>CM034359.1:55481349-56081349 GCA_019925275.1 Mytilus edulis | reverse complement strand
AACTGTCGAGAAGTACGCTATGATCACAGGAAAGTTTACCTATCAATTGCATTACAACATAAACACCTGCTGTTACGGGTATTCAGAGAATACAACAGCGCGGTTCCATGAAATTTCAACCATTGCATGTATGTACTAGAAATTGTAATGGCACTTTACACTACTTATTCTCAAAGTAACACGTACTAGGTTAACTGCCGAATATTGTCTGTACAGTGTATTATTTAGCTTTATTTACCCTATGATGAATTTTAAGCGCCATGTTTTTTTGGGTTTTTGCTTCGAATATTAGAGGTCACCGTCACCGTGGTCGGATCGATACTCGGTCATGTCAAATAAAAAAAATAGGGAAAAAGGTAGGTTTGCTGCCTTTCCAATTTGCTAACGACATTAAAGAATACATACAAAGAATTGTCAGCTTGGTTCCGAATATGGTTGGCATATATATGCATGTCCTATAACTTTTAACTTTGGATTGTTACTATATGATATGAATTATAAACCTGGCTTACAGCTCTTTGAATTACAATGTAATGTTCAAAATCGGATGGTCCGAGGGGAGGGGCACTTCCTACATATACAATGGCGATAGGACGCGCTGCTGGAACAGGTCATCTTTCCAAGTTTAAAAATATGTGAATAGGTCGGGAAAACTATCAGAAATATATAATTAGGTCAAAAGTTCCCATAACTTCTTCGTCTGTCGTCTTTCTTGATGTTCCCGGCTGTTTTTATAAACCAATGTTTCTGTTTTGTACATTTGTTTTTTTTGTACTTTGGTGTTCCACTATAACATTACATTACACACCACATGAAACCAAAACAATATGAGAAAAGGTTACATTTAAACCTACGCTTTAATGGAAGTAGCCCCTCCCCCCCCCCCAAGTGTTCAAATTATATTTAACCCAAAAAATAGATGCGAATAATACATTTAATTCCAATGTAACTCAAAGTGTTAATTACACCGTCTCCAGTATATCATCAATATCATACAATGCTGTTATTTTAAGAAATACTAATATGACCCCTGTTAAAGACAACAGAAGTAAACGAAAAAAAAATAATGTAGGGCTTTAAATACACCCTTGTTTTACCCCAACTGAGGAATTAAAAAAAATCAGTGATACCTACCGAGATCTTTACCGAGTACAAAACCTCTTTATACATATCTTTCATTATACTAAAAAAGGGACCATCTATGTTGTAATAAGACAATTTGTAAAAGAGGGCATCAAATGCCTTCCTGAAATCAATGAAACAGGCAAATATCTTTTTTGATGATTTAAATGCTTTATCAATAATGGTTTTTAGAGAACTTTAAGAAAAAAAAAAATTCCTAAACAACTTGAAAGGGATATAATACCTCAATATTTTAAAGATGGATCATTAAAACACCCACCCTTAAAAATGGGCTTAATAAAATTTGTTCTCCATAAAGTTGGGTAGATACCAGACTTAATAATAAGTCTTACTAGATTAAACAATTTTTCATTAACATCAATATTCATATAACAAGATATTTGTAACATTTCATTTGTAATACAATCTGAACCATTTAATTGCTTTATTATTCTTTAAAGATTTTACTTGCTGCATTAAATTTTTCACATGTTTGGAAAAATCATGATACTATTTCAAAAAGGCGTTTATTATATGCAGTTCATACCAAACTTAATGATAGATATCTTAGTTATTGGAAAGAAAATGTATCTTAAATTACCTCTAAAGAGCGGACAGCAGATCCATACACGCCCTGGTCCAAGATTAGACCATTGTGAATATGACAGTTCTGTAAACATCACAGGGATACCAAGTATGAATAGGAATATGAAATATGGAATCATGAAAGCTCCTGGAGATATAATAGGATACATACATATATTTTGTAAATCAACTTGTGTTAGTTTTGTATGGTTTTTCATTTAAATTCATTTATATATTTCGGAGTTAATTACAAATGTATGACTATCACTGGACTAGTACACCTTTTTGTTTAGGGGCAAGGGGAAGCATGCCTCCGGATACGGGATTCTCTCGCTGTATTAAAGACCCATTGGTGACTTTCGGTTGTTGTCTGTTCTTTGGTCGGGTTGTTGTCTCTTTGACAGATTCTCCATTTCCATTCTTAATTTTATCGATATATCAAAGAAAGATTAATGAATATTTTTTCATCAACACGATCAAATGCAATTAAAAAATAAACAAAAACAAAAACAAAATTGCATTATTTTACATTATACATTAGCAACTAGAATATTAAATGTTGAACTATCTTTATTATAATTTATAAGCAATGTCTACTTTTGGAATAATAGAAAATGAACTATTAAAATACATAAATGTTATGGTCGTAGTTAATAACCATCTGAAATCTCTCATGATATAAACTAGATATCATCGGCAATGATATATTATATATGTCAGCGGCAATAGGTGAATTTAGGCATTAAAGTCATATGAAACGAGTGAGTGGTGAAAAAAAATGTTTATCCAATTCTTGAACCAATGCGTGTATATATCATAAACTTAGTCCTCTATGCACGAATTTCTCATTTTTTCCGAAAATATATAGTTTAATTGTCATTTTTTTTTTCTCTGTCTGTTATGATTTAACAAATATGGCTGCTCATTAAATGCCGTGTTTTGAAGCCGAAGTTTACCGATTGTCATCTTGTAGTAAACAAATAACAAAAAGCATGGGTATTGAGCACGTGTTTAACATGTACACTCAGATAATTGTTTATTTTAATGACAGATCCATGCGTATTGCGATCACCGGATTTTTACGAGGAGGGTTACGCTCAGGTCACTATGCATACGGAAAATATGTCGGCGAATTGCTTCCTGGAAGGAAGGAAGCAATTAAAAATAAGTAAACCTCTTCTAGGGAAAACGGTACTATTTATTCTGCCATAGGCGACAATACTAACATTTTCTAAATTTACCAGTTTTTATAATAAAAACCTGGATAAAACAGTTATGTGTGGTGTTAGTACTTTATTACTCTATTATAAAAATTGAAGCCAAATAGTACCATGACCAATTCCCAACGGAGCTTGTTTATGTTATTTATGCCCACTATCATTTTACACCAAATTTATGAAATTTTGGAAGCCTTTTCGAATAATTCTCTAGAAAATATTTCAATAGGTTTTAAAATTTATATTGTAAATTTACACACTGCAGTTATTCATGATAGATAATAAAAAAAATATATTGTACTAGTACCCTTACATCCAATCACAGCCCTCCTAAGTTGACTTCCTTCACCTGTCTTGGGTACACAAAAGGCCAACCTAATGCTGGGAAAATGTAATAGTACCGTTTTCCCTCTAAGTGTAGACAAATTAAAGAATTTTCCTCAGAAAAAAGTATTTGTCCATAAGTTGTATAATGAAAACTATCCATTTAGTTATAAAAACATATGCATAATGTATTTTAATTTGTCTAATGAGGTTTCTTATGACTTTAAGCTTAAATCCTAGGCAATAAGCTAACGCCTAGGCAGTAAGTCTATTGCCTAAATGATGTTAGGCATTAGTCTTAAATCCTGAAAAATGTGTGCAGGCATTAAGCTCAATGCTAAAATATAAATAAGGGGTAAATAAAAGACATTTATTTCTTTAGATAAAAATATATTTATTACATGATAACATTATGAGAACTGGGGCCTGTTTATCGAAACTATCCTTAGATCGGTCCTAAAAGATATTCTTAGGAACGAAATTAGGATATTATTTTAACTAAGTTGGGACCTACATTTTTTGTACTTACGACATGTCTGAGCATGCACATCGAAGCTATCTGAGGATTATTTTAGCTAGAATGTCCTAACCGCTGTCCTAAGTATTGACGTAAAAGAAAATAGCAAATGAAAACTTGAAATATTGTATCCAATCTAACCAACAACTATATAATTCAAAAACCGATTCATCATTAGAAAATAATTATAAGTATTAGTCAAAAAAATATAACTTTTTTTATATCAGAATTGAACAAACTAATCGTAAATAGTTAAAATTAAATATATAATCGTGCATCTTTCATATAAATACTGAGTACTTTATTTTATTACTGCAATTAACAGTTCGAATATGAGCAAGAAAAAAATCTAATTTTACCATAACTGATGCAAAACTACAGGGCCCAGTTTCATACTAAATATAAAAAAGAAAATGTGGTATGATTGCCAATGAGACCAACTAACTGTCCACAAGTGACCGGAATTAAAAACGCATCAATTAATAATTGAAAAATATGAAAACTTGATAGAAATTATGTTCAAATAATTTTTTATCACAAGTTGTGGAACTGTTATCAAAGAAAATTTACTTATCGAAAATGGTATGAACAAAAAATTATCTTAATTTTGTCTACTTTTGACCAGTTCAAACAGCTCGACTAGAAAAGTGTACAAATTTTCAAATAAGTATTATAATTATTCTATAGAATCTCCCCACTCCCCCCATTTTAATTTTTTGTAATGACTCAAAAACAAGAAAAAAGTATGAGTTAATTCTGTTTTTTTAACTTTTAAAATAACTAAATAAACTTACTTTTCAAGATCTGTAAAATGAATGTATATTTATACATGCATTATTAGAATTATAATTGAGAAACGACTTTAAATAAAGAATAAATCACCAAATATGCATAAATTCCAGACTTTACTACTTATTGCTTAAAATTATGTTCGGCAATAGGATGAATAATCATCATCAGATTTCAGGAAATTATAAGCTTAATGCCTGAAAATTTTAGGCAATAACTTAATGCCTAGGCGTTAGCTTGTTGCCAAGGATTTAAGCTTAATGCCTAATTTCACTTATTGCCGCTTACATAATACATTGTGTACATGTATAAGCATTTATGTCGGTTTATGCAAACATGGTCACTTTAATAAAAACGTTTAATAACAACTTCAAAATAAGGAGATGGGATATGGTTGCCAAAGGGACATAGATTGAAAGGACAAAGGAATGTGAACAGTTGGTCTCTTTGGCAACGCTACATACATTTCGTTATTTGTATATTCATGGCGATTTAAACGCATCTTCCATCGACGTTTTGTAAACACTCTAATGATTACCCCCGGTGTCTTGTTTGTCATCGGTTTGTTCTGTTATTTCATAGATATATTCTGTATAACATGTTTATATTGATAAAATAACCATTTAAATATCCCCCATAAATATAAGAGATAAACTCACCGCCGCCATTTTTATAACAAACATACGGAAATCTCCAGATGTTACCGAGTCCAACAACACAACCAATGCTTGAGAATAGAAACTCATACCAGTTCTTCCAGTTTCCCCTGGCGTTTTTAGTCATCACTACAGAACTGTCAATTAAAATGTATTCAGTATAAAACAAGTCTGCCGATCTTATCTATTATTTTATTGCTTTAACTTTTATTTCTTTTTTATAAAAAATATTGTTCACATTCCAAAATTAAAAGTAAACAATAAGACGTAAAAATGCAAAACTGTCTGATAACCAGTCTTCACAGTGGGGCTCGTGCTGCTTAGTCTTTAGCTTTCTATGTTGTTTTCTGTGTACTCTTGTTTATCTTTTGGTCGTATTTGATTTTTTGAAACTTATGTTTTCAATATAATCCTGTATACAAATACATCCTACCTTGAAAGTCTTTAGAGTTCCACTTGACCAGAAGTTTGACCAGAATATGTCATAAAGAAAAAAGAAAATAACCTTTTCCAAGTGACTGCCTAAAATTTAAGGTAGATTTAAAGTAATATTAGACAAGACATATAGAAATATTATCACATTTTATTTGACAATGTTATTTTTTCACCTGAACTTGCTCTCAGGTTACTTCTGTATCTTTATAAACCAGTTACCTGACTAGGATGATATACGAGACTGTGTTATATAACTATGAAATCTTAGCCCATCGTACAATCTACTGAATGTATACTGTAAACATAATTGATACTAGTTCGTATAAGTAAATGACCATATGTGCGTGCTAAATCGGTTTGCAATGTCTCTACGAAAAAAGGTATGTCTTTGACCTATATTATAACTAAAATAAAATTATAAATGTTATCGAAATCCTAGGCAACGAGCGACAATTCAACTCTTTAGTATGCCTTCGTTTACTAGATGTATCAATGGATGTTTCAGTCTACTTTAACAGCTACTAAACATGGATAAACACATATTAAACTATAGCTAAACACATATTAAACTATAGCTAAACACATATTAAACTATAGCTAATAGTACTTTTTTTGTCAATGACAATCACTCTTTTCCTGAAAATATGTATTGCAAATAGCATTACGGATTTCATATAAAACTAAACAAACTAACAAACCAAAAAAAGTAAAAACCGTAAATATCAACAAGAAAAAACCTACTAAAACTGATAGTAGTACTGCATGCAAAGAGGTAGATAAAAGATAATGTTTATTACAGATGTCATTTTCCGAACTTGGAGTCAGTTGGAATGTTGGTGAATTCATGATTTCCTTTTTCAGAACTTTTAATGAACATGTATTAACGTCAAACACTAATGATATTATTAGTAGCCTTATCAGCCGGGACAAAAATATATTCTTTGGCGAGTTCCTTTAGCTTATGTTTGTTCGAGAAATAGGGCTATTATGGTTGTTGTTAAGAGAAAAAAATGTTCTTTGCAATGTTGAAAACGTATTTCAACTATGTTCATTACAGACTTATACAAAGAATCCAACAATTTCTTATCAACTTTGCCGACCATGCGAGGGCTGTATAGCCAGTCAATGTCGTTAGAAACTTCCATTTGTTGTTATCAACTTTAAAAAATTTACTCGTTTTATCCATTCAGAGCAGTAAGTACGAAGTGCGTCGTGGATGATATTACGACACTCATTCCCATAAGTGGCAAGGTTCCGGTGCATTCCAATTAATAATTGACGTTTACTGAGGAATAATTTCAACTCTTGGTCTCGAATCATGTTAAGGTCTCCTGTAATAGCATGGGGACTGGGACCATAATTGTATTTGGAATTACTGCATTTTCATGACGTAGGTGAATTGTCAGTCACAATAGTTTCTAAAACTGTTCGTAAAAAACGTTCTCACGGTCGTAGAACAAATCGCAATCAAAGAAAATTTCGGGCCAATCATGGAATTTTGGATCCTCAATGCTCTTCGACTTTTTACTTGTTTGGCTTAATAAATATTTTGATATGAGCGTCATTGATGAGTCTTATGTAGACGAAACGCGTGTCTGGCGTACTAAATTATAATCCTGGTACCTTTGATAACTATTTACACCACTGGGTCGATGCCACTGCTGGTGGACGTTTCGTCCCCGAGGGTATCACCAGCCCAGTAGTCAACACTTCGGTGTTGACATGAATATCAATAATGTGGTCATTTTTACAAATTTCCTGTTAACAAAACTTTGAATTTTTCGAAAACTAAGGATTTTCTTATCACAGGCATAGATTACCTTAGCCGTATTTGGCACAACTTTTTGGAATTTTGGATCCTCAATGCTCTTCGACTTTTTACTTGTTTGGCTTAATAAATATTTTGATATGAGCGTCATTGATGAGTCTTATGTAGACGAAACGCGTGTCTGGCGTACTAAATTATAATCCTGGTACCTTTGATAACTATATATACCAATATTTCGGACCTAATTTCTATTTCAAAAAACAATGGCAGACATTATCTGTTAACAAAACTCTGTTCGTTACCGGTTAATAAGTTAAATAAAATTTTGGAGGATTGCAACACAATTTCATATAGCAGTCCTAAGTATGAAATTGTTCAAATTATTATGGCATATTGTTATTCTAAATTATTTCCCAAAATTGATCGCCCTGAAGATCATAAAAAACATTTTATTAAAATTAAGTATGTCAATAAAGGCTTTGATTTTGTAAATATTGCCGGTATATTTAACGACCATTCTGTTAAAGAACAAATTCCTGGATATTTTGACAATACTGAGCTACCTCTTATTTGTTATATTTACAAGAAATCTACCCGGAAATTTGTGTTTAATTATAGTCAATTGTGTAAAGATGTTAATATCAGTGAAAACACACCTACTTCATGTAATTGCAGTAATTCCGAATATATTTATGGACCCATTTCCCATGTTATAACAGGAGATCTTAACATCGTTCAAGACCGAGAGTTAAAATCATTCCTCAGTAAAGGACCTAAATATCGTCCCCCGTCAATTATTAATTGGAATGAGTGTCGTAATATCATCCACGACTCACTCCATACTTACTGTATGAAATGGATAAAACGGGAAAAAGCTGACAAAAAATCTTTGGACTCTTTTTTTAATTCAGTAATGAAGATAGTTGATATACGTATTCAACATTTTAAAGAACATTTTACTATAAACAATAACCACAATAAACCTATTTCTCGTATCAAACATAAACTAAAAGAACTAGCCATGGAATTTGTTTTTGTCCCGGCAGATAAAGCTGCTAATAATATTATTATTGTTTGACGTAAATTTTACATTGAGGTTCTGAAAAAGGAAATCACCAATTCACCAACATTCCAACTGACTCCATTTTCAGAAAACGAAATCTGTAACAAACATAAACTTTTAGCCACCGCTTTACAAGCAGAGCCAAATACAATGAAAGTCCCAACTATGTATTGGCTTCCGAAGCTACACAAAACCCCTTACAAATATAGATTTATTTCGTCTTCAAGCCATTGTTCAACTACTAAATTGTCTATTCTTCTTACCAGCACACTTGGTACAATTAAAAACCTGATAATAAATTGTTCAAATAAGGCCTTCGAAAATAGTGGAATAAATTACTTTTGGAGTGTCAAGAACTCGTTGGAAGTACTTGATAAATTGCATGCTTATATTGGTGATTTTGAATCTGTTCAAAGTTTTGATTTTTCTACCCTGTATACCACATTGCCTCACATTCTCATTAAGAAAAAATTCACACACCTAATTAAATGGGCATTCAAAAATCAGAATGTGAATATATATGTTCAAACTCTTTTAGGTCATTTTTTAGTAGCAATAAACAAAAAAAATATGTTAATTGGACATGCTTTGATACTATATATGCCCTTGAATTTTTATTAGATAACATTTTTGTTCGCTTTGGGGATTCCGTATATCGTCAGATTATCTGAATTCCAATGGGGACTAACTGTGCACCACTTATTGCGGACCTGTTTTTGTATTGTTATGAGTTACAATTTATGACAAAAATAAGCAAAGACCCATCGAAACAACATCTGATAAACAAATTTAATAATACTTTTAGATATTTGGATGATATTTTGGCTCTCAATAATGACGACTTCAGTATGTATATTAATGAAATTTATCCTGTTGAACTTACTTTAAATAAAGCTAATACTAACAATGACCACTGCCCTTTTCTTGATCTTGATATCTATATCACTAATGGAAAGCTGAATACTAAAATTTATGATAAAAGGGATGATTTTTCATTTCCTATCGTTAATTATCCGTTTTTAGATGGTGACGTTCCCTTGTCACCATCTTACGGTGTTTATATATCTCAACTTGTACGATTCGCTCGTGTATGTAACAATGTTTTAGATTTTAACGAGAGAAATTTATGTATTACTGAAAAATTATTACACCAGGGTTTTCGATATCACAAACTAGTCAAAACATTTACTAAATTTTATCATCGGTATAAAGACATCATTCGTAAATATAGCTCAACATGCAGACTTCTAATACGTTCAGGTATTTCACATCCAATTTTTTATGGTAATATTCTTTATAAAGCACAAAGGTGTCAGTATTCACCTCAGAAACTTACAAAACCTTTGAATAGACTAATTAAGAAGGGATATAATTACGATACTGTTGTCAAGTCATTAAAGATTGCATATTTTGGCGTTAATATTGAGTCACTGATAAGGTCTTTGCATCGGAACTAAACACATTTATTCTAAAAACAGTTGTTGGCATGACACGGGTTATGTTCTTCTCATATATGTTATGATGGTATGATACTAAACCCCTAACGGGAAGGATTGTGCCTGATGTTCATATGATGAAATCATAATCTTTCAGTCAGTTTAATTGAAGTCTGGAGCTGGCATGTCAGTTAACTGCTAGTAGTCTGTTGTTATTTATGTATTATTGTCATTTTGTTTATTTTCTTTGGTTACATCTTCTGACATCAGACTCGGATTTCTCTTGAACTGAATTTTAATGTACGTATTGTTATGCGTTTACTTTACTACATTGGTTAGAGGTATAGGGGGAGGGTTGAGATCTCACAAACATGTTTAACCCCGCCGCATTTTTGCGCCTGTCCCAAGTCAGGAGCCTCTGGCCTTTGTTAGTCTTGTATTATTTTAATTTTAGTTTCTTGTGTACAATTTGGAAATTAGTATGGCGTTCATTATCACTGGACTAGTATATATTTGTTTAGGGGCCAGCTGAAGGACGCCTCCGGGTGCGGGAATTTCTCGCTACATTGAAGACCTGTTGGTGACCCTCTGCTGTTGTTTTTTATTTGGTCGGGTTGTTGTCTCTTTGACACATTCCCCATTTCCATTCTCAATAATACTGATACATTTGTATTTACATCTTTACTCACTTGTTTCCGGGTAGACAGGTCTAGACAGGTCGAGACTGAATCATGACTGGATGAAACTGATCCATCATTTGTCGAGACCATTTCAGACGGTAAAAGGACAGAAAGTAACAGGACAAAAAATCACAGGACATGAAGTCAAAAATTTGATAGGACAAAAAGTCACAAAGAATTTGTCACAAGCTGACAATTGTTTGAATATATGGGCGTTTTTCAATAAAAGCGTAACTTTCAGACCTAAAAAAAATGGAAAATCAACTTGTCTAAAATTTAATTTCAAGAGTTATTTTGAATACCTCTATTATAAACTGTTTGTAAACAAAAAGTGCAATCTTAAATATTCTTTAAAATGATATTATTTTCATAATTTGTGAACTGTTTCGTAGGACTTTTTGTCCCCTACGAAACTTCTTCTAAACACACATATTTTTTGCAATGTTTAATGTTTCCTATAGACATTCCAGTTTGTTTACTTTAAATACTAGAAAAATCTCATTTTTCTCTGAATTGGAAAACCATTTTTATCGTTAAAGATTAGACAGTACTTCACATATGAAGGTACAACTCATGTTACGTACTAACGTAGTGGACATTTTGATGCGTTACGTAGTGGACAAAACCGTTTCGTAGTGGACAAAAAGTTTCGTAGTTGACATCAACCCTATTATATGTTAATAAAACATAATAAAAATTACATGAAACTAACCCTTGTTATTTGTTTTGCACGAATATAATTGAAAAAAGATTTAAAAAAAAAAGACTACATGGTAGTGGTAGTGTCCACTACGAAACGTTTTTCTCCCATACTTGTTTCGTAGGGGACCGTTTCGTAGGGAACATATTCGCATGTTTTATTTTTTCCCCACAATCCCTATATTGCAATAGTAACAAGACTGATTTTAACGAGAGAAATTTATGTATTACTGAAAAATTATTACACCAGGGTTTTCGATATCACAAACTAGTCAAAACATTTACTAAATTTTATCATCGGTATAAGGACATCATTCGTAAATATAGCTCAACATGCAGACTTCTTATACGTTTAGGTATTTCACATCCAATTTTTTATGGAAATATTCTTTATAAAGCACAAAAATGTCAGTATTCACCTCACAAACTAACAAAACCTTTAAATAGACTTATTAAAAAGGGATATAGTTACGATACTGTTGTCAGGTCATTAATGCCCGCGTCACACTGTCCCGAACTTTACGCCGATGGCAACACGATAATGGAAATTTTCAAAATCGGGACTGATCGTATCCAGATCGGGCTATTCGTAGTGCCATCTTTAACCATCGTAGAACCATCGGCAACTTTTTCTAGCCTTCGGGGACAATTTCGGGAAGGGTTCTAAATTTTTTAACATGTTAAAAAATCCCCGAAGGTGCGTCCGATGTTGAGGGTTCGTATTGAGATCGTATCACCATCCTCACCATCGTAATGTCACCGGGAATGCATCTTTGCACATCGTATTGCATTCGTGTTTCCATTGTTTCCATCGGGCAGTTTTGACATTACGATGTCTACACGAATGAATCACGAAGATACCCGAAGGTCTAACGATGGCAACACGACTTCGTGAAGACCTCGTAATCCCGTCGTGTTGCCATCGAATAAAAGTACGAAGGCGACAAGATGGAACTACGACGGCAATAAATCCAGCTAAATGTAAGTTAATTTTCGCGCTAAAATACATTTAAAGTGCCATGCGCGATATGCACTGGTCAGTCTAATATGACAGTTAAGAAAGACGTTCACAAAACATGGAGCTCATATCATATGATTCTATGAGAACAAGAAAGGCGACAGCGTTGTTTCTATTAATTCAAATGGAACAAGAAGAGCAGCTATTACAGGCTCAGGATTTACTTTTACAAGTAAAATATTATTTTTTTGTCAATTTTTCATATCAAGTAACATAATGAAAATCATAAACGCGCCTCGTACACCAACACTGCAGGTACACGTATGTAGAGAAACCAACTTTTTCTTCATTATTCTAATTTTTTATGTATCGTCTGAGTCGTTGTCACACGAATGTTTACTCCATAACCATTTTGTTTTCTATATGTCATATTTTGCCGCATTTGTTGCTTTCCCCACATCCTTCCTTTTGTCTATATTATTATGATATTCTCCTGGAAAGAGCTCTTTTTGAATAAAAGGGATCAACGAACCCATTACCTTACCTTTAAGATAGATCAGTAAACATGGGCATAATTATGGGTGATTATTCAGACTAGTGCACACATTTTACAGTTCAAACAAGGCAATGCCGAGCGTGGCATCCCCTCATATGTAACATATTGGGGACAAATATGGACACTATATTTGTATATGACACATGCAGAAAATGGTAAATTGAATATGCATATTTGATACATAAACTACTTTTTAAGAAATCAACCAAAACATTCAGTAACTGGAATACCTTTAATATTGTCTTTAGAACCAGCAGGTAAAAAAATGAGCAACCAATTTCCTGTGTATTATGCTATTTCAAGGAGAAAAAACAAGTCCATCTGCATGATCTTGACCTTTGGCCTTGAACGTAAAAAATGTCAGATCATTACAAGGAGGAACAATATACCAAATGTGGTTAAAATCTTTTGAAGCATATTGGTTTTAGAGTGTCCACAAGGGTGATATTGCCTTGTATTACAACTGCCACTGTAACATTGACCTTTGAACTTTAAAGTCAATAGCGCTTAAGATATTCTTAACGAGTAACACCATACCAAGTTTTGAGCATGTTGGTTCTAGAGTGTCCATAACAATTTTATCTACACGCAACTTACATGTAGTAGGCGAGGGGATAATAAACTAAGTTTTATAAGAATTAGACAAAAAGATCGATTTCCCGCTATGCATGGCAAACTTGTACAGAAACGATATGTTGTCGAAATTTTGCTCGTATCTTTTAGACATCGTATGGCCATCGCGCCATCATCGTAATTCATCGTGCAGCCTTCGCAATCCATCGTGTAGCCTTCGTGGTCCATCGTGTAGGCTTCGGCTGAGATATGAAGCTTAAATACCCGTCTTCGGTTAACCTTCGTATGTCCATCTTTTGCTATCGTATATAATTTCGGCACCATCGTATAGACTTCGTTATTCATCGTACTTACTACGGTCACTTTTTGGTATTTTAACGAGATCGGGACCAACTTCGTACGAACTTACAATTTTCGCATTCGGGTGTCCATCGTATATAAGAATCGGAACAGTGTGACGCGGGCATAAAGATTGCATATTTTGGTGTTAATATTGATTCACTTATAGTGTCTTTGCATCGGAACTAAACACATTTATTAAAAAACCAGTTGTTGGCATGACACGGGTTATGTTCTTCTCATATGTGTTATGATGGTATGATACTAAACCCCTAACGGGAAGGATTGTGCCTGATATTCATATGATGAAATCATAATCTTTCAATCAGTTTAATTGAAGTCTGGAGCTGACATGTCAGTTAACTGCTAGTAGTCTGTTGTTATTTATGTATTATTGTCATTTTGTTTATTTTCTTTGGTTACATCATCTGACATCAGACTCGGACTTCTCTTGAATTGAATTTTAAATGTACGTATTGTTATGCGTTTACTTTTCTACATTGGCTAGAGGTATAAGGGGAGGGTTGAGATCTCATAAACATGTTTAACCCCGACGCATTTTTGCGCCTGTCCCAAGTCAGGAGCCTCTGGTCTTTGTTAGTCTTTTATTATTTTAATTTTAGTTTCTTGTGTACAATTTGGAAATTAGTATGGCGTTCATTATCACTGAACTAGTATATATTTGTTTAGGGGCCAGCTGAAGGACGCCTCCGGGTGCGGGAATTTCTCGTTACATTGAAGACCTGTTGGAGACCTTCTGCTGTTGTTTTTTCTATGCTCGGGTTGTTGTCTCTTTGATACATTCCCCATTTCCATTCTCAATTTAATGATTGTATTCATCAAAGCATTTATTTAACTGTACACTGATATTTTTTTCATAATTTTAAAACCAGATACTGAAGGAGATTTGACCCGTTTCATAGTGGACATTAACAAAAATACGGTATCACTCTGGTCCATTTGATGTGCTCAATTTTTCTTACCGACAATTTAATTGCCGTTATAAAAGCATCATTTCTTTCGTAAGACCCTAATGTTTATATCTCTTGTAAACAAAAATTACATTGATTTTATAAAACTGTTTATTGGTAAATTTTAATGACTTCGTTTCGTAGTGGACATTTTGTGAGGGACACACCTTCTGATATTAAAAATCCTATATTGAAAGCTGTTTATTAAAATATTTTGGCTCTGAACATACTTCTCAATTATTAAAGAACTAATGTAAAGTAAAAATAACATTTATTTCTTATTTTTTTAAAGATATTTTAGAGTACAAATGTTGAACAGGTGGTCTAGGGACATGCCATTTTGGTTGTTTTGGACCATTCAGGAGTCAATATCTTATCAATCCCTCTAAAAATAAACTGTTTCTTTGCTTAAAAATGTTAAATCTAATTCAATGTACTGACTGCACAAAAATTACTTGCAAAGATCAAACATATTTTTTTTTAAAGTGGCTGGGACAAGAAAATACGTTTTTATAGAAAAACGCCCATATAAGAGATTTATATTCATATTAAAGTTTAGGAAATGTGCCATCATATTTGAATTAGACGTAGGGTCCTACCCATACCGAATAGTGTATATAAACGAGTCTTAACAAAATTTGTAAAAATAATACCAAATGGTTAAAAGATTACCACTTAATTTGACGAATAATATGTTTTTTACAACATTTGAACAAATTGAATACATGCATAAATTTTTGAAATATATATCAAAATTGTTGCGATTTTAATATGAAAGTTTTAGCGATAAATATCTCACCTTCTTTACACCACAAGATCCTGTTGATCAGTAAAGCTACATGCAAAAAATATGGTGTTATTGCCTACATCCGCATATATATCATAGTACATGTACACTTAAATCTCATTATAGTATAAACGATTAATTCATTAAATCTTTTAAGTAAGCGTATAACATATTTAGTAAAAATGTCCATGTGCCTATTATAATTATCTTCAAACGGTTTTAAGAAACTCCGACTTCTATTACAAATTACACACCTCAACTTTGCTCAAGCTGAAGCAAATAGCATTGAATATACACAATGTCATATTCAATTAAAAGTGGAAAGTATACTCCTCTTGTGTGCGTTCTTGTGTTCATTCCTTTGTCTAAAAAGTCCGAGGAGCTTACACTAACATCTACAATAGACTCAGCCTCTTTTAAAAAGTCCGAGGAGCGTACACTAACATCTACAATCATCTCAGCCTCCTTTAAAAAGTGCGAGGAGCTTACACTAACATTTACAATCATCTCAGCATCTTTTAAAAAGTCCGAGGAGCTTACACTAACATCTACATCATCTCAGCCTCTTAAAGTGCGGAGCTAACTCATACAATTCATGCTTCTTAAAAAGTCCGAGGAGCTTACACTAACATCTACAATCATCTCAGCATCTTCTAAAAAGTCCGAGGAGCTTACACTAACATCTACAATCATCTCGCCCTTTTAAAGTCAGAGAGCTTACATGATCTACAATAAGCTCTCTAAAAGTCAGGAGCTTACACTAACATCTACAATCATCTCAGCCTCTTCTAAAAAGTCCAAGGAGCTTACACTAACATTACAATCATCTCAGCCTCTTCTAAAAAGTCCGAGGAGCTTACACTAACATCTACAATCATCTCAGCCTCTTCTAAAAAGTCCGAGGAGCTTACACTAACATCTACAATCATATCAGCCTCTTTTAAACACACGACTCTTCATTTTGATTTTGAAGAATGAGTTCAGGTTGTTGTAAGGAACTTATTCCCACCTACCTTGTAAGTGTGTTTTCATTTACATCTTATACAGCATGTTGACAAAAGATTAACCTTGCTTGTATTGGATACATAAGCTTCTTTAAATTCCATACAAACAACGGTACATTGGGTTGTTGTCTCTTTGACACATTTCCCACTTTCATTCTCAATTTTATTTTTGATTTTAATTAAATTTCCATCTTCCTGTGAAATAAGTTCTATTCAAACTTTTCCCTTTTCAGCCCTGTAGTTCAACTTTCTCCATGTGAACTTGAACAATCATCGAAAAGAAAGCAGCCACAATGCTTTTCAACATGAAAATGGTAGCATACATTATAAACTTATAACTTTGGGATACCATACGGTATGTTTTATTGATAGTGAAAAAAAGCAATTAAACCATGTATCAAGGCTTAGCCATCAACGAGGAACAAGCTTTAAGTACAAAATGTATGCCTGAGTTTCTCATTGACAACATAATTTATTTGTTGAATTTTGAGGTAGACTTTTTCAACGAATTTCCGGCATTCCTATGGAAGCGAACTGTAGGCCTTTTTTATCGATAGACTTATACCTCGAATTTGACATAAGCGGCCATCCCAGTACCATAATCTATGACAAACGAGACAATTTTGAAATAATCAATTTCCCCCACCTTAGTAGTACATTGTAATATTCCAACCTCACCTGCATATGGGTTTACATTTCCCAACCCATTCGGTATTCAAGAGCTTGCAACTGCGACTAAAACTTTGTAAACGACACCATTGTCTGAGCAGAAAGTTGATGAGCCATGTTTGTGACAAAGAACATCTCGTCCTCTTAAAAAAAAAGTTTATCGGAAGATACCAAGACCTTGTTTATAAATATTCCGTATCAACATCACAAATAATTATACACACCGGTCTTGAAGTATAGAAGTAAGGTACTGTAGTTGTTTATCATCTTACTTACTTCTTATAGTGTTCTTATATTTGTCTTAGTAAATGATTACGTTTACTGTTTTGTCTATTTTTGTATTATTCATATGACGTAGCTCGGTACTTATTTATCCCGGCGTCATTGTGTTATTGAGCTATGGTAAATTTTTAGTATTCATGTCTCGCTTTTGCTAAACGTGCTTTGTTTATATGCCTTTTTATTTTTGTTTTTGACATACATGTATTTTTTTCTTTTTCTTTAAAGTGTTTAAGATTATAAAAAATTTTCGCCGTTAATTTTGACTTGTTATCAATTGTGTCCGGTTTTTTTCACACATTGTTGTCACTATAATGGAATTTTATGCGACTGACATGCAAGCGAGAGGTTTAGCTTATTTTAGCTAGTAGGTTTAGCTATAAAACCAGATTTAATCCACAACCAATACCAAGTCAGGAACATGATAGTTGTTATACATTCGTTTGGTGTGTTTAAACTTTTGATTTTGCTGCTTGGGAGTGGACTTTCCTGGGAGTTCGTTTTGTTTTGTTTTGTTGTTTTACTTTTCACAAATCTCTGAATATTTTGTTAAATTTATGGGTATATAAATACGTTTTACTTTAATAACACATCTTGTACTTTTTCTCTTTGAAAAGTATCATTGCGCAGCATCCATCAACAGTAGATAGATCAAATTTATTCAAATTTATTCAAGATGGCGTGTATTTCAACTGAAACTAATAGCTCCGCACCGTGATGCGAAGCAAAAATGTTATATTAATTAAGTACAAAAATTCCGTGTCATTCTGTATACTTATCTATCTAGATAGAAATTCAAACGGAGCAAATCTTCCCATCTTTGGACTTACAACGTAAGTAAAACTGCCAGGTGCATGGTTCGAAAAAATAGTTTCGGAATCACTCAGTGTCCAGTGTCATCAACGAAAATATTTAAATTATGACATAGCTGGTTTGTGTAAACTGTGTGCCTTTATCTGAAGAATACCCGAACAACCAGCTTTAATTTTTGTATCCAACATAAAACCTTAATGTGCCAAAAATCATTCTTTTGTGGGGAAGGGGGGTGGGGAATGAAAAAAAAAAAACTCTTCGTGTATAATTGAAATAAAATGCTCATGTACTATTTAAATTTTGTCAACAGCTACATTGTAGGTGCCCTTCATGATTATCTTATTGCACAAAGGTAACAGTATTAAAAGGGACGGAGACGCCAAACTAATGATATAAACAAAATTCGAAGAAAGAAAAGACAATTATACTATGAATAAGGAAATAAATGTAAATTAAATGACAAACACAATTCTAATTTACACATCCAACTTGGTTGAGCCATCTTAAAAACTGCAGTGAGTTTGCAGAAAGATCAATAGTTCCTGCTTCACAATATTCATTAATTTTGTCAACTATCAACAATATAATCATTATTTATCATATTTTGTTGATATCTAGCATATTTTTGGTGAATTCACAGAAAGGTGTTTCCACCAGTTCAACTGGCAAATATTACATGCTTATCGGTAGTCTCACTGTCTGTATAACTATGTTCAGCTCCTGATGATATTCACGGTGGGTATGGTTGTCCTGCGAGAGAATGTTCTGTGCTGGTGATTCGGTCCTGACGGGTGCTGGTGATCAATGAAAAAATGTAAACAAAGAACGAAAATGATGATTTTTGACGTTTTCACTCATAAAAAATGAAAAAAACAGTTGAGATTTTTCAATTTTGTTTCTTATGGGTTCATATGTAAAGCATTAAAAAGTTGACCCTCTAAACTGTTTCAGTAAGCGTAACACAAAAATGCTCATTTTCAGAAAATCTCGAACTGAAAAAATAAAACAAAAATGCTCATAGAGTCCGCTTTCTATACCGCAATCCACACGACAAAACTATTTTGTGAAAAAACATTGCAATTTATTAAAATTTAGCATTTTTTCAATTTTTTCATGTCCTGATACTGTGCTGGTGGGTCCTGTCATTGTGCTGGTGGGTCCTGATACGGTGCTGGTGATTTTGGATAAGAAGTTGCTCATATTTGAAACAAATGTTACAAAATCAATAAAATTGGGCAGATAATTATTGTCAATAGGATCTATGACTCCTATTTTAGCTCTTGTGCATCCATTTGGCTGTTTAATATGTGTTTTCAAATGATCGTTACTTATATTACACAATTACATAACAGGGCAACCTCTTTCGTCCAATATCAGATAACAATATATACTATCTGAAATAAAAATAGTTTTATTAAGATATTAAATGCCCCTTACATTGATGCTTCAACAATGATCAAAGCCCATGCTGCATAGACATGTTTGTTAGCGCTCCGCATACCCTCCCCACTTACTCAACCCCCCCCCCCCCCCCCCCCATTTCCTCCTTCATTGTTACAGTGGTGTAGCAACACGACAATTTATCACAAAAATAATAACACAAAGACACACATTATTGAACAACAAATGCTCACAGGTACTGAAAGCTAGTTCAAAGCCGCATTTTCAACTAATAGATAAAACATGTTCTCATATGCAAAAATCCCAATCGTGTCGATTAAAAAAGTCTCAAAACTTAAGTTCACATTTTAATGTTTGATTAAGCAGAACTTTAATTAAAAGTGTGCAGTGAATCTTGTGCTCACAATAGTTATTGTCATAATTATGTTTACATAAGACTTATAAAGGAATTAAGAAGGTACCAAGAAATATTTTACAGTTCAATTTAATGATCACGAATGGAAGGAAATAGTACGGAAGTTTACATAGGACAAAAAGAAATTGATAGTATTTTTTGGCGAAAGACTTAAACGCTTCTTTGCATTATATAGTAAAACTCTTCTTTAAAAGCATGCAAAAAATAACTTTGATTGACTTGCTTGCTATGTTTGCTCCAAGGATATTTTCAAACAATAGGTAGGCGGAGTTTCAATACATACTGGGATTTGATTGGACAAATACAAACTGACAGGAATTGAAGTTAATGTTTATTGCCCAAACAAATTCTAGTATATAGTAAACATACTACTTACCTGTCGTTTACAACCATCCAAACAATCATAGCAAGCAATTTAAACAAGGTTTGCTTTGTATGTATTTATAGAAGAGCTGTAAATTCTTTGTTGGAACGAATAAAGGTTTTAAATCAAATTTTCGTGGACTTTTTAGCTTCCACCCTGACGAGGCATGTTAGCTGTTCGTATGCTGTTGCACCTGACGCACCGAAACTTTCAAATTTCCATCTTCTTTTCTGAAATATTTTACCCAGCTCATACTTGACAGGATTGTTATTCTAGTAAAAGGTGTAACCAATGAATTGAACACAAGCTAAAAATTCCACAATACTATATAATTCATTTTATGTGTCAATTTGTTCGAAAAAAATCGAAAAGAAGAGAGTTTTTTAATGTCATGGTTATCTGTCGCTATCTAGATATATGCTTAGCATTTATTTCAGATGACATGGACTCCTCACCCAGGTGACCCTGCTGCCTTTCATATCTTTATCCGTATACAATTATTTTAAAATAGATAACCAAAGGCTGCAACTCGTATTTATGTATTTAAATGATTCGTTGTAACGAGAATATTTGTGGTGAATGGAAACTGTGAGGGTCAAAATCTTAAATTGCTTATAAATGTTGCTGGACCCAGTTTCGTTATCTGATCTGAATTTTCTAAAATGTGCAAGGTAGATAGACATTTTGATTTTTTTACTCGGTAAGTTTGCCCCAATCGCTTGAACTTTTGCAATATTACAGCCAATTTCAATGAGTGTGTAGACAAAGGGATTACTTTGGTTATCTTGCTTGCTGAACAGAAAAGTCATTGTAAGTTATGTAAACTACCCTACTTTAAGAGTAGACTAGTCCGACAAATGACACATCTTTCTGTCTGTAGGACCAGGCTACTTCGAAAGGAGGGTACTTTACCTTACCTAAAAATGACCTCACGGTTTAGCTAACAAGCTATTTTGGAATTTTGAAATGAAAAAGCTAAGAAATCTTAGTTTTGTTAGTGTGTACTAGGTTTTCGAAAAAAAATACCTGATAACCCTTCAGACAAAAAAAAATGTTGAAAATATCTTACAGATACAGCAAGTGATTCTTAATAGCTATAAGATACATTTTTCTTTTAAAATACAACTTTTAAATCTTACGGGAAACTATTCCAAGCTTAAAACTTTCACTGTAACCTCGCTTTAACTTATCCCCCCCCCCCCCCCCCGAAAAAACCCCCAAAACAAGCAAACCCGCAATACTATTGTCTTTCTTATAGTCAGCACTCAATTGTTCACAAACAAATGTGTTTAAAGCTGCTAAAGACATATGATTCAAACGCTCAGTAAGTCCTTTGTTCTATATTTTTGCTCTCCATTTTTATGCAAAACCTTTTACATTTTTATTTTATCGGTTATTGTTGAAGGTCGTACGATGACGTATGGTTGTTAACACATACTTTCTTTGGTTTCGTACGGAAATTTTTCCATTGACAACAAACATACCACATCATCTGCATTATATAAGTATTGTATAAATTACAACGTATTTTGGTAATCTTGCAAAATGATCGTAATCTCGAAAATCGTTAACATATTTTCTTATCTTAAAAGGGACAAGAAGGGTTCCATCAACAGGCCAATAAATAAGATTACAGTTAATTTAAAAAAAAAATTAAAAAAAATAGGTGTATTTTTTCTCTCATAATAACAGTAAACAGATTCACAACAATGTCAATTTCAAGAAAGCAGACAACAGTTAATTAGTCAATAACAATGCAGCATCAAAATGATCTTGAATATATGCTTCTTTTAACTAAAATATAAAGGCACAGAACCAGGACATTGGAGCACAGTACCAGGACCGTTTTTCTTATCACCAGAACAGCGTCAGGACAATTCCGTTTAACGAACTTGTACGACTTTTGCAATATAATATTGTTGTAATATACTTTGCATAGTACTTATGACGCATCAGAGAAAAATTAAGCAACAAAACAGTCGTTTTATTGCCGTTCTGATACAATGTAAACAAACCCACCAGCACAGAATCAGGACCCACCAGCACCTGACAGGACCAAATCACCAGCACAGTACGTTCTCTCGCAGGACAACCATACCCACCGTGATATTACTTTGTGAGATCAAATACGTTGACCCGGTCTTAACTGGGAACAGTATAACTAATATATATGTTCCTGGTCTAAATAACTTTGACCAAGATATATCGTCGATAATGAATGAAACGACGAGGTAAGTTTAACCCGGACTTACCAATTCATCTTCCGGTTTACTGATTTAACAAAGAAAACACCTGTTTCTACTATGTAAACACGCAAATGCAACCCAATTTAATAAAGTATCTACATGGCTGTATTTATATTCATAGGGTAAAATATCAGCTACTTGACACAATATGAAGCCTTTTTGAATTCGTTAGCTGCGCTCATTCAACATATTGGCTGGCACTCAAAGCTGACATCACTGTACTAGTATACATATTTTTTAAGGGGCCAGCTGAAGGACGCCTACGGGTGCGGGAGTTTCTCGCTACATTGAAGACCCATTGATGGCCTTCGGCTGTTGTCTGCTCTATGGTCGGGTTGTTGTCGCTTTGGCACATTCCCCATTTCCTTTTTAATTTTATTTTACAATATCAATATGTTCGGTTGAATGAAATAAATCTACAACCAGCACACCATTTTGATTCTGAAACAACTAGTCTAAATGCGAAGAAATGGCACATACACGTATTGTTATTTTTTTTGGGGGGAAAGGGGGGGGGGGTCGAAATCACTACCCCAGCATTTTGCTCTTTAACAGTGCTGTCAATTCGAGTTTATAATTATAATTTATAATTCGAGTTCCCTTGTTGATAAGGTTTGAGCTGAAGAACAGTGCAAAATTTTCAATTTTTTGCTGCACTGTCTTGTTTACGAGTGATGATGGACAAAACACACACTTAGTGCTCTGGTTTAAGGTAATATATATTTTGTAATTAGCATCGTGAGCAGCAACTTAAACGGATGACATATATAGATACAGTTCCACTCTCGAAAAGGGAATCCAAGTCTGCTGTCTTTCTTAAAGTTTGTTACTATAGTATTCAATATATAAAGATGTTAACTTCTACACCATTTTGTCTCTGGTACAGACTTGTCTTATCGAAAGTTCCAACCATACCACATCTTAAGATTCTTAGTGTTATACCATACATACTTAGAGATTAGATTGTAGTATCGGTTTACCTATACTTCACAAGGAGCACAGGCGTTAAGAAACAACTTATATTAATGAAGCAACACTTCGTTAAGGGTCATCAGTGTTCAGAAATTACAAAAACGTTATAATAAGGGTGTATCTACATTACTTTGTAAATTGGGTACATGACGCTGTTATCCTTAATATTAATAGTATTGTTTCATTTAAGTTAAACATCCAGTGTCAAATACTTCATGAATATTTAAATTGTGACCACTCGAAATATTTGTGCAAGCTCCTCAAAATGTAAAAAAAATATAAATTTTGAATCGGTTTCCAGAAATGGGATTTTGAGAAACAAAATCGCCCTTTTTCTATTTCATTGTTATTCAGTATATGTATTATATAGATGCAAACTGCTGTTTCGATAAAATTGTTAAAGTTTTGTTAAAACTCGATAACGAGAAGCCAAGATACGAGACATGACTACGACACACTCTTAAACTGTATTTCTAGTGTATATATATGCCTATTTCCAGGTCATTTGAACTCTAGACTGGTTGATAGTTGTCTCATTGGCAATCATACCAAATTGCCTTTATTTTTACACTGAAGGATTAATTAACTCCTATATAGAAAGAATTTTTTGTTTGTGTGTTTTAAATATTTATGTTTGTTTCTTTTTATGGGTTTTTAAAGCTTTTCGATTGTATTCTTTGATTTGTATATTACTTTTTTTTTGCCATTTTTTATTATATTTCCGCTTTCTTGGATTTTTTTAATTTTTTTTTATTTCCACCAATGGACTGCTTCATTCTACTGAATCTTTCTGATATCATTTTGATCAGACATACAATGTAATGCTCGTTCGGGTATATGCATATATATATATATATATAGATAGATAGATTTGCTTTTCAAGTAAATGTATAAGAATCACGAATGAGTAACTTATAGTAAATTAATTTATTTAGCAAAATCATGGTGTCATTCTCTATAGACTATCACAGAGAGATATCATCTTAAAATTAAACTTTTCCCGCGCTTTGTCTTAAAGAGTGGTAAACATACTCATTCCAATTGGGAAATTAAATAACAGTATGTTAACGAGATCTCGTAGATCATAAGGCAAAATTCAATATACACATGTAAACAAAAAAAATGCAATGGGAGGCTTCTATATTTGATAGTATGTGGATTTATAATTTGATTCTTTCAAAATGTCAAATTTGATTTATTGCTTTTCAAATCCCATACTACATTTTTTTAATATCGGACTGTTATGGGCGTAATTGAAACGATGATATTTTCTGTTGTTGTCTTATTGTCTTGACAACCATGGACCAGCTGGGCAAACTTTCCACAAGCAAAGAGCGACACCTCCTGGAATTAAAAAAAAGAAGAAAATTAAAACAAATGTATATATGCAATAATAGCTTTAATTAAATTCAACTTAAGATGTATAAAAGTACAAAAAATAAAATCAACGAAAAATTTGTATAGAAAAATCAATTAACTATTAAAAAAAACAAATAAGGATGCTCGCAGTATTAACCACATGTATATACATGTTTAATAGTTTTAAAGGCATCGATAAAATATCTTTTTAAATTAGAAGATGTGTTATCATTGATAATGAGACAACTTTCCGCAAGAGGCCAAAATGGCACAGAAATTAACATCTACATTTAACATGATTAATTCATTAATTCTTTCATAATAAAATTGAGAATGAAAATGGGGAATGTGCCAAAGAGACAACAACCCGACCATCGAGCAGACAACATAATGCTTGTACGTCATCTTAAAAAGGAATGAAGAATAGAAATTACACATTGTATTTAAGTTATAGTATATTTTCTGTCTTTTTGTTGTTGTCTGCTTGGCATATATTCCACTTATATTTTTTTCACTGCGAATTATAGTCACATCAAGCAAATACATCTAGTATTAAAATACTTTATATATGATATACTCTGTCCAATTCATCTACTTCTGTATGAAATATATCGTCATTTACTCAAAAAGACCAGTTTTTAAAGCGATTCACGTCAAGATGAAGTTTTAAATAGCGAAGTACTGAAGTAAAAAGGTAGGCATTATGACAAATGCCTAGTGTAAAAAATTGCAATGTCAGATTTTCAAAATTAATGAGTTACAGAATTTAAATTTAAAAATTGCTATGCAATAAGTTTACGCTTTGAAATTTCATAGATTAGAACCCCGACAGTTAAAATGTGAACTTAGATTTATCAATCGTACGAAATATTAACCCAAGTACATTGTATAGAGACCGCTTGGTTGTGCGGGATGTAAAAGTACGTAGCCACGTTCATGTTACATATGTTATTACATACTAACCCCTGCTAGATCTAGCCAATGCCATTCGTTTAGCTGCCGACATCATTCTTCTGAAACTTGATCTCTTAAGATTTTCACTACTGTATGGGACACTGTCATTTTCTGACGATTGGTTTACTTGATCTGACATCAAATTACGTAAAATTGCTTCTCTGTATTGGGGTGACAACATCAAATTCTAAAACAAATACAATTCAAAAGAATAAATATTTAATTACATGCATAAGCTTTAATATTATGATAAATGAAATGACCAATAAGAAGAGGTAACAAACAATGCTTGACTTTATTATACAATTAGTTCCATGATACTGGTATTTCATTACATGTCACATGACACCCTTAAATAAATAATAGCATATATAAATTTGAATTCTGATATCATTAATAAGTTTGTATGCTTAAAATTCATCCAGAATTTCAATTGATTGATAGAATTTGTTGTTCTTGTTTGATTGACATATACATATAAAAGAAGATGTGATATGATTGCCAACTCGTCACAGGAACCAAATAACGTAGAAGATAGAACATATTGGTTGCTGAATGACCTTCAAAATTGAGCAAACACCAATAGGGCGACGAAGTGACAAATGAGGCCCCTCATGGGGGGGTCCTAGTAATCACATAATCACAATTTTTTTGCCAATATAATCACATAATCATTAAATATTTGCTTATCTTTAGTAATCAAATAATCATAAACTAAAAATACAGTCCTAGGTAATCAAATAATCATGAAATATTTGGCTTAATAATCAAATAATCATTAAAAAAACGGCCAAGTAATCACATAATAAAAAACCCCATGAGGGCCCTCACAAATGTACAACAATGCATTGTATGCTCCTCTCAGTGTTTGTTGCATATAAAATAATTGAATCTTGAATTGAATCTGAACCACACTGAGATTTCTTGAATCTTGAAATATCTGAATCTGCACACTGATGAGAATTTTGCAAATTTCTATTGTTCGTTGAGCTAAATCGTCTATCCTTAGAGTACAATGAAATATTTCTGTCTAATATAGAGATCAACGGACCAAGACACCATTTTGTTGACTTGATTTTTTTATTAGATAATCAACTTTCAGTAGGTATTTTTTCACAGGCAGTGTAGTATATGATAAGTAGTTGTTCCATTGACACTTCTAAATCACCGTTGAAATAAATTCAATCAACTATGATTTTATAAAGTGCTCGTGTCACAACTTGGTAGTTGTATTTTGCAAATCTAGTAACCAAATCTTGTGAATCCAATGAAAGTAATGACTATAATCATCCAGAAAAGGTTAGGTTTTTCTGTGGTTACTTCGACTTATGATTTCCGAGAGGAAATTAAGAACATTCCGGCTAGGTATTTGCCATTAAATCAATCTCGTCACGAGCATTGTTTTTACAATTAATCTACCACCAAAGGTGTCCCATCTGAGATTTATCATAAATGAAACTACATAAAATCCTCGGCAATGATTGACGCAGTGTCCCCCGGGATGATGACAATATTTCTAGTTTTACGGAGTATTCAGTGATCTAAATTTAAAGCTAGTCCTTAGATAATTGCTTAGCTGAGATATCAAACAACTGCAGCATGTTTTTACGAGACAATAATTGAAATACAATGGCTTCTTTTGTCTTTTGTCGTAGGCACTAAGATAAGTTGATGTGGAATTCCTATGGGAATCAATTATACTCCCTTTTATTGATGAAATGTATCTAAATATAATTACTGCAATATTTTTTCGACATCATAAAGGATGAGTGTGGTATTTTTACTTGAACTTTAAAAAGATAAAAAAAAAATTGATAAACTTATAAAAGTGCCTATAAAAAACTAGTTGTTTTTGTAAGTTTTGTGATTTAAAACAATGCATATAGCAAACAGTGTGTGTGTGGTGTACTTTTACAAAATGCACATACAGAAGGCAAAAAAATGCTCGTTGTTATAATTATTTTAAAGGGAGGCAAATTATCTCAGTATTGAGACACACAGCCCTTGAAAAAATGTACACAAATAAGTTGTAAAATAGATTTTAAACAATACGAAATTAAAACAGAAATTCATACAGCAGGTACATGTTAACTCCACGCAAAACATCCAATCAGCTGACCTTTTACAACACGGTTATCTCAAGTTGTATTTTCACTGTTTAAAAAAAATCCCATCCGACATTGTATATCATTTCTAGTCAGGAAAACTATGTTATATTTCTAAACGATTTGAAGTTTTATATATTCAATTACATGCATTATATTCGAAATTTTAGTTTTGCCTTTTGCTTAATAAACACTGTAACATCTTTCAAAATAAAGATAATAATGCATACATATGTAAAAATTTCATAGAAAAAAAGATTTGGAGTGAAAACACCTTTTTGTGCAATTCTTTTGTATAACATGTTTGATTTTTTAATATGTTGTGTGAAAATGTTTCATTTGATGATCAAATGTATTTAAAACAGATCAACATTAATCATTATTGTCATTGTGGTACCGTTAAAGTCCACAATTCCTCTGAAGTCTACAACACCGCTAAAGTCCACAACAATTTTCATCTTACTTATTTGAAAAAGGAAAATTCTAATACAAAATGTACATGCTTTTTCTGATTTCATTTACTGTTAGTCATCTTATGACTTCTAAAAGATGACTCATTTCTGATTATCACTTGCTTTTACTAAAAGCATGGAATACTAAGATAATAAACTGATATTTGATATAACTTAATCTGGTTTAGCCCACAAAATTTAACATTCTGTGAAAGCATGCTGCCACAAGCTACTGACTAATGAGGCTGTTTACATTACTGTTGTGGTGATTTATTTACTTTCAAAGGTACAACAATTCACATTAAATTTCATGTGAAATAAATTAAGTTTCTCCCGTTTGTTGTTAAAATGATTATATATCAGAGAATCCATAAACATATATAGTTATACAACAGTCAGTATTTTTGTTGTTAGGTGCCATTCATGGTGTACGACACACATCTTGGTGCTTTTTATGACAGTTGTTCTTTGATTCTATATACATGTAAGGTTCAACCATAGATGTAATACCCATGTATTACATCTATGGTTCAATACTCAAATCGGTATCGAAGATGACCAAAGCATAGATCAAAGTAAAGATGGAGTTTGTCAGATTTTAAATTTATACATAGTTGCTGCCATGTTTTCTTATGATTGATTTTTTTTAAGTAGAAGTTGGTACAATCATGGAACTATTATTGTCAATACTTTCATGGTACAACAAATTATAATAAAAATTGCGTCAAGAGTAAATAAGAAGTAACTTCGAGCAACCATTCCTATATGTCTGTGTTTTCTTATGTATAGCCAATTGGATAAAGATAAGAAAAATACTGTATAATCGGACGAGCAGGGGGAGGCACAATTTAATAAACGTGTGGCTGCCCTCATTTTATTCGTTGAGAACATAATTATATATTGACTTGACTCTTCAACGACACTTGTAAAATACGTTCATAAGTGTTGTTGCGGTATAATTTAATAATAAAAAGAAACACATCACGAATGTGAATGCCACTTTCCCCCCAAACAAAAACCACAGATAATGGATAAATGTTGGTAGAAAATGTATACTTGATAGGTGTTTATAAACGAATAATGACCTCCGGTCCCATGGGGCAATGTTAAGATGCCATGATAATGGTAATCTGAATGTGATTTGATCAGCGACCTGGCTGTTCACACAATGTATATTTACCTTACACGTTAATGTTTATAGTTGTTAATATATGCTTTGTATAATACTATGATTGCAAGAGTAAGACTGGGGTGCGATTTAGAGTCATGACATTTTTATCATTCGTTTTGTAATTATTTTCACACGCTTGGTGTTTCATGTCGTTTGTAATAACCTTAACGACATTGTCAAATTGACTGCCTGCCAAATCGAGGTTGACTTCTCTTCGTTTATGGAATTAAATTAACAGATAAGGGGGAGTGTGTCGATATCTTTATTGAAATTAAACAGACGTTTAAACCCAGCAAGTGTGAGATTTGCGAGGGATTGGTTTTATTCCTAAACGAAGATTAATTTTTAAAACAAAAATCATGTTCGACATCCTACATTGTATACGAATTCAATCACGAAACTCACATTTGGAATGTTATTCGTTAGCAAAATAATAAGAACAAAATCATTCTGAAATGAATACTCGTGACTTTCTATTTGACAATCTTGCCATATCTCATTATACTATGCGGTCAAGAGTTTTATAAATACTTTTGCCAGAGTAAGGTCAAAGTTATGTATATATATATATATATATATAAGTACGTCTGAGTCAGTGACAACCCTACAACAGATGTATCCATCGGATCGCCATCAATGATGGTGATACATGGCTGTGTACATAATGTATATACAACTCGTCTAAACATCAACCCTACAATGTTAGATCTGTAAATTTGCTTTGCGAAAGCAAATTTACAGATCTAACATTGTTGGGTTGATGTTTAGACGAGTTGTATATATATATATATATATATATCATTCGAATCTTAACTCAGTCACCATGCACATTTCTTTATTTTCTGCGGTCCAGGTTTTTTTTATTATAATAAATTTGCCAGAGAAGAGTCCAAGTTGTATCATTTGAATTTTAGGTGTTTGCATTTTTTTAGTATAATATAACAACAAAAATAACGATTATGGACCCTTAATCACGCCTTCGTAAATCTTATCTAATATGAAAATATACATAGTTTGTGATTCACTTCAACACTTATACTTAAGAAGGACTGCAATTGATTTTCGATTATGGTTAAGAGTTGTGGAAAACAAAATCATGTCCATTCATTGTTATATTAAATGAAGATATTACATTTCATACATATCTTAATTGACAGCCAGTATGCATTATCAGTGAATCTTGAAATAGATTGAATATATATTATTTTCTATACCAGGATAAGGTTACTACTTATATGAATGTCAATTGAAGAAATAAAAGACGAGTTAATCCTATACACAGATTAAAATCTTATAAATCTTGAACATATGTCAATATTAAACAAATCTTCTTTCGATTATAAGTGCAACGGGCATATGATTAATGTTGTTAACATCAAATAATTTAAAGAGGAGGATAGAAAAATGTCAACAAGAATACATTTCTTAGCAATGTAAAGTTGTTGTTGGGTCAGATAATTGAAGTTGTAATTTCCAAGTTGAATGTTAATGATTTCCAGATCAATGTTGATAATTCCAAGATTAGAGTTGGAAATTCCAAACTAAAAGTTGACGATTTAAAAAATAAAATAAAAAAAGGATGGTCCTAATACGCTTCCGTATTTGTGTTATAGTCTTATGACGTTTACGTTTACGTTATATCTTGTTTCACAGTAACACTAAGGGGATAGACTCTTCTGCCTGTAAATAAAAGTTACATGCATGATTGCCGATGAGACAAATATCCACCCGAGTTCAAATGAAGTGAATATGAGCAATTATAGGTCACCGAACGGCCTCGACATTGTGAATTTGGATTTCATAATCAGACTTAGCCACACAAAGAAAACTCAAATTTTTATTTAAAAAAAACAGCAAAATAATGTGTTAACTGATGGGTTTAGTAAATTATGTGCAACACATGACCATTGAACGAGATCACAGTAGTTGTTCACGAGAAACCTCAAAACAGATTAGCTACATAAATGTAAAAAGATGTGGTATGAGTGCCAATGAGACAACTCGCCATCCAAGTCACAATTTATAAAAGTAAACCATTATAGGTCAAAGTACGGTTTTCAACATGGCGTCTTGGCTCACATCGAACAGCAAGCTATAAATTACTAGTGAAAAACCATTCAAATGAGAAAAGCAACGGTCTTATCTATATAAAAACAAGAAACGAGAAACACTTATGAACCAAATCAACAAACGACAACTACTGAACATAGCTACTACGCCTTTATATTCATTGTATATCCCATAAGCATAGATATTCCTAGAACAAGCATACATACACATTACCATAATTGGTGTCCAGAAGAATGAACAATAAATTTTAACTTTATTTTATAACTCTGAGCTCATATATCATTTACCACTCCTTCAATATTTAATGTATTTTCTAAGTAAAATGAAGTGTCATACAGACATTTATTGGCGCAGTGGAAATAATGTTTATCAAACTTTTACGATAATTGAAATCTCTTACGCCGTTGTAACCGTCAGTGAAATGAACATATGAATGATCGCCTACCATTTAAAATAAAATTATATAGGTTATATTCGAATTAGTTTGGTGTGTACTACGAACTTATCAAGATAAATCGTACATGAGGGATTTATTCGGTCATGTCTTGAGACTAGTTTTTTTTTCAGAATGAAAGGTCGGTTTGGGTTGGTTTGTGACATCTAAAGGGACTATACATGTAGGTTGCACTTTGTAAATACAAATGTTTTTCAAACCACGCCATATATAATATGCATAGATAATTAATTTTGTTAACGTACTGGTTCCCAGTTATATATCATTGTTTCATCTCGTAGAGACGTAACTTGGGAATGTGACCAGTAAATAGGCATATGCCGCGATATCAGTCATATTTAAATTTAAAGTCAAGGTAGAGGTAGAGGTAGAGGGGTAGTGTAAGTTAAAACTATTAGAAGTACGGGCTATATAAACGTTGAAAATATGCCGCACAGCCATATATTTTGACCTTTGAAAAAAATAGTGCATATGAACTTTCAATTCTAGGATATATTTTTTTTCAAAACTTCATAGTAAAAGTGCTACAAAATATGGCAATTAAAATTCTACAAAATAATAAAAATGATTCGAGGAAATGTTACATGTAGTACTTAAAAATCCACATGATTATTTGCTATGACTTTAATTTAATCCGTATATATAAAATCAACATTACCAGTTCAAATGCCAAAAAACCTGCAACAAACATGTAATGATTGCTATTGTTTTCAATTTTAAATGAGGAATTTATAATTATTTCACGCATTTAATTTCAAGAAATGTCTAAATGTATTTCTCAAAAGTCATTAATAACATTATAAAAGAACGTTCACTGCGTGCTATCGGATTATAATTAAAAGTTTGATTGTGGTTCGTGAGTGATTAGTTACATGTTTGGTTTTCACGCTCAGGAGAGGAAACTGTTTACCATGATAATTATACAAAATATGATATATTATAAATTCCAAGAATTCGAAGAAGCAACAAATATCAATTTTAATGTCTACAGTATGAACTCAAGACCTCCCACACTCGAGACCACCTATGCAAATTTTGTAATATGTAGGAAATTAAGACAAATCGAATAATGGATTTGGTTCAGGCATCAAACTATGAATCGGGCCAATTCCGGAAAAAGCATACAATACAACAAAATACGTTAACCGTATAACACATTATATCAAAAATAAGTTTAAAAATAAGTATCTTGATAACAAACCAAAGCTTGAGGGATGGAATCCCCATCAACCGCACAAAGAATGCAATTGGTTTTTTATTTGAATAAAAGTTCAGGAATACAAAATCGTGCCCAATTCATCCTTATATTTGAATTATCTAAATTGATAGACAGTATGAATTATCAGTGTTTCAGGAAATGGGATATAAGTTTATTATTTTTTATAAAACAGGATAGGAAAACGTGTGGTCAAATGACAGATGATATCTCTGAGTATGTAATAAATACATGCATGACATATTATATGTTCTAAATATGTTATAAATGTAAGTTTTTTCAAAGTTTACGCTAGCAACTCAAGACCGCTTTACTAATTTTTCATTATAAAAAAAAACCCGGAATAAACGTTCATAGTAGAATAGAACAAAGAAACTATATGATATAAAAAAGAAGATGTGGTATGATTGCCAATGAGACAACTATCCACAAAAGACCAAAATGACACAGACATTAACAACTATAGGTCACTGTACGGCCTTCAACAATGAGCAAAGCCCATACCGCATAGTCAGCTATAAAAGGCTCCGATAAGACAATGTAAAACAATTCAAACGAGAAAACTAACGGCCTTATTTATGTAAAAAAAATGAACGAAAAACAAATATGTAACACATAAACAAACGACAACCACTGAATTACAGGCTCCTGACTTGGGACAGGCACATACATAAATAATGTGGCGGGGCATGTAATCACTTCAAATGTGGGGGGGCATGTAATCACTTCAAAGAACATTGGAATAAATGTTTACTACCATTTTGAAAGAGGAAACACTGATGCCTAATAATGGTTTAAGTCCGTGTCTATTCAAATCATCAATGAGACAAATCATATTATAGAAAAATCGTGATGTCAACCACCAATATTAGAATACGCGTAGTCTAGTTCATACTGCATGAACCAAGACAAAGACTACCTTAGGTTTGCCAGAAAAAGAAAACAGTCTATTCAAACTAAATGAAATCAAACGATCCCGTTGAATTTTAGAAAATGAAATTACGGTTTTAGCCATGGCTTTGTCAGTTAATTTCGATTTATGAGTTTGACTGTCCCCTCTGGTATCTTTCGTCCCTCTTTTATTGTATAGACTTTCATCACAACAGTGTTTTTTAATTTTATTATTTAAAAATGCTTATGTAGGAAAACTGTAGTTGACTAATATAAAAACAAATATATAATATGGGTCTGTTGTGAATTAAATACTTTGATACTTAACACCCATAAGAAACAACAACTTGCCAAAGACCTATATCCTCTCACAAATACCCCACGCCACTTTTAAATAAAACACACAAAAAAGAAATCCCCCATGTTTACAAAAGTCTAAACCAATTTTATAATTTCAGACATTTCAATAAAATGCTACAATATAAGATTTTAAGTGAATGTTATAAAGTAAGCACAATTAGAGAATGTATTGGGTAGGAGTCGTCCATCGATGTTTTGTTTTGATGGGTGGGGGTTAGAGCTAATATTTTTATCTATTTACTAAGTATTTATTTTAACAAAGTAAAAAAAAAAAAAGAAAAAAAAAAGATTAATGTTACATTCATGAGCATTAATGGTTTAAGTAATATTGTATCTATTTGTTTTGATAATAATAATTATTACAAATTAAAGAAACTATATTTTGCACTTCACATCTGAAACAACTTTTTTTAAAGAAATTTTTTATCAAACAATTTATCAACTTGAAAAGAAATACTATCTGTCCATACAAGTTGGATGCTAGTTGAATTCTGCTCTAAACTCAGTAAAATTGCTGTTCATGATAAATCAATTACGGTTAATCAAACTAGAATTACTTTACTGCAAAAGTACATTACAAAGTATTTTACGGATGTAACCAAAGGAGTATGATTTTTGTTTGTTATAAATAATAAATCAAACGAAATACTATATGTCCATGAAAGATGAAGAGTAGATGAATTCTGCTATAAATTCAGTAAAATTGCTATTATTTAATTGTTCACCAAACTAAAAAGTACATTACAAAATCTTTTACTGGATAAAGTATTTTTGTTATATGAATAATGAAGCATCGAAATACTATCTGTCAATAAAAGATGAATAGTAGATCCATTCTGCTATAAATTCAATAAAATTATTGTTAAATTATGGTTCATCAAACCTGAAATACTCAACTGCGAGAGTACATTATAACATCATTAAGGATGTAACCAAGGAAGAAAAGGTTTTCTGTAAATAATAATAAATGTTGACCTACCGCTGAAGCCGAATTCGTCAATTCTTCTGTGTCTTGAATGTAGTCTCCCATTGGTGCTGCCTTACAAACAGTCAACGTGAACACGAACATAGATGTAAAAACAATAAGAAAAACTTGAGCTAATTTCTCAGACATAACTAAAACAATTTAACTGTAGTAAAAACTAAATAAAGTTTATCTAACGTTGCTGTTCTTTCCCTGCTAGTTCTTAATAAGGATAAGGATTAATTTTTCACGTTTTATATATACGCCTCAAGCCCACGGTACTTCTCTATCACAATTTTCCGCTCAATCACTGACGTTTTTAATATTCCCAAATCACATAGATCCAATTCGTTGACAATTATTTCAGCCTATCAATTGTCACCTTATTAATTTTGACGTACGGCAAGAATTATCTCCCTTGATAATTAGACAGATGTAAGATAATTCTAGATGACAATTAATACATCGTTATCGCTTGTTTTATTATTTCAAAATAATTGTTTTTCAAGTAAAATCGTGATTTATGGCATTCGGGACCTACACGAATCAATCCTTTTCTATGAATATATCAAAGAAATGAAGCTGTCAATTTCAAATATGTACATTTCATAGTTAAAATGAAAAAGTGTGTTGAGAGATTTTAAAATTAGTAGCATCAAGCTAAAGGCAAATCGAGATACAAGTAATTTATTTATGGCTACAGAATTGATTTCATATTTTGATCATTGCTTTATCTTATCCTTCATAGAACAGTTGAAATATATTTGATATTAGTACTTGTTTAAATTCAACGTTATAAGCACACGTCAATTTTTTTTTATAAATTAGAAGAATCTAATATAAATTATGTTCGTTCAAAAAATGTATAATATAGTAATCTGTTCAAAGTATCTGTAATTATTTAACCTTTCAATTATTGTAATAATGTTTGGCCCTTCTACTGGTATCAATATTGTTTTTGTACGCGGTCTTCGTAGGAATTTTACAATCATGGATTTCTAATGTTTGAATTTTTCAACAAGCACACGCTATGTTTTTTTTTCGTTTTGCTACTGTCGTTTTTTTTTTACTCATTTCAGCAAATGAGATAAAAAAATATTCATACATTATAACAAACCTAATATATATAAAATACTTATACCAAATCGTTATTGTATGAATATTTAATATAACAAATATTCTTATGGATAATTTTGTCATTTGAAAGGTTTGGATGGTCGGATTTTTTATGACAATTTTTCTTTAATTTCTAATTTTTGTTTGTCTATTTTTCTATTGTTTTGGCTCATTTTCTCTATTCTGTAAGCCCCTTTTCTGACCTTTTAAGAATATGTACCCATATCCTTTTATGTTACATATTCAATTTCATATATATATTTATTCCGTGGCCGGAACCTCTCCAATGGTTGTTTTATGTCATTTCGTATTGTTTTTGTTATGTGTTATGTTGACTTCGATGACAAATCTTAAGTCTGATAGCTTTTGTATATCTTTAACTTGTTTTTTTTTCAAGACAGTTTAGTGCTTGACGTATGGACACAGTTTAATGTTGAATACTGCCATGTTGCTCTCAATGGGTATTTTAGTTACTATAACTATTTGTGTCTTTGGACTCATTGCCGTATTGTATGGAGCATCTGTAATATTGAATACCCTATGTTGCCCTCAGGGTGTATTTTAGTAACTATAAGTATAACTTTGTGTCTTTGGGTGGTTGACTCATTAACGTATTGTACGGACGCATCTGTAAAGTTGAATACCCTATGTTGCCCTCAGGGTGTATTTTAGTAACTATAAGTATAATTTTGTGTCTTTGGGTGGTTGACTCATTAACGTATTGTACGGACACATCTGTAAAGTTGAATACCCTATGTTGCCCTCAAGGTGTATTTTAGTAACTATAAGTATAATTTTGTGTCTTTGGGTGGTTGACTCATTAACGTATTGTACGGACGCATCTGTAAAGTTGAATACCTTATGTTATCTTCATGGTGTAACTTTGTTACTGGTGTGGCTGACATTTGAAAAATGCATATTGATTCCTTTTATTTCTATAAACAAAGCGCAATAGCTGTTGTTTAAATGTGACTTGTTGTTTTAGCAGTTTATATTTAATTGGTGTACATGTCCAAACAGGTAAACAGGTGCAAAGCATACACCTATTTTTAAACTTAATTTTTTGTAGAAAAATCCAATAATTATTAAGATTTATAATTTAGAATATCAACACAATGCAGAGAATGGAATAGAAAAATAAATATATGAATGCACTTTCATACAAAATTATAATATCAAATATGAAACGTGACGAAGAATTATTATTTCAAATATGAAAAGTGGCGAGGTAATAAAAGCTTGATATATTAATACATAGATTAAAACCTTTCGTTACACGAGTATATGAAACAACAGGTTTTACAAAAAAAAACAATATTTTCTACTACTTGCACTTTTGAATATATATATGTAATATCAAGGGTTTTTATTGATATAAACCTGAAATTAATTCTCATTATGCTCTTACAACCTAATCCAATTTAAATTCGTGTTTATTGAAATATTCCTCACATGGACTTTTTTAAACTCACTTACAAGATGTTGAAATATTGATATAGCAGTGATACACCATTTTATAGACTCAAAACAATTCAGATAAAAATATATAATATAGTCGACTCTTTTTTTTAAGATTGTGTTGCCTCTTTTGTGTCTTTTGTCTTGTGTGTCGTTGGATTGTTGTCTTATTAATGTATCTAACTTTATGTAATATAGGTCCGAGTACACAGTTATTTCGTAGTGCATTTCTTTTAGACAATAAATGAAAATTAAAAAAATCCCAACTGCGCTTTCTCAATAATATTTTTACAGTGTGTTGTACTACTTTTGGGACAAACTATATCAAAATTATAGAAAACTTCATCAGCTCTAACTCAAAATATGGACAATTTTGTGTTAAGGGGGTCTTGAAATCTTTTGACAGCTTCCGAAGTGCTAATTTCTGACCTTTTTCAGCTGGACCTAATCACTACTTTACATTAATATTTATGACCCAAATTTTTTTACAGTGTCATTTCACCCCCCAACTTGCTATATGAGGCATAAAACATGGAGAAATAAATTTGGAAGGTGTATAACAAAAATTGGCAAGTAACACACTGTCCACACTAAGGACTAAGTAACACACTGTCCACACTAAGGACTATAGATTTTCAATTTGCACGAGAATTTAGGTACACTGTATATACCACGGGGGATACTATTCACCGATTTTCATGCATTCATTTTGACTCGTTTATTGTTTAGCAAAACTTGAAAATAAATACAATTTAGAATGGAAATAGGAAATATGTCAAAGAGACAACAACCCGACCAAAAATAAAAAAACAGCCGAAATCCACCAATATGTCTTCAATACAGCGAGAAAATCCCGCACCCGGAGTCGTTTTTCATCTGACCCCTTAACAAAAATGTATACTAGCTCAGTGATAATGGACGTCATATCAAACTCTGAAATATACATGTATAAATGAAATAAAATTAAAAATCATACAAGACTAACAAAGACAAGAGGCTCCTGACTCAGGACAGGCGCAACAAAATTGCGGCGGTGTTAAACATATTTTGTGAGATCTCAATCTTCCATCTATACCGCTAGACAATGTAGAAAAACAAATACCCAGTAATACGCTCAGTTAACTCAATTTGAAAGAAGTCCGAGGCCGATGCCAGAATAGGTAACAAAAGAAACTTAACAAAATGACAATGATACATACATTAGCAACGCCAGCTGAAGGACGCCTCCTGGTGTGGGAGTTTATCGCTGCATTGAAGATCTATTGGTGACCTTCTGCTGTTGTCGGTTCTATGGTCGGGATTTTGTCTCTTTCCCCACTTCCATTCTCAATTTTATTAACAAAGGACTACTAGCAGTTACTGACATGCCAGCTCCAAATCTCAGTTAAACTAATTGAAAGATGATGTCTTCATCATATGAATATCAAGCACACTCTCCTCCGTTAGGATTTAGTTTTATACCATCATAAAATATACGAGAACATAACCCGTATAATGCCAACAACCGGTTTTAAAGTAAATGTGTTTATTTCCGATGCAAAGACCCTATAAGTGAATTAATATTAAAGCCAATATATGCCATCTTGAAAGACCTAAAAACAGTATCGTAACTACATTCCTTCTTAATAAGTCTTTTCAAAGGTTTTGTTAGCATTTGTGATGAATGACGACATTTTTGTGTTTTGAAAAGAATATTACCATAAAAGATTGGATGTAATATACCTGAACGTATAATATGTTTGCATGTTAATTTATATTTACAAATAATGTCCTTGTACCGATGATAACATTTGGTAAATGTTTTGACTAGTTTGTAATACTGAAAACCATGATGTAATAAATACACACTTTTGTCTTTGAGACATCGATATTATTTCAGTAGCATCTTGCTATAAAACTTTTCGTTACTTTCTCTAGGACATATTACATTGCTATACAATTGATATCTATAATTATAATAGTACACAATGTACAACTTTTTAGTAACATATATTTTAATAATATTGTCGTGTAAAAGTCACACGTTATGGTTTATATTCTGGGTTAATGCAATGTATTTCTTTTTACATATGTAGCGCATTAATTTTTTGAAAAACAAAATATAGAATTAAAATTATTTGCTGCTGGGATGTGTTACTGCATGAGTAAAGTATACTAGATGTTAAAATTTCATAATTGAGAATTTTGATTTCTGTGCATGCATATTATGAGTTTGATAAATAATGTATAAGCCATGCAGTTTTGTAATTTAGCCCTCTAAAACTAAGAATCATCATTCTAGAAAAAGACAGAGAGTCTACACCACTACTTATTTCTTTTATTTATTTGTTGAACCGCCGTATGACAATAATAATCTTATTGGATTAATTATTCATTATTAAATGACGTGAATGCATATTTCTTTTCACATGGCTTAAATTAATTTTAAAGGAGAATGTCTGAAGCTTAAAGTACATGTCGGGGTTCACACATTGCCGATTATTGCCCCCGTTTGAGATCAGACAGCGATACGAAAAGAAAAGTGAAAAAGTCGGATTACTATCCTCAATTATCTGGAATGTCCTATCATTGTCTGAACGCACTCGATTATGTTCGTAATAGATTCCTACGGGTCGGGAAGGGTCCGAATAGTTCGGCGAAGCACCCCGACAGTAAGGTGCGTCCCGTAACATTCGGGGAAACTCAGCCGATTTAATCTAGTCGGATTACAATCGTGCCTATGCCGTGACAGATTCTGCTGTATCGGATCAAAATCCTAACACCGTTCTGTTTATTCTGGACGGTGTCCTGTGGAACGGGAATGATCTGGAGAAATTTTTAATTGCTGTTTTTCTGCCAATTGCATGAGTCCAGATTGCATCCAGATCTTGTCGATTGCGAACCGTGTTTGCCGAGACCGTTCCGGAACAGTCCCGTTATCAATACGAAATTCGTCAATAATACCCACGTCAGAGTCCCGACAATTACAGAATACAATACGACTGAGACCAGACAAAGCCGTTTGCAATGAGATAGAGCGGACCGTGATAGGATTACGTTCCGACAGTACCTGCTCATCCCGATTATGCCGACAGTTTTCGAACGGATAACTTCCGTCAGCGTCGGTTCACTGTCTGGTCACTGTCTGATCTCTGTCGGATTTCATTCGGAAGAATCGGGACGCAGTCGTAACAGACTTGGTCGAATTTACCTGGCGAAAAATACAAATTGGATTAGAAGCGGATTGAGAACGGGATTATCGTGATAAATTCGCTTGGAAACGGTTGAATATCGATGCTTCCTGAACAATATCTGATTGGTGTCGTGATTAAACATTTTTTTTTACAAATTTTAATTAAAGTTTGAATTTCCGTCCACGATTACAGGATCTTGATCAGACTTTTGACGATTTTTAATCGGGAATGGTCCTGTCAAGGACGGCAGTAAACATCGTGAATTTGTGACCCCAGCTTAGATAATTATAATTATTAATCATTCTATTTACATGCTTGCCTTTGCTTTGTGAAAAATTACATCATAAAAATATGCAGTAGATTTGACATCGATTGGTGTATCCTACATAATAAAACGCAAACACCACTAAATGGCGTTACAAGTTTTCAGCTGTAATTGTATCCTGGTATAGATAAGTCTATATGATATTTAGCTTTCCTTGATCTCGTTATCTCCATTGCAAGATACGGATATCTTCATCCTTCTTGTTTCGAAAGAGACACACAGATATTATATATCCTTATATAAAGGACAGTTTTTTTAGCCTTTGAAAAACAAGAAGAAGATACCGAATCAATTAATAAAATCGGATATTGGATCTATGTTAATGCGACGACAATCCATTGACACTAAAATCCGAAACACATTTATAGGTGGTCAAACAGTTTTCACAACAATAGACAGATGTTTTAACAATAGATTTAATTCCAAATCGTGCCGAGTCGAAAACAATTGTGTATTAATTTAACAGACCATTTCAAAGAGTTAACATCAACACCAAATTCTGAAAGAAAACAAATATTAAGATATGATATAATACAATCAAATTATACAAGAGAAGAAGTAAAACACGTTTATTAAGATCTCTACCGCCTGTTAAATCTCGATCAAGTGTATTAAATAACAAACACAATAGCAAATATTAAAGGGTGAAATGAAAATCTAACTCAGGAGGTAAATGTGAACAGACAAGATATATCACAAGGAAAAGACAGGTGTAGAGAAACAAGATAGGTGTACAGAAAAATCAAAATCAACAAGATAAGTGTACTGAAAAATCAAAAGCAAGGAGAGAGGTGGACAGACCAAACAATGTCAGTGTTTGAACCGGAGTTACCGATGAGAACCACTGAACTTCGATAGGAAAACTGTCAGTTCTAGTCCTCAATTATAAGATTGGAGACAAAAACACCTACGATCATCTGGGTTCGAACTCACATCCGCAGTGTTAATTAGCTAGTGACCAACGTAGATAAACCATTTAGACCACTTGGCCACGAGACCCTCAAACCCAAAGAGACAGGTGAATTCATTTAGTTATGTTCACAAAAAATTGTATCAGGAGTCCTTAAAGGCTTTTTATAATAACAAAGCTTCGGCAGTGAGGTGTTTAATCCGATATTTTTCTTAAAATATAGTAAGGAAAACATATCTTTTTAATTATTAGTCTTAAGTTTTCATTGTTGTGTATGGTGTACTACTGTTTTTTTTCTTTTTAGCCATGGCTTTGTGAGTTTAGTTTCGATTTTGAGATTGAATGTTCCTATGGTATTTTTCGTCCCTCTTTTAGACAGCAGGGTCTTGTACCGTTTGTCCGTCAGATGGAGGTAAGTATGTCACTATTACACAGTGTGGCTCAGTCTGTCATTGCCAGACAGTGCAGTCTGGTACTGTCTGTAATTGTCATTTCTGTCGAGCATTCGACTTTTGTCGCAAAAACGAAACATAGCGATCCTACATTCCGTCGTCGTCGGCGGCGTCCACAAATATTCAACCTATGGTGAAGGTTTTTGAAATTTTAATAATTTTTTAAGCTCACCTTTATTTGTAACAAACTTGAACATAAGCTTGTTTATGATAAAAGCTAATATCTTAAGCCCCAGTCCCACTAGACCACGATCGCACCACGCTCACCGTGATCTAAAATAAATTTAGAGGTCGCGGTATGAGCGGCTTGAAAATGTAAATTTTCGTTGCTTTCACGATGCTACTACGGTCTCTCTACGCTTCTACAAAGATCCCGCTACGATTATACCACGTTCTCACCTCGCTTTTTCTGCGACCTCACTACGCTTATCAAAATCTTTCTACGCTCTTCACGTTCTCACTACGACCATACCACGAGTTATCCGATTGCAACACGATTTTACTGCGATTATAACACGTTCTTACCACGATTATAACACGTTCTTACCACGATTATACTACGTTCATAGCGCGATCTTACTACGTTCTCAGCAATAACGTCAACATCGTGTTCCATATCAATACAGTTCAACTCCTTAAGTAGAAACTATTTCTGATTAAATCGTAGATTTCTCGGAAACAATACAGTCATGCCACCAAAATCTACCAGAACGCATGGGCATGGTGGTAGGAGTTGATGTAGAGGCAGAGGGAGCAAAGTAACGAATTCTGATCAAGCAGAGATGTCGGACCGACCAATCTAACCTAAATAATAATTACAACCTATTGCTGGTCCATAAAGCTCAATGACGATATTTTAGTGAACGATAGCAGAGATGAAATAGATGTATCAAGAAGATGTGGTATGAGTGCCAATGAGACAACATTCCATCCAAGTAACAATTTATAAAAGTAAACCATTATAGGCCAAGGTACGGCCTTCAACAGGGAGCATCGCTGTTGAATTTACAAATGTAATTTAGTTTCAACTGATTCTTGATACAATCATCGAAACAACACTGACCTCATAGTACCTTTTTGTACCAGGACCTACAGAAAAATAATATTTTTTTTCAAATTAAGCAGAAATTAAATCTGTAAATTTTCTGAAAGACTGAATATTGCTGAATGCTTTATTGTTTTTGATTTGTTAGATGATTTTAAAATCAAAATAACCGTTTAAGACTACAATTCATTTACTAGTGAAATACTATTAGGCGAAGGACTGAGATCGATAACAAAACTAGAAATGTAGATTTCATCTTAAGAATTAAGTTTTCCTTACGAAACAAATACCATTAATCCAAAACAATAGGGAAATACTATCAATTGTTTGATAACTTGTGTCAGATCTTGTTTTTGTTATTTTAAGTAGCAAATAAAATACGGTTTAGTACAGCTCGCCTCATATATTTTTCAAAGAAATCTCTTAATATAATCAGGTATCTAACTTTTTTTTATCCCCGGCTTAGTAAATTTCTAGGATTTTGATTGGTAAACGCACGTCGTTACAAAACGCATAGCCCCTGAGTGTTGCTAACCCATATTCCCGGACGTTGCTACCCATTACATCGGGGAAATTCACGCGCGTTTTCCTTAGTTCCATAGTTGTTCCTTATGAAATATTGAATTCTGTAGATCATCAATGATGTCTGTATAATTAGATACTTAATCTACTAATGATTTTTTCTTATTATGTCGATTATTGGAATTCATTTTAGTAAATGCATCACTATTCTGCCACATTGTCAATGAATGGGACTACTGACCTAGCTATGTAAATGACCCAAGTTGACGTCACACCGTCTTTGATGTAACTCTCACAACTTTGAGCGCCAAATACGACCCATTTGACCTTCTCTGTCTTTAGATTAATAACGTCTTATAGTTGTCTACCTATAGGGTTCTACCAAAGGTAGTACCCTACACCCCGTTAAAAATATGTCAAAATCCCAAATTTCGATAAAAGATATTTAAAAAAGGAAAAAAACGTTACTTTCACGTTAAACTTTGCGGTCGAATTTCTCTAAAAATCGCCAGATTAAGACTAAGACCGGGAATACATTCGTTATCTACGTTCATATCCGTAGATATGGATTTTTTAACACCCTTCAATACCCTGTACACCCTGAGGCGCATTGTTTTGAAAAACTACGAGAACAAAATAATCTTGATACATCTTTGCAAATATCCACTGCAGTTCAAAGGAATGCGATAGACAATGCATAAATGCATGTATACATATATATTTTTCAAAATGTACGTACGTATGTAAAATATGGATGTCAACTATATAAAGATTTGCTTATTAAGTACTCGTACAAAATGGAACACACTCAATTATACCCATTTACGGCTTGTAGCGAGTTATCTTATGGAATTTAATTTAATTAAATATTTTATTTAAGTCTCATATCTCAATAAAATATAATACAACATACAACATTACATACAGTGTAAAATATATAGATACAAAAAAAGAGTAATTCTGTACATAATTATAAGAGACTATATCACTAAAAACATTATATAAAGAAAGCATCTATTATAAAACATTTTTATACAATTTTTTACAAAGTTTCAATTTCAAAACTGTTCTTAAGTGTATTATATGTACGAAGTTTGTTACTACCTTAACCAGAAAAAGCTTTCTCTAACTGTAAATTGCATTGCCACTGCTCAACATATTTACTAACCATTTAAGATGTTACAGTATTAACAACTGAGGTACTATCAACATATTCTGTAATGATGCACAAATATTCTGCATTACAATCAGAAAAAGCTTTCTTAACATAAAAATTCCAATCTTTTATACACTAATGTTTTTACTCATAATGTCTACCGATAGGATTTTTTTTCTGTTTAAACATTAGAACTCATATTGTTCAAAAGGCACAGTCGAATTAAGCATTGCCATTGTTTTTGAAAGAAAGGTCCCGACCCATATCCCCTGCAATTGCAGCATTAGGAGTAAATATACCAACTCCAAAAAAAATCTGCAAGCTCTATGAATGGCATTAATAAAGGAAAAGTTTTGAACGTAAAACCTCAACACAACTACCAGGCACTAGATATTAATAGTCCCTGTAATTTTATACCATAATTAAAAGCATATTTACTACATTTACTTACAATTTAAACGCTAAATAATCTAATCAATAATTTGATAAATATCTATACAAATTCGATTACATTAACAACAGCTGTATTTGGGCTTCATAAAGAATTCATTTAATGATAAACAAAGATGTGATGATTGGAAAAACAACCGTTATCTGAGGTCGACAACGGGTGCAACAAATGTGTTCTTTACAGTCTTGCTGGTGAAAATATTTGCTCCGACAGTACAGGGGTGATTGCATGACTCAACGACGAAAAACTAAAGGTGCTCGTCTTGGCAAACATATGTTCGTTGGAATTATAAATGACAATTTAACTCAAAACTTCGAATGGTATTTTAATTAGTTTTAGTTAATAAATAATTTCACAGGAGGCTTTTTTAATCAAAATATTCTGTTCTTTAATGATCAACATCATTTTAACAGAAAACCAATTAATTGAGTATCATTTAGATATTCGATAACCGGTACTACCGAGCAATACTCGAGTACTCGAGTACTGGTTGACATCCTTGATGTAAAATCATTGAAACTAAATGAAATTATTGATGCTAACAATGAACAAATCAGCGTTAACCAGCTGTGACTGAATGCACAAAAGTGCACGACAACTTTATAGCTGCATTCACATTAAGATTTTCCTTTATTATGTCATTGCACATATTTTAATGTATTTGTATCACCAAAAGTATTAAAACTACTATTTAGTATAAAGTCTTAGTTTTAATTCTAATCCACAAGGATATCCAATTACTCCAACTACATTCCCTATAATCTTTTGACTCAGTGCATAAGTATGTTTGACCCATTTTCAAAATGACACTTTCAATTTTAAATTCACACGAAAACATTCTGGTAATTAGTATTATTACATATTTACTAAAATAAAAATTATCATAATTATAATGATATCATTTCGCTCTTGATATAGAAATATAAGACTAAAGCAGGATAACGGGATTTTGTGTAATAATGATTAAATATTGCTATGCGAAAAGTAAAATCACAAAAATACTGAGCTCCGAGGAAAATTCAAAAAGGAAAGTCTCTAATCAAACGGCAAAATCAAAAGCTCTGATCAAACACATCAAACGAACGGATAACAACTGTCATATTCCTGACTTGGTACAGACATTTTCTTATGTAGAAAATGGTGGATTGAACCTGGTTTTATAGCTAGCTAAAACTTTCACTTGTATAACAGTCGCATCAAATTCACTTATATTGTCAACGATGCGTGAACAAAACTAACAGACACAGTAGGTAAAAATGTCAAAATAGGACCCTATAAGGAGTTATTTAGAGTCAATTGCCAATATTGGTTAAGTTGACTTATTAAAGTCTTACTTTACTGAACGATTTTGCTGTTTACAGTTTATCCGATCTATTATAATATACAAGATAATAACCAAAAACTGCAAAATTTCCTTAAAATTAAAAATTTATGGGCAGCCTGATGCGTCTGACAATTTCAAGGCAGATAGTTTTTGACCTGATGACTATTTATTCCGCTGTAAGATTTGCACTAAATGCTTTAGTTTTTGAGACCCCTATGTTCTATTTTTGGTCTTGGCGGCCATGTTTGTTGATGGATCAAATATTAGAAGTATTAGGCACAGTAGTTTCAGAAGAGAAGATTTTTAAATGATTGCAAACATGAATAATAAATTGTGTAAAATTGTTTTTAAAGAGCATAACTCATTAAGAGGTCGATTGACAATTTTATTCATATATCTTACTTTGCTTAACTTTTTTGTTTGTTACAATGTATCTCTAGCTTTTATAATATTCAAGATAATAACAAAAAACTGCAAAATGTCCACAAAATGTCAAATTTAGTGGCCGCATCCCAACAATTGGTTGTTTAATTTGTCTGAAATTTGAGGGCTGATAGATCAGACCAATTGAACCTCTTAAACCCATATCAGATTTGCTCTTAAAGCTTCAGTTTTTTAGATAAAATCCAAAAACTGCACTTGACCCCTATGTTTTTGCCATGGCGGTTATATTTGTTAATGGATCAAAACTTCGGATACAATATATATACTAAATACCCTAAGGAACAGAAAGTTTGAAGGTATTTGGCCAAGTAGTTTCAGAAGAAACGATTTTTTTAAATAGTTTACGACATCAGACGGCAACAGAGAAGTGATGGCTTAAGCTCACATGAGGCCCTTCGGGCCCCTGTGAGCTAAACATATCATAAAATATATTACTATGCATTTTTATTTTCTTCTAGATAAGTTGAATACCGTTTTCCGATTCGTTAACATTTTCAAATTAACTTTCTTAGGAACTGAAACGGACCATATACCTATTTAATAATTTAATAAAAAATATCCACAATCATGCACACATATATACAATATTTCAGACTACATATTCTACAAATATGAAAAAAAGTAAAAATCTTTCTACGGGTTACTGCTTTGTATTTTTTTGTAAGTCTGAGAGGACAAAACATTGAAATCGTTATATTTACACAAATTCATTTTTTGTTTGTTTTGAAAGTGATAATGATAAAAAGAAACACGAAAAGATTTTTTGTATTTTTTTTTGTGAAATTGTTTAATGCGAAGGACTATGCGGAAAACTCCAAAAATAATTGACTGGAAAGAGCTTTATATTTTGTATGTGACATAGTTTGTGTAGAATTGTTTTCTATCAATATACAACAAAGATTAACATCTTTAAATTCAATAATCTCTCGATCTCAATAATCATTAAACCAGAGTATACGATTATGGCTAAGAAATAGTCCTTGTTCAGCTTTTGCGATGTTAAAAGTATTTGCCAGTCTTATGGAAAGCCTAATTTAAAACAATTGTTTCATATACATTTTAGTTGAAGCGACAGATGTGTAATTTACACAAAGCGAAAGGAAAATATGGCCATGTGCAGATATTGCAATAAATTCCACCAAAAACATGATAATGCTGCTTATAACACTACATTAAAAGTCCGCTATAGTCTCAAAGTCCATGAAAGAAACTAACTATTTCAAAAGTTCAACGGAAATAATAACCATTATCGGAATAATTCGTTTAATACTTACTGAAAGTATTGCAGCAATGTTTTCGGTGACGTTTATTATTTCTGATGACCGTACAACTTTGAATTCGCTTATTTGAATGATAGAGCATCTTCAATTGACTTTTCGAGTAAGGTTATTTCTAAGTCTTTTCCCCACTTGTCTACATGTTTAGTGTTTCTTTTAACACTGTTAACTTCGACAGGAGACAAGGTGAACAAGGATACTATACACCAGCGATATGCATGCTTACTGACGACCGAACATTGAATATGTAGGTTGTTTAAACTACCAAGGTAGTGATAAGATGTAGTACTTCCATAACACAAGATGTATTAAGATATGACATGGCAAAATCAGTAAAAGATAAAGCGTCTTGGACAAAAATCTAAATTCAAAATAGAATTTCGATCTAACTATTTAAACCCTGACAGATTTTGAAGGTTTTAGTTATTCCCGTGTTACCATATATTAGTGTGCATATCTTCAGAGCGACAAAAAGACAATGAAAGTTGTAAATAACTCATTTGTTCTTAGCGTCGGAGATATCTTATGTTTTTAATTATAAGGATTTGTCAATCCTAGCATCTGTTCAAATCGACAGCAATTCTCTATGGACAACAAAGTCAAACTAGAACCACAAGTGCTTGTATATGAATATTGGTATAGATGATATATTTTAGATTCATATGATCATTTGTAAGCTGTAAATAGAAACTACATTGACATGCTCTATAAATTTACTCATGATGAACCGAGCTGTATCTCTGATTTATTGCTATGAATAAAATCAAAAGATAAAACAACAATATAGTATGCACTTTTGTTTTCATTTTTTTTAAATCGACAATCTGAAATTATCTTGTCACTGGACAAGTGCAGACAGTTGTTAGTCATTGTCACAATCATACTACGTCTCCGTATTTTTATTCTTAAATCTATTTATGAATTACAAGCAGTTCACCAAATACGATTGCGTAATTCAAACGTGTGTTGTTGAATAAGGGATGGAGGGGAAGAAAAAGACGGATGTAATACGCCAAGAGAACAAGACTCTAGTATACGAATCGGAAAAAACGTATTTGATATTAAATAATCATAGAGAGAAATACTTTTGTTCGGTACATATTATGGTGTGTGTTAGTAATTATTAAAAAACGACACTTTATTTTTAATTGTCAAAAGTATGATTGCATAATTAAAAAGTTTGTTGGTGTCATTTTTCTTTTGGATGCACGTGGTTGAGAGGAGGAAGGAGTAAAGAAGGCTTAAATATTCTCTTGACTATGCTCTGTTTGTTATCAAGTATTACCAAAAATAGTTGATTTTATAGTTGTCAAATTATAAAGACAACAGTAGTGTACCGTTGTTCAAAATTCATAAATCGATTGAGAGAAAACAAATCCGGTATACAAACTAAAACCGAGGGAAACATCAACTGTAAGAGGAAAACAAAAGAGCATCAGGAATACTGAAGACCACAAAAACAAACCTATCATATATAGAAACGAACTATTTGAAGACAACTGCCATATTCTAAACAGTTGCCGGTACATAATTTCTCAATAACATTGCACTTGCATATACAAATGTTGTAAAAAGTCCTTGACACTTTCGTCAGAAGGTCAACAGTACATACATGTTGACCACCAGATCTATTGGTAGCTTTTTCTAACACTCACGCACAAATCGATTCGGATGACGGACATGTGAAACAAGTACAAAAGGCTACAAATGTTTACATAATTTTGTAGTTTAACGCCCCGAGAAGTATCTCATGGCAGGACACGGAACAATTATCAGTAACTGGTCAATTTACACTTTGTTACTTGTTCGACGAACATTGTACTACAGTTTAATAAATACATACAACTGTTCGAAACGTTAATGTCTCAATTAGTAATGAAAGTGAAAATAGAGGGGTCATTATATATTACAATACAAACATGTATATCTATTAATATTGCTTTAGTTGTACATGTGATGTACGTAATCATTACGTAAATTACATTAAACAGTGTTTTGTTTTTGTTTTTGTTTGCATTTTATTTGGTATCATTTTCGATTTATCTCTGTCACATCTTCGATATTTGAAAATTACCATAATATTAGTCAGTCACATACAATAAAGTTTCGGTTGTCACAAAAAAAGTAAGAAGTACTATTTATTCATAAAATGCAAAAATATTGATACACATTTTATCTTATATGCATACAGTATCTGTCTAGTAATGTATTGTGGGACAATAAATAATAACATATAATGGGTTGTCTTGAAAATTAAAAGCTTGAATTAATCCAATGGTCTGCTACCACGATGCACTCACCAAACTCCGTGTTCTATGTCGCTTTGAGTTAAGACCCATTGAATATGTCATTGAATACAACGATCGACTGTTAAACATTTTATTAATGTTTGATTTACGCCGACCCAGCACCAAAAAAAAGCTATATCGTAAAAAGCTGTTCTTGAATGGTCAAATTTCAAACGGTTTTAAGACACATTGATATATGATAACATTTAAGTTTAACATTTTATCTAAATCAAAAGAATAACAAAATATTAGAGAACAATTCATGCTATAAATCAACACACACAGCTATGCGTTAGATATCATTTTGTGTATGTTTTATATTGATGGGTGACTGTTCCATATATTCTGTTATTCATATTGTTAAAATACTGTATGTTTGCTGTATTCGTGGAATGTTAACAATTTAACCCGAATGACCTTAAATGTATCTCCTAATATTAAAAGCATGCACTCTGACAATTTAATGTATAAGGTTGATGTTCTATGAAAATGAGAATTCTAATACTATATTGATGTACTCAACAATAGACAGTTCGCATTAATTTTTCACGTATAAAATAGTTTAAAATTTTCTATTTTTTGCTTTAAACAAATTGCAAAATTGTATTAAATTTTAAGCATGCGCATAATTTTTAAATTAATTTATGGTTTACAGAGAAATGTTGTAATTATGGGTTTCGTCAAAATAAGCCCAAGAATAAAAGTCTGAGATTAATCAATTTCAAATTCAGTAAACTTTAAAGCCAACTTCGTTGTTTTCAGATGAACAGATACAGTCAATTAACCTTAGAGTTTTGCTTTTACTCTTACCATTAATATGATGGTTGCACATTGAGATGTGGTATTAAAGTTTCTACATACATTTACATGTATATACTGTACTAAACACTGCAAATTTTATTGAGGTCATCTTCAAGTACAAATTTTCATAAAAACATAATATAAAGGCGATATTCAACAGAATTTTAGAGTATTGAAAAATAGCTTATTCATGTTCTAATGTGATTGGCAATACGGAATATTCAACTGAGACTTAGGTTAGTTTTCTTGATGATATCGTTGTTCCATTGGCATTAAACTTGTGATACATCAAAATCTAAATATGTCTTTTTTATAAAAAATTAATGGATTGATTGATGTGCTGTTTGCAGATTTTGTGCATGTATAACGATAAGACCCACACACTTAGTATGATTCTTAACGCTCAGGTGAACAAGATTACAATCTACAAGAAATTCAGTTAGATTATGTTTTGTTTATTTAAATTTAATTTTCAATATTTTCAATGTTGAATTTTTTTGTCATAAATATGGAAAACCTGATTGAAAAATATGATTGATTCATGTTAAACTTAATTGATACGAGTGATTTTTCACAAAACGAAAAGAAATTATGGTGATGCGTAGATAAGGCTATGAAAGCTGGAAAACTGATTTAGACAACATTATCATACTTACAATTATACTGCTTTATAAGGCCACTTAAGGTAGTGCAGGGGTATAGAACAAAAATGACAGAATTTCCTTATACTTTGCCAAAATGCTTTTTTTAAATGGTAAAAAGTATGAGTCATCGCGCTAATTTTCAAGGGGTGAGTCGTTCAAAAATGCCAAAATTTGCTTAGATTGCTCATGAAAAAAAACCCACATTTTTGTGCATAAAAGGAAATCTATGGGACAGTATTTTGAAAAATATGTGAGAAGAATGGCTTTATAATATATTAAAAAAAAAAGAAAAAGAAAAAATGGTGTCACCGAATTTGTTTTCTTGCTACAAGTAAAAATTAAAAAATTCCCTATATGTCCAGTATACATTTTGTACTAAACAAGTTCTCTCACCTAAAATGGCATATTTGTAAAATTAATTAAACAGCACAAATATTTGGTATTTGTTAAAACATTTTCGATAATGCAATGAATAACTAAATTTTCTTTATATAAATAAACAGTGTTACCAATAAATTGCAAATGCAAATCTGTCTCCATATTTGCAGATTTTGGCATAAAACTAGACCGATTATTTACTGTGATTGTACCAACCAAGGTGGTGGTATACCCCTGAACTATCTCAAACTATATGGCTAAGAAAGGCGAAAGATACCAAAGGGATATTGAAAATCATAAGCCTAAAATAAAATGAAAACGACAAGGCTAAACAACAAGAGAGAGACCAACGAACATACTGAAGATATTAAATAACTCAAAAGCTCACGGTCAATAGAAATAATCATCCCTATCGCACACTATTTGAAAGTGGATACTGCAAGTGTTGCAATAATAATTTCGAGAGGGTTTATAATTTCTGTTGACCAGGAGCTTTTGAATATGTTCGTTTGAACTAACCAATATCTTCCATAGACGTTCAGAGTATAATTATATCTAAGTCTTTTTACTAGTCTATTTATGATGCGTGATTGTCTTAGAACGATAATGCAAAGTCAAAGTATTTTTCAACACAGTTTCACCCCGTCTGTAGATGTAACTAAGAACAATGTATACTCGCGACAGACACTCTTTTACAAGACCATACACGGTAGGTAGTTTGACAAACAAGTCATTGAATACTTAATATTCTCTCATAAAAAACAATTAAAGATTTGTATATTGCAAAATCAGTTCAGAATTAAACGTCTTGGAGAAAAATGCATATTCAATTCAAATCTCAAACTAAGAGTTTCGAACTAGTTATATTAATCCGGACGACTTTAAATTATCAAAGGTACCAGGATTATAAAAAGTTTTTATTTATCTATGTTCAAAGCGACAAAAAAGCAAATGACGATGTAAATAACTTATTTGGTTGTGGAGTCGGAGATATCTTATGATTTTTGACAATTAGGGAGTTACCAATCCCAACATCTGTTCAAATCAGCACCTTTTATATTTATATGGACAACAAATAAAGGCAGTAGTAGTATACCGCTGTTTAAAAGTCATAACTAGATTAAGAGAAAAAAAAAATCCGGGATACAAACTATACAAAACACTAAGAGAAAAACAACAGAAATACTGAATTGCAATAAAAAACCAAATGCCTAAAATCATAGAAACGGACTATAGGATACAACTGAAATATTCTGAACTTGGTACATGACATTAAAAAAAATAAAAATAGGATAGGTTTAACCTGAAGAGCCACAAGTATTTGTATATGAATATGGTGTGGATGATCTATGATAACTTATAAGTTGTTAATAGCAACGCTTTCGACATTCTCTTTGAATTAACATAAGACACTTCGATGTGTATATCGGATATATTATGAATTATGACGAAAATAAAATGTAAAATCAACAAACGTCTGTGGTTTTCTTATGCCCCACAGTGACCAATTGAAAAGGAGGGACTGTAGATGTGATAAGTTTAGTAAAGAAAGTAAATGAAGTGTAACAAGCACGTATCAAATATCAAAATCCTCTTAGGAAATAGTTTCTTTTGATAGCATTTTGTGTGTAAACAAGTATTACAAAAACATGTCAAAACAGTCACTTTCTACTTTATATTTGGTTGATGATTACATAAGACCTGTATATGCAGTAAACATTTCCAGCGGTATTTTATGAAATGTCGAACAAACGGCAAAGACATTGTGGCCATCTATAGAACTGTAAGTAGCCTTTTCCCAACGCTTTTGGATGTATCGATGATCTAAATGTGCAACCAATGCATGATACTACACAAGCAAATTTACATTATTTTGAAGTTTTGCGATAAGTACATCGTTGTAGTACGCGGAACAATTAACACTTGAATTAACACTTCGTTTAACACATGTTTAATGTTTGACGTACCTGCAGTTTAAAAAATACATAAATTGGTCTATATTTCAAAACGTTAATGTCTCAATTAGTAATGAAAGTGAAAATGGAGAGTTGATTATCTATTACCATTCAATACGTTGCTGTGCGTAATACTTAAAACGGGTTTGTTTTCCTCAAACATTATGTATTCATGTTTTCATTGTGTTGGTGTTATTTCTCTGCCATCTTCGATATACAATATTTCAAGTGGATCCTATCGCTTGTAAGTTTTGATTTTAAAAGTTTCGATGGTCACCAATGAGTAAATAAAAGCGTCTCCTGAAATAGAAATCAAACCCGTTTATAATTTAGTGGGTAGTTTGATGTTCTATTATAGAACAAATATTTCCATATACTCAAAAACAAACAAAAAAACAAACAAAGTTCATCACGTCTTCCCATACATTTTTATTTGTGTAACCTGTACTATTATTTGTCTGTTTGTCTTTTTGTTTTTAAGCCATGGCGTTGTCAGTTTATTTTCAATCTATTAGTTTCCTCTGATATCTTTCGCCCCTCTTTTAGACAAGTTTGCTAAAATTTAAGAAAAGTACATTTTAATAATTATTTGAGAATCCATGGTTGACAGAGAAGTACTCTCTTGAGCAAGGATTTTATCAAAATGATTTCCGAGATTAGTTAGTTTCAAACTGATCGTCAAATAAGAAGCCTGTCATCAAGGTCACTTTCATTGTTTTCAGATGAATGCCACTTTACAGTTTTGGCAACGTTTTTCGTTTTTCCATTTACAGTGTGCTTTTTGTAGGATGAATATATTAGAGTTGTTAGGTATCAGATAAAATGTAAAACTAACTGAACAAAACGGTCTATTTCTGCTGTGAAAAAAACTCAAACTTGATTAGAGACTTCCGGTTTTGAATTTTCCTCGGAGTTCAGTATTTTTTCTGATTTTACTTTTTATAAGGAAAGGTTATAATTATCCTATATGGTATCTTGCCTTACTAATGTAGTCTTTGACAAGTCAAGCTTCGTTAACATGAAATCGGTATTAGCTATCATTCATCTACTCGTCTACGGATTCGGTTTTCATTTTCATTTTGAAAATCGCGTGTCTGCATTATATATACAAGAGCAAATTTTAATGTTTAAAAGTGTGTGTTTTTTTCATCTTCTACCTCTATGACAAAAGTAGCAAAATACTAAATACAAAGTACTACTTTAAGAATTTGAGGGAGGAAGTTAATAAAACTATGCTTAACCTGCCATCCTCTAAAAATCATTGAATGATGCAAAATCTTTTCTTTAAAAGCTAGGTTCACACTGCCGATCAGATCAACTTCGATCAATCTCGATCATGACAAATTAAGCAATCGGGAGACTAGTCCGTCTCAATCGACAAGAATGTTCGGGATGGTCTACCTGATCGTCATCGATCTGACTTTCTACCCGAGAGTTTTTGACATGTCAAAAACATTCGAGTAAGGATCGAGAAGCCATTCACTCGAGAAGATATTGAGAATTCGTCGAGTAGCGATCGAATTGGTCGGAATGGATCGTGAAGAGATTAAGTTTGGTCGGAATACAAATAGTTTACCGATCAGTACTCGATAATTTCGATCCTTGTTCGATTAATGTCCGATCATTATCCGATCAACGACAACCTGCACGATATGTGGTCAAGATTAACTCGACCAATGCCCGATCGCTTCATGATCACTGTGACTTCTATATTTTTTTCATCCAAACCAACTCGACCAAAACCCGTTCTCTATGCGACAACATTCGATCACTCTTCGATCTCTCTTCGATCTCTACTCGGCCATACACGAGTATACATGACTGCTACACGATTCTCTAAAAATGTGTGCAGCTTTGATTTACTTCCATAACTTTGCATCTGCAAACATATATTGTCTCTCTAACTGTACACAAATTCCTCCATGTACAGTAGGCGTCTGTACTTTTGCAAGAAGGTGGAAAATTTAAAAAAGAGAGAACACAGATACCAACGGAACAATCAAACTCAAGGTCAAACCGACACAGCCATAGCGAAAAACGAAAGCTGACGAGAAGACAAACAGAAGTCTACATAACACAACATAAAGAACGAAAAACTTAGCAACACGAAACCCAATAAAACCTGGAATGATCTCAGGTTTTCGTAAGGGAAGTAGATTCTGCATTTTGGCCCCAGAGGATTTTTCAAGTATAAAAGTAATCGTGAATTAAAATTCATTATCAGACAGCCGATGACTAATTTAGACTTCAAAGTAAGTTTTTTAAGAACACAATACATGTATTATATTTTAGCTGTTCAATGGGCTATGTTTGTTTGACTGTCCGTATTTTCCGTATGTCAAGAAATTTTTGTAGTATAAAAATAGAAGATGTGGTATAATTGCCAATGAGACAACTCTCCATAGGACACAACATGACACAGAAATTAACAACTTTAAGTCACCGTACGGTCGAATGTTTACAAACACTTTTTTCATACGCTTTTTGATACAATTGTATCTAACATCAGTACTTAACCAGTGACAAATCATTTTGAAGAAAAGTGCAATAAAACTCCCATTAATTTACAAATCAGCGTCCTACTTTACTTTCAGAAAGTTTTAATATCCATTGGGGTCCTCTTTGTTCAGCTCCTGCAAGTCTCTCATACTTTTTATTTTGCTTTACATTAGGAACTTTTCGTTTTAAATTTTCCTCAGAGTTCAGTATTTTTGTGATTACTATTTATACTGCCCGCACAGTGGTCGACTTGTCAGGCACTGCATTATCTAGATTTTTTGGCACCCTTTGCTGTCTATCCCTTTTTGTTTGTTTTCTATGCTGTCTTCAAGCTCCGTCACAGCTATTAGCCTGTCTATCTGAGCGCTAACCACCTTGTCAAACAATCCAACTGCTTTATTTCCATGTAGATATTTTAAATTTATAATTTTATTCAGACCCTCTGTGAACTAATGAATCCAACCAAATAAACGGGGAACCTGTACATTGGACACAGATAATTAATGCCTCAGCTTGCATTTAACGTTATAAAGAGTCACTACTCAAGAACGGTAAAAGTGACACCACCAACGTTTGCATTTGATCTATGTTTTATGCTATCGCGTTTCATTAAATTTGGTTGAGGTAAAATAAAATTAGAGAACGGAAACTAATTGTTGGGACGTACGTATGCGTACTTACAGACGGACAAGGGTAACACTTAATGACTCCTCCGCTACAGTGGGTGATATCAGAAAAATCAGATGTTTTTATACTGAAATTGTACATACCCGACCAATGCCCGACTATCCATACGACCCCTATACGATCAAGTCGATCTGGCTTGGCCGAGATCAGGCTGAGATCGAGTATAGTTGATTTGGTCTACCTAGTCGAGTAAAGATCGTGTAGAGATCGTGAATCGGTCGGAAATATCGAATATGTATTCAATTAGTGGTCGGGTTTGAGTGGTAAAGAAGTCGTCAAGGAGTCGTGAATGGTCGGGTTAAGGTCGTGTACAGACGGATAGCAGTCGGGTAGAAGTCATAAACAGGCCCAATTTGGTCACCCTTGGTCGTGGAAATTTGAACAATCGGGATCATCGAGTTGATCTGATCGGCAGTGTGAACCTAGTTTAACATAAATGACGACTGCAGTTTGAAGTTTGTTCTTAAAGTTTCCACAAACATTTGTACATGTGGCATACATACTAGACTTATAACTGCCAATATTTCTATCGAACATATCTTTAAGTATAAAAGTTCATAAGAATATGATGTAACGGTATTATTCAACAGAGATGTAGAGTTCTGAAATATAATTGTAATGTTCCATAATGATTGACACTATGAACTACAATGTATACACCAGGGACAACATGATTTCAAAGTTTAAAAAAGTATATGCATTATTGTATGACATATTTCTTTGAATTCTTAATGTTACTTATTTTTTTGTGTTTCAGAATAAAATATAGCATATACATTGGAAATCCAATTCATTAAGTAATTATAGATAAGAGTCTGGATGGGGTTCTTCATTTCTGTATTCTTTACTTGTTTATGATTCACGTTTTTTCTCCTAAGATATAATGAATCGGTTTGCCTAAGAAAAAGTCAAAATATGCATAACGTTCCTGCCTGCAAAACGGAAGATGTCATGGTCGTATCGTGGTGAGGGCATGCCTATTATATACAATAGCAGAACATTTCCCGTATGGTTTGAATTTCAAATTTTCTATTTTATAGTGAAGATTTTTGGAATCAACAGAATATGCTCCTTATTTAAAGTCACCAAAAACTGACTATTTATCATGTGTCTGTTTTTTTCAAATATTTGCTTAGAATCTTGTATTGTAACTCAATAAACCAATGTATTACCGGGGAAAATGGTTTAAAGTACACAGATTAAATGTTTAAAAAAAGCAACCGTATACTTTTACATATTGGCAGTGGTTTTTACCCTCAGATTTGCTAAACAATGAAAAACGTACAACGTTATTTTAAAAGACATAAAAGAAAAATTAGATGATTATACACCACACTCGCGTCTGAGCGTTAAAATGTATGAATTTCATCAGTTTTGATTTTATAAATCTCCAATAAATGGCTTTGTCTAGGCGTGTCTATTTTTTCAGTCTGACTCTTGTGTGAATATGACTGTTCACAGCCATGAGCATGTTATTCAGTGGTTTTCGTTCTGTAACTTTGTGATTCATTTTAATTCAACTTAATTCAGGCCGTTCATTTTATTGCTGAGAGGTTTATCTTTGAAATAATAATCGTACATGAACAACATTTTTTAAAGGATATACCTTTTTGGTCTTATTTGATTTATGTGATACTTGCCGGATTATTGTATTTTTAGTAATGACACTCACAAACGACACATTCTCTTCGGTTTGATATCATTCTCGAATACATTTTTTTTTTATTCCCAGCCGACCAGTGTCGATCCTTACTTCTTAATGCTGCACAACTAACGGAGAAGCATTAAACATAACAAAAGTATAGGTCATTACGTTTGTCTCATCCGGGAATTACTAAGACTACCATCCGTATTCTATGCACACACGCCAATGCAAGACTATCCAGACAGTACCACAAATACAGTTGTCTTTGAAAAACTTCCCGAGATTAATCTATAGTGGTAAATAAATCTTTCTTTAGTGCCAGTAAATATAAAAGTTTATATAACCATTATTATTTTTTTTCGTGCACAATAAATGTAAAAATAATATCTTTTATTTAACTTTTTTTATTCGAGCGTCACTGATGAGTCTTTTGTAGACGAAACGCGCGTCTGGCGTATATACTAAATTTAATCCTGGTATCTATGATGAGTTTATTTACTATATCATGTTTACAATTATAACAGACACTACATTGCATTATACAAAAGATTCTAACCAATTATAATTTCACAAAATGGTTGGTTAATCTATAAAATGAACATGTGGTTTGCTTCATGTCGATTTTTCATAGTTTTATGCTTAACTTGGCATACATAATGAAACAACAGTTCAAATTAAGTATCGACTCCTAGGAGTCGATATTCAGAATTGAACGATGGACAGTCAGTGCGTGAATTTTTATTGCTTCCTGGTTGGAAGCTATTACAAGACATGAATAATCAAAGTTTATTGATTGGTTAGGACAATCCAAACCTAGTTAATGTTCTTCGAATTCAATTCCATAGAGTATCGGATTTGTCCTCTCTATTTTAGCCTAATTTTGACTGGTCATTAATCATGCATATTCATGATATTGGTACGGTTTATTCCTTGAATGCCAACATCCTTTGATCTACCGACAATTTACCTGTAAAATTATGTTGGCGTTCGAGGAATAGGTGCAAGAAGTTATCACAACAAAAGTGCATGCTTATCAAAACAATCATACTAATTAAACATAATAGGTAAATTACAGGTAGCTCAATCCAATTCATATTTGTCAAATTGTTGAAAGTCTTTTTTTGCTGTTACTGTTGGAACAGTATGGATTTTCTTACAATAAATAGTGATGCACCACAAAGTCGATTGCGCACATTTTAAGGAATTCCAGCTTACACAAATTCTACAATAGAGTCTTTCAACTTTGATGTGCCTTTTTTCAATATTTTCATAGTTGTGTGTGCTGTAATATCCTCCCTTATTATTTGATAGGGTGTTTTTTTTTTTAATTTTGTAGCTCGTGTTGGATTACATTGTCCTATTTTGTTCAGTTGTTCCGGATAATTTCTTGGTTATTATAATAGTACATTTTCTTTTGTAAGTGATTCATAAGATATTTCTTAGTCACATCTCATTATCTTGAAACTGTGTGTTGTGGAAGATATTTTCACTCATTTTTTTGTAGCATACAAAGAAGAGAAATAAATCTATTTTCTTTTTCTGTTGATTCATTGAATTTGGTAGTTGATGTATTGTCTTACTGCGCTGAGTATAGAGTGATGTCTTGCAGGTTGTAAAGGTGGGCATACTCTGGACTAGTTTTTCAGAGTCGTTGTCCCAGTCTCTGTTGCGTAGTTTGACTAATTCGTCTACATAGATTGTTGGTACTGGAGTGCTTTCAACAAGACATCCTTGTTTCATTCGTTTGAGTACTTGATCAACATTGAGTTGAACTGGATCTGAAGGATGATTATGTAGATCTCTGATGGTAACTGGTATTCTGTTGAGTGTGTTGGTGGTAGCTGTGCATTCAGATCTCCAGTAGCATCTGTCTCACCGTTTAGTCTTTACTCCGTACTTGTAGTTATTGTAGACCAAGTTTTATTTGCCAAGACGATTCTCAACAAACTGTATATTTAACTGTGCATTAGCCATACTTAGATAAACAGCTGCGCCATGAGCGCATGATACGCCCGTCGTCTTGTGTGCAATAATCATAAATAGTTTCTGTGATACAGCGTATTTTCAGTTCACATTAACTAATAAAACGATAAAATGATGTGGAATTAAACAAATCTCTCATATACCTTTTTTAAGTTTGAAATAATTGTATGTAACTTAAATTTCTTCAGTATTTCTTATATATCTTTTGTTAGTAAAAACATTTTCATTCCCATGATTATCTTTCTTTAACAAAAATAATAATAACATTTTTAGAATTTATTTGATTACTTTAAAATTCATAATAATTTTAACCCAAAATTCTACTATTTTTTTTTTATCAAATGTTGCAATTTTATCAGATTCAATGGGCGTATGACATTTGCGCCGATTTTGAAAATATTCATTCTTTCATTTGCGCCGATTTCATTTTTTTTTTTTACTATGACATAGTAACATGATAGACATATTGTACACTGAAACGAGTCGAGGAGTCAATTATTCTTTAATCATTGAGGGCCATACATATCGGAAGATAAGTGTCCTGAAACACATTTTACTAATGTACCATAAAATCGTGTACAGCCAGAGTCACCACGGATTCTATTGTCAAAACACAGAACGAGCATAACCATGTGGTAGATGTCCGAAAGACAGCGGGTACAGTCAATGTAAAGTCTGGAGATGTATCTTGTAGGACTTCTTCCACTACCCGTGGTGAGCAGGGGACAACAGTTATATACAAGTTATGATTGATAATTCATTAAATTTGTACAAGTGGCTAACTGAGGAGGTCTATAATGATAAATGAAAAAGAACATGACTTGGATTGAGAGTTCATTCATTGGCACTCATACCACTTCTTCTAATATCTATTCACCTGTAATTTACCTGTAAAAAAAAATCGGCGCAAATGAAAAAAAAAATCGGCGCAAATGAAAGAAAAAATCGGCGCAAATGAAATGCAGATCGGCGCAAATGCAAAACGCCGGATTCAATAATTATTTTTAACAGTTAAATACTTATAAAAACATTTGAATACTTGTAAAAACACCTATTGTTATTATATAAACATCTATTGAAATAATTTTGTTGGCATTCAAGGAATAGGTAACATATAAAATGTTGGCATTCGAGGAAGACACCATTAGTACACAGGTAACTTTTATCTATAATACAGAGCAAACTTTAATAAATGATGATACCAGCAGAGACCCTGGCTCTTATTAAATGAAAATACAATTAAAGCAACACTATGGCCATATACGCTGCCTCAAAAAATACAACCATAATAAATAGGTTATTTCTGGTATTGTACACCAAATCCGTCATTACAAATGACAACACTGTAAATGCTCCTTAAAACTCAGTATTTTCCTTTTAATTGCCTAAATGCAATATTTGCATTTTTTTCAAACTTCAAAAATGACTATTCATTTGAAAGCAAACTCTAAAATATATATTTTCCTTCAATAAAATGAATTACTTAAATTCAAAACTTTCTCCATAAATTAACTTCTCTTCTCAAATCGTAACTGATCCGTAACTGAAAAATATACAACTTCAACAAAAAATAAAAACAGTAATTTTGAAATAAAAATCTTTTAAAACTGCTATCAAAGCAATATTTACGAAAATATTCTCTCGATATTTTGTATAAAACAAATTCTTATTACAGAGTAATTATACTTCAACAAATCGATTTACAAAATACTTTTCCGATCAACCGACACCCATTGATTACATTGTCAATATTTTTCTTCTTTTTCTCACAAATTTTCACTCTATCAATTTATACTCATATTATTACTGTTAAACGAAATTAAAAATTAAACACATTGTTCTTTGAAAGAATTTAGTCCTTGAAAAAGTTCTTGTCAAAAATTAACATTTGTGTTATGTGGTAAACAAATTAACATAGTTGTAAAATGCCATAACACATAAGTCTTAATGTTCATAAAAAATACACAAATAGTCTGCACATGGCGTCTGATTGGGTCCTAAATTCATCGGAAAAGTTTGAATCGAAAGTTGAAATTTGAAAACGAACAGGACGTTTGCAAGTTCGTGTTGAACGTAGGACAACTTGAATATATAAAAAAGAAGATGTGGTATGATTGCCAATGAGACAACTATCCACAAAAGACCAAAATGACACAGATATTACCAAGTTCTATAAGTCACCGTACGACAACCGGTTGAGTCTGTGGTAAATTTAATTTTTCTGTATCACTGTCTGTAGTAGGATCATCTGATTCGGCGGTATTCACTTTGTCAGGTTTTGATAAGAAATAGTCTGACGAACATATGCAATCTAAAGTTCATTATATTTCGGTTGAATCTTTCGTCCTGTCACACTCGGGTCTTTAAACATAAAACATGGTATAAGTGTAGTTTCCAACGGACTTTTCTTTTTATTGTATAAACAATTCATCACCAATTCTACTAGCGTATCGTTGTGCAGGTTCTCGATTTTTCTCTCTCTATAAATGCAACAATACTGTCAGCCTGTCATTTACAAATTCTCTTTAATCGAGCACATGGCAAGGCCTCTCACGTGCTCGACCGCGTGGTCGTCTACATGTTGGCTATACGTTTTACAAACTACTTCACAGGATCGTGCTGTTAGATGTTGTTTTGTTTTTAAGTATAATTGTATATGAATGTTCTTACTTAAATTCGGGTTCCTCCACCATTTTATGCTTAACTTGGCATAAATAATTAAAAAACAGTTCAAATTAATGATGTTCTATTTTTCAAAACACATCCATATGCAATGGTTACAATAAATCAAGAGAACAAGATTAAACTAACATATAATACAAATACGGAATGCAATCCGCATATCAATACACCAAAGACTGGTTTAGGAGAGATAACTCTCATAAAAGTATGTTAACTTTACCAAACGACTTGACCATACCAAACTGACATATAACAATAGATCTAATATCAATTTGACGTCACATTTTCGTGGTTTTCTTTGATTTCAAAATTGTGACGTCTGGAAAACACAAAAAAGCAACATTTCTTTAGGGATCTACCATTTGATTTTTATGGGGGGGGGGGGGGGGGCTAGGATGAAATTTGAAAAAAATAGGCAGGACAGGAGTTTTGAGTAAAAAAAAAGGTAGGATGAGCAACTTGGTAAAAAAAAAGGCAGGATGACAATTTGTGTAAAAAAAGTCAGGATAACTAGTAAAAAAAAAAGGCAGGACCGAATAGAGTAAAAAATAAAAAGGCAGGACAGAGATTACAACTAAAAAAAAAAGCAGGACAAAATTTTTCATCCTAGCCCCCCCCATAAAAATCAAATGGTAGTTCCCTTAGAAGTCATAGGGGAAAAACTTGCATTTTTTGTAGATCTCTGAAAAAATTACCAACGTTTGCGTAATGACTAATAAAAATGGTAAAAGAAACAGAAGTCATCATCGTTTTGCGTGCAATATGGTATTATCAAATCTCGACAATTACAAGTTGAATATTTGAAACAACAAGCATGCCCAGCATACCTGTAGTGGATTTTATTTTGTATTAATTTTGGAAATTTAACTCATACAATATAGATATCGTCACAATCGATGCAGTGGTGAATCTAACAACGTGTTAGATACTCTTATTTCAAGTCTTATCTATGAAAAACATACACAAATTACAACTAAAATACAAATAGAAATAAATATGATTAACAGTGACTTGAACAGTAAATAGACTGTATGTGGAAGAACGAATTATTTTGTATTAATTCTTTTGATACACGGGAAAACCACATTTCGATGAGTTTTTCTATTTCAATTTTGTATGGTTATGCGCTAATTATATCTCAAACAAATGCAGTAGAGGTCAGAAGCGTTCCTTGTTAAATCGTAGATCTGGAAAATTATTAAATTAACGATCATGTCAACTGTAAACTGATAGCTTAACGGCTGATCGTGAACTCTCCATACATGTTTCTTTTCCAGATTTTGCAATTATTCATAAATAATTTTAAATCAATACTTCAGCTTCATGTATTTTACACGTTTTACCGAAACTTGATATCATTCTCTTTCATTTTGTTCCGAACAATCTATGGACTGTTTTGTAAAAAAATACTATTCAATTTATTATATTCTTCAATTCACAAACAAAGCAGCATTGCCTTTCATCCCCTATATTGTACTTAAACGTCCGTTTGCATATTAATATATCAAATAATTATTGTCTCAACTGCAAGAAGACAGGTAAACATTCCATAATGAACACCTTATATGATGTTTTTGGACACAGCCAATACTAGTGTTAAGTATGTCTCTTTTTTGTTGACTATCAACTGGAAACAATATTCCTAACTTGAAGGCATGATTGTTCAAAAGTATGAAATTGTGCTTTAAAACTTTTGCAGTTCACAATAGTCTTACAATATACCATTGTACGATACTTCCTATTCACTGCTGATTCACTAAATCCAACCGTATTCAAAAAGCATAATAGTATAATTCTGATAAGAAAAAAAAATAGGTAAATTATGAATAAATTAAGTGGTAGGTTATTTGTCAATAAGACAATCATGAAATATTTTTTCTTATATTTCATCAATCTTAATTTTTTTTTGAAGTCATCATCGGATACTTTAACCCGCAACAAGCCTCATTCTGTATTAATAGCAAAGGTAATAAAAACAGGATAAAACCAAAGAAGGTCGACAGATATTTTCTGTAAGATCTAGGTTCAACTTTTAAGAAAATTATCTTTTAGAAAAGAAGAAAGATATATACTACGGGAACAATCAACATGCTTTGTAGGATAAAGGTAGACACTATACAAATGACAGAAAGAGAGAAAACAACAAGACAACAATCCTCATACTGTCAAAAATATAACGATTGCTCCAAACAGACCCAACAAAAAGTTGCGAGTGAATTCAACGATTTTGGTTTGGTAATAACTTTTTGTTCTAACACTAAAAACTAACGTGTTAAGACCAGGCAGAATACATTTCTTGTTTAGACTTAATATGACAAATACAAATTCATTGTCTTAGTACATGTAAATAGTCTGACCTCCAAACACGACTCTCAGTAAAAAGGTTCAAGACCATTTATAAATAGTTTTGTTTTTGTAAGAAACAGCACAGACTTGAAAAAAAGAAATATTGCAAACAAGTTGAACATAAAATAAACGAAACGTCGTGACGGTGTCACACTACAAATTGTAGGCAGAGTTTCTATCAATATTTTGAGCGAGATTAACAGGTATTTTTAGGTACACTCTACATTTATAGATTTATTTAACATGTGTACTTAATTGATGGCAATGCTGGTGGAGGTTTCCTCCTCTCCGATGGTGTCACCAGCCCAGTAGTCACCACGTCTTCACATGAAATTTCGGGCGTATGACATTTGCGCCGATTTTGAAAATTTTCATTCTTTCATTTGCCCCGATTTTATTTTTTCTCCTAATTGGATTTACAGGTAAGTTACAGGTAAGTTAATACTTGTACATGGGCTGAGCACAGAGTATAAAGACAAATTTTAAGCATCATTGGTAAATGGCTATCCCATTTTTTCGGGTTACTATTCCTTCCCCCAAATGAAATCAATAACTGCTTCACGTTTGACAATATGTCTGACGCTCCTTCTGATGACAAATGTCTTACATTATTAGCCTACAGACTAAGTACATGTATATGCACACTGTAACGCTATCCACCTCATTTCTGAGCAGCTGCACCCCAACTTATATGTTATTACAGATTTTATCAAGAAAATCCAGGCCATACTCAATAGAAATGCTCGCATCAGTACGTAAGCCAGACGAAGAAAAGATGGACCCCGTTAGCGACAATTATAGGAATATATTAGATGTGTTGCCTATACACACTCGACAAGAACAGATTTATGATTTGAATGTATTCCGTTTTAATGGATTTGAAATCTTCATTTTAGCATTAACAGAGTGCTTTTATCTTAGGTTTTTACTTGTTGATTTTAAAGTATGTAAATATATAGCTTTTATATTGATTTATCTTGCTCGAACCCCTACTTCCACCTCCCCGTAGTGAGCAGAGGACAACAGTTATATACATGTTATGATTGACAATTCATAACATTTGTACAAATGGCTTACGGAAGAGGTTGATAAATGGTAAATGAAAGAGGGACGAAAGATTCAAGAGTGACAGTCAAACTCATAAATCGACAATAAACTGACAACGTCATGGCTAAAATGAAAAGGACAAACAGACAAACAATTATAGTACACATAAAACAACATAGAAAACTAAAGAATAAACAACTATAACATGACTGGGATAGAGAGTTGTCTCATTGGCACTCATACCGCATCTTCTTATATCTTTTCACCTGTAATTTACCTGTAAAAAAATCGGCGCAAATGAAAAAAAAAAATCGGCGCAAATGAAAGAAAAAATCGGCGCAAATGAAAGAAAAAATCGGCGCAAATGAAATGCAGATCGGCGCAAATGCAAAACGCCGGAATAATCATTGATATGGTTATAATTCTAATTTTATCTATTTACAAACATGTGAATTTTTCGACATGAATGAGGATTTTCTACCCTAGGAACAGATAAAAAAAAAATATACCATCATTCTGAAAGTTTGGTTCTCAATGCTCTTTAATTTTGTGCTTTACTTCGACTTTTTAACTTTTGTTTTTAAGGGTCGAGCGTCACTGACAAAGTAATTTGAAGACGAAAAACGCGTCAGGCGTTTACAATTTTAAACCTGGCCTCTATAATAATGAGAATAAATAAAATTTAACAAAAAAATATGCTACATAAATGTAGCACCAGTTATAATTTGCATAATTCATTCCTTCTAGAACAATTGGTTCTACAATTATAAAATTTGTCCGATACAAATAGTGATGCTTTCACTCGATTGTAACGTCATCAAATCTGGTGTCACATATGGAGTAAAACCTGCGTACCTTTCCCGTGTATATCTGATCATTCCTCAGATTTAATAGAGTTCATATTTCTTAATTTTTAGTTTTATGTATTGTGTTTTTGTAGATAACTGTTTGTCTTTCCATCGTATTTCGTTTTTTAACAATAGTATTGTCGGTTTCCGTTCGAAATATAGGATGATTGGCGCATTTTAAAATACCGCCTTTTAACTTAAATACGATTAATAACTTAATCAGATAATCGACATAAATTAAATTTTATTTTACGTGTCAGACTTTTTGGATAATGCCTTTGTGGTTAGCAGTGTAATATCATTCCACTTTCGAGTTGTCTTTCTTGCACCAGAACAAAAACACATCTGATATTTCGGAGAATGTCCTTCAAGACGGGCCCAATCTTAAAATCATGATATCAGAATTTTTTTACCTTCCCTAACCAATAGATCTGCAGACAAATGGACATTTGACCTATAAATAAGGTACTAGGACGAACAGGCTCATGCACTAAGTACATCACATCAGTTTATAATTAGACCCATGGAAATATATGAACGGCACTTTTTATCTGAGAACTGTGGTTTCATGTATATAGTATAACTATTCATTGCATATTTCCCCCCTTTATTCCATGATTTTTACTTGTGGTTAAATAATGTTTGATTTGTTTCATGTATATAATGTAGATTTTTATTCTTGAAAAAGTGCGTTTCAGTAAAACAGGGGCGAAAGATACATGTACCAGTAAACTCGTAAATCGGAAATAAACTGGCAACGCCATGGCAAAAAAACGAAAAAGACAAACAGACAAATAATAGCACACAACACACATTATAGAAAACTAAAGACTAAGCGACATATCCGATATCATCTGTGAAACTGTAATTCTATAACGGTCAACAACTCGTGATGGCGTCCGTAAAATTTACAAGGCATTATTTCAACTTCACCATTTGGAACTCTTGGTTAAATAGCTTTCTTGTAAGCAGCAATTCTCTATCAAACAAATTAAGATTGGAAATACAAGCCCGGGAATATCGTATCAATTGGGAGATATATATACTCTGTATTCAGGCACTGTTGCTACATAGAAATGGAACGTTCACAGTTGTGAAGCTGAAATCATCTCTTTTGTCTTAAAGTTTTGTTTGGGACTACTCGTGTACTGTGAATTAAAGTCAAATGCTTTAATACTTTTGCAAGATGAAAGAGTCCTATATTGTATGTTCTCTAAACGATCTTTGGAATTGTTTAAGTTGGCTCTGCTTCTGTTGCCCTGTAGTAATACAGCCTTTAATGTATTTGTCCAGTGAATGATATTGATTGCGCGCATGTTTGATTATTGGTGAGTAAACTACTTAGACCACTAAGACGATAAATCATTTAAACTAGATAACGCAGGGTAATGAATGATTGATTATTAGTTATTGGTTTAACCCCGTTGCGAATACTTTATAGACATTCTGGAAGAGAAGAAAAAAATATATTCCAATTGGTGGTATTTCAAGGTGAGTAGATCTTGTTAAATGATGCATCCTATATAAAACCGGTCGTTTGTTACCGCGTTTGAATTGTTTTTGTTTTACACTTGTCATTTAATGGCCACTTAGGGTTGACTACGCGATTTTGGTTCTGCTCAATGTTGAAGGCCGCACGATTGCCTATAGTTACTTACATCTATGTTATTTGATCTCTGTTGGAGAGGTGTCACATTTGCTATTCTATTTTCGAAGTCTCTTTCCGTATGACATAGACGGATAAAAACAACTACCATTTGATCTCTGGTGGAGAGGTGTCTTATTTGCTATTCTATTTTCGAAGTCTCTTTCCGTATGACATAGACGGATAAAAACAACACCTTGCCTATCTACCTTTACATAATTTCCTCACTTTAAACTGAAAGACTGATTTTTAATAAGATATAGTCTAAATGTGTTTCATAAAAAAAAAATGGCAAACGTCAATACGAAAATATTTTGATTAAGCAAGAGATAAATCATACTTTGTAATAAAAACTGCGATTCTTATGGGAAACATTTGTGCTTCTCTTCTCTTCTAATCCATTAACCTAAGCCTCAATATCGTCTTCATTACTCGTCTTAGCACCGAATGCTCATTTGTCATAAGCAGCAATACAGTTGCTACTATAAGAGCAAACCTACCGATCCGGAGCACCTTATATCGCTTTCCGTTTTGTGGTTAACTTCGTGTAATAATGCCTGTACCCAGTCAGGAATATGACAGTTGTTATCCATTTGGTTGATGTGTTGGAGCTGTCAATTTTACCATTTGCTTAGGAACTTTACGTTTTGAATTTTCATCGGAGTTCGTTTTTGTTTTTAATTTTTTAATTTATTCTTATTTTTGTGTGCAGATTTTGTAGTCTGTTCTTTTACCCGCTTAAGTCATTATTTAGTTTTCGGTATTGTCTGATTAAGTCAACTCCAGACTACTTATCGCCCCTTATGTGTTTTCTGATTCTTATCTTACTACATATTTTGTTTATTTAACTCTTTTACTTATAATTTACTTGTTATTTTACGTACTTGCATTCTTACAACATTGGCAGATTTTAAAATGTATTTATTATGTTAACAAGTGTCTTTTAAGAACTTTAAAATTTTAATTTCTAGTTAAAGAATTAAAAGATATATAGCTTCTTTAAACATTACACTCTTTTAACCTGAAATGATTCATTGACAAAACATCATGTTTATTTACTATTGTTAGAACATGTAGCTTTGAAATTGAGAGTTAAATAGAATTAAAAAAATATAGAAAATTAAAAAAAAAAAAAGTGTTTAAGGGTTTTCCCTAATTCAACATAATTATGTTGTACGGATAAATGAGCTGATTTAAAACGTTATTACGAATAGCCAGTTTTCCTTGATAAATTTTCTCCCACCTTTCTTAAGAACTTACATAAATTTTGAATAATTTAAAAAACGATGACTTCGCTAATTACTAGAATACTTCAGTTTTAGTGAAGAAAATGCATGTTAGCCTACTTTGCAACAGCACGCTGTCATCATTTCACTGTTTGTCAGTTCCTCGGAGTATTGAAATTACTATGTTACAGACGTGTCGGCGTCACTATTCAATGGTGCAGAATATATTGTTTATATAATTTCATTATTTTCCTAGACACAAAAAAGAAGACGTTGACAATTTTCAACAATCAGAAACATAAAATATTGTATTACACAATTGAATTTTTTTTCAATAGCTGTCAAAGTGAGTCCAAAGTTCAACAGGTTTCTTGAATCAGTTAGTACAAGCTCATGTACTACTTAATGTCTGTAGTAACTGTAAGACACTTTTATATTTTAAAGGAACGCAAAGCATTAACGAAATTGTAGTTTAGCTGCTTTCAGTTTTTTTTCAAACTCATCAAAATTCATATTTCAACACAAAAGATTGGAGGCGTTGTTTAAATGTGCAATTTGCTTTGTTGTTAATATATACTTTCTGGTCTTATTTTATTGTTTTGATCCAAGTGTTTTTTTCAAACATTGTAGTTTTTGTCTTCTCTTCAGAGTTGCATCTTATTGACATTATATTTGTCGAATTAGAAGGTAAACAATTTCAACAAATTAAATCGTCGGAATTCTTATGGGAACGAACTGTGCGCCTCTCCTTGCCGACGCTCTGATTTTTTTCATACGAGTTAGAGTTACTTCAGAAATTTGTCAGACTGAAGATCAAAGAAGCCAGATTATTTAATTTCACATTCAGATATACTGATGGTGTCAACTTCACTTGCATATGGTATATACATTCCCCAACTCATGGTATGTGTTGAAGAGCTTGCAGCAGCTACCCATACTTTATAAAACTTCGTTTTGCTTTACTATATTTTGAAACGAGACAGTACTCAGTCTAATAAAAATTTCCAGTTGTACAATGTAAGTCAAGGTATAAAGAAAACAGCCCTTCATAAATTCCGTGCGTCTGGAACGGTTTAACTTATCGGCTGGTGTATTGTATATAGTTACGCTTGTTTGTTAGCTGCACTCTAGGTGTATTTTCATCATTTTTGTCGAGTGGTTGCTGTCTCATTGACGTATACACACAATTCCTTGTTAACCTATTATGCATGAAGTATGTAAACTTTAAGGTTTGTTTGTTAAGATTTTTTTTTTAGATCGATTCAACCTATTTAGCAAAGTTTGTGGTATTTTCTGTCTTATTTTATGCAAAGATGCTGCTATCGATTTTTCTATTATCGATTTTCAAACAACATAAAAGTCTAACATCAAATGGCTGAGTACAAATGTTGTATGTATGCTATCAAGATGGACGGATTTTTATTCAAATGTCAATTGCAAAATTATTTCTGTTATTTTATCGTAAAAAATTAAATGACAAATCGTAACAATTAAATAACAAATAATAGCACTTAAACACAATAAGGTATATTCTGTAGAACGGAACATGTACCGGGAATTAATAAATGGATTCGAAATTAGTCCGATCAGATCTCTATGTACACACGCAATGTGTCGCCGGACAATAACCTCCTCTGCAATTTATCGTACACCACCAGGTCATCCCGGGTGTATATTTCCATACTAAAGTTGGTCCACAGGTTTTACCAATGTATGAATTTGGGTCTATTGTAGTAGTTGCTGTAGACGTGGTTGTAGTAGGAGACGGTGTTGTCGTTGTTGTTGTAGGCGTGGTTGTCTTTATAGGCGTGGTTGTCGTTGTAGGTGTGGTTGTCGTTGTAGGCGTGGTTGTCGTTGCAGGCGTGGTTGTCGTTGTAGGCGTGGTTGTCGTTGTAGGCGGGGTTGTCGTTGTGGGCGTGGTTGTTGTTGTTGGCATTAGCGTCGTAGTTGTTGTAGGCGACGTTGTAGTTGATGTGGTAATTGTAGTGGCTGCCACTTTTGGTGTAGTTTGAATAACTGATCCATTAGGGTCTTCTATAGCAATGTCTGAACAACCATAAAACTCTTCCTGTGCCCCACATCCGATGCAACCTCTTCCATTTGGAGACAAACCCCAACTGTTACCTATTTGTTGAAAATTTATCACAATGTCAAAGAACGTGCAAATCATAATTCTACATTGTTCTATTACATGGTAAGAGTCTGAACTTAAAATTTTACATTATAGTTAAACAAATTAAAAGTTAGTAGTTGGCGTATTGTTTCAATTAAACATGGATAATTTTCCTTAAAAGTGTTGTTTTTCTTAACAGTCGTTTGTTCTTTTATTTCTGATCCCAAATTTCATTAAGTAAAAGCAAATAACAACATCGTCATATGTGCACAAGTAAAGTTGAGATCTGAATATGTAGTAGAAAAACATATTTTAGTTTTGAGTGCAATGCAGGCATCCTGTAAGCTTTTTTATAATATTATTTGCAATACAAAACACGATCAAGATTTCAGTCTTTTCACAAATCTTTCACCTTTATCATATCTATTGATATACTAACACAATTATGCGCACAAAGCGCAGACGCCTCGATCGTGGATTATTTTAGTGAACAATTTAGCAGGTTTTTGTTTTGCCATTACATTAGAATGGAGATGACAGGAATTTATATTCAGATTTATTGGCATCGATTTGTGATTGAATTGACGCAAATGTCTATGTATTGACTCCTCTAACGCTTCGCAAATAAATCCAGTTTTGCTACCATCAAATCGCGGATTGATGCCCGCAAATCGAGCTCCAAATAAAATACTATTACATGTACCTCATTATAAAGTTCCTTTCTAAAGAGATATGTCTATCAATGTCACGAAACAGTTGGCATGTTTTGTCTTATTTGCACACAGTTATTAATTTTAAATGACAGAATGTTTCTTATTCTTTATAACATTGGACAAGAAGACTTACCGACATGCCATTTCCATTGTAAAACACACTGGGTACAGGTAAGGCCAGTAGGAAGTATATACTGCTTTGTTCGATAGCCAACCCTCGTATCAATATGATCCCTGCAATTAATAAAGTATGTAAGTAGAATAATATAGGGTTATTGCACGAATATTGGAGAATATTGTCCAGAGTAGCATTTTATATTGCACGATCTTGCGAGTGCAATATATGTTCTACGAGGGACAATATTCCCCAATATTCATGCAATAACCCTTTTATTGTATAGCAATATAATATTTGAAAGTAAAAATTGGTTTAAACTAAGATTTAAACGTTGATGACGTCATGAATTTTGAAGATTTATTGCACTAGTGCAATATTAGAATTTATTGCACGCTAACTTTTGGTTACGTTCTGTGGGAAATATTATATTGCTATACAATAAAAATGTTTATCGGTTTACAGTAACTGATAATACAGGTTTAATAAAAGTTATAATTCCTTATTTATTCTCGAGTTCCCCCCTTTTTCCTTTTGCATTCTGAATTTTGACGCTGTCTGTCACGTGACGTCACTTCTAAATAAACTCATCATAGATACCAGGACTAAATTTAGTATACGCCAGACGCGCGTTTTGTCTACAAGAAACTCATCAGTGACGCTCGAATCCAAAAAAGTTAAAAAGGCCAAATAAAGTACGAAGTTGAAGAGCATTGAGGACCAAAATTCCTTAAAGTTTTGCCAAATACAGCTAAGGTTATCTATGCCTGAGGTAGAAAAGCCTTAGTATTTCAAAAAATTTTCTAACGTTTGAACGGAAAGCTTGTTCAATCCTACCCACCCGCCCCGGCATTCTCCTATTTTGGATTATTTTTTCTGCTGTTGTTTTTTTAATGTTTTTCAGGTATATGCTTAGTGGAGAATAGGGAGACTGGAAACGAATCCAGCTGGAGATAATTGATTTTCGGCCTAATGGAGTATGGCAATTAGTCAAGAGGATGAACTTTTCGATTCGACTAAATAAACATATTATTGCAGTGGTTGTCTCCAGTTATATCGTTAACTGTTATTTTTTCCCGAAGATTTCAAATTGAGGAAGGAACATTTTATATATTAATTGATACTGATTTAAAACAGACAGTGTTAGTTTTTACGCATCTTCTAGTCTGTTGATGTCTTGACGGTGGACGTTTTTTAATTTAGAAAGGAGAAAACTTTAATTTCTAGAATTCAACTGCAAATACATATAGATGTATGCGTTTCCAAAGAAGGATTTCTTTTTTTATGCATTTTGATATTTTTCATTGCTTGTCAGTATTATCTTTAATTAAACAGTTGTTGCGGTACTAATGGTACTAATGCAAAGAAGGGGGTATAGCAATATGACCAGGGGGGGGGGGGGGTCATGACCCTATAATTCTACTTTAGACCATTATGCTAAAATATGTTCATGTGGTACCACAGGGAAGTTGTGTTTTTTTTTATAAATGGCTTTTTCTTGTTTACCAGACCGGCCGGTTCATCTCTGTTACCAGTTTTGCATTATTTTATCTTCCAAGTACCGAGGAAGCGTTATTCAAGTGATGGCCTAGCGTCAGTGTGGGATCGTGCTCCACGTTCACTCTAATTTCCCTTTGATGGACTTTTGTTACTTCTGTTACCATAAGAACGCCTACTTGACAATATTACAAATGCCGGCGGTTTGTATCGTCTTGCCAGACCTCGTTTACTGTTTTTTTCCCCTCCGAACGATTTTATTCCAGATAAGATTTCTTGAATCATTTAGTATTAAGGAGTTGCGGAATGATCGCCTATGAGACAACTCAACTGTACAAACAACTTTGGCATTAGCATCTAAACGTAACCGTACAACCTTTAACGATTAGCAAAAGTTTAAACTCATACTATATGCGGCCGGTTTTATTGTTACATTATAGTTCGTTTTGTGTGTGTTACGTTTCGGTGTTGTGTCTCTGCTGTGTCGTAGTTCTCTTATATTTGATACGTTTCCCTCAGTTTTAGTTTGTAACCCGAATTTGTTTTTTCTTTATCGATTTATGAATTTTGAACAGCGGTATACTACTATTGCCTTTATTTATTTCACACAATATTTATGGAATTATCTTAATAAGCTTAAATGAATTCAGATCAAGCTACATGTAGCTGTATAATGTAACGTCAATGTTTTGCATTTTTAATAATTTTATCAAATCAGTTTTGCGAAGATCTTATTTTTTTTTATCTGCATTTTTTGTGTATGTCCTCCAAAGTTTCATTCAAAACGGTAACGTAGAATTAATTGCATAACAGTGTGGTCGACAGTAAAACGTTTGTAGGTTGTAACTTGTTTGTCAAAGGCTATGATTTTATGCTCACCCAGTCTGTCAGAGGCCTTCCAGTGGGGATTGAAATATTCACTTGTTACACATTCCGATACATAAAATGAAACTTTCTTTTTACAAAGCTTGAAAGGAATTTGTTTTAAATATTTATTATAATCATCACATACAACCGTGTCATTTATAAGAATAATAATGTTCAGAGATGATATTATTTAATAATAATAAAAAAATAGGTTTATCCATTGTAAAAAAAACTATTAAGTTGATGGGGTTAATTCACAAAATATCTCATTGATTAAGAGCACAACTACTTCTACGGTGTGATCATTTAAGAATGGCCTACTATTTATCCAATGCGTATACATGTGGGTTGTGTTTGTGAAGAGTTCTGGATAATTAAAAAATCATTTGATTTCTTTGTTTAATACCATAAAACGATTCATTCTTTCAGATATTTGTCACTTTGCCTTATCTTCAAGTCCAACACAATTTCTCAAGTTTCTTACAAAACTTATATTCTTGTGATGTATTCTTTTGTTGGAAAAAAAATGTATTGATATAGATAGATAAAGGAAGATGTGGTATGAGTGCCAATGAGACAACTCTCCTCCCAAGTAATAATTCATAAAAGTAAATCATTATAGGTCAAGGTACGACCTGCAACACGGAGTCTTGTCTCACACCTAACAGCAAGTTATAGAGGGCCCCAAAACTACTAGTGTAAAATCATTCAAACGGGAAAACCAACGAGAAACGAAAAACACATATGAACTACATAAACAGACGACATCATGCATTGTAACTTTTAAAGGCAATTAAGTAAAAAAAATAATCTGAAAGAACGTGCGATATCATATTAGGAAAATTGATGGTCAAACCATAACAAAAAATCAAGTAAAGAATTTTAAGTATTCAACCTTTATAGCTTGCTGTTCGGTGTGAGCCAAGACTCCGTGTTGAAGGCCATTTTTATTTATTTTCAAATTACAAAGGTTATTCCTGATTAGTATTTTTAATTATTTTATTTAGGCGTTTAGAACCTTTGGTGACCTCACAGTTTAAATTTCTATGATAAGTATGTCGTGAGCAGTGGGCATTACAGACGAACGTTCACATAATTTCCCCCAGTCAATGAATGGCCATAGCTACACTGTTATGAATTTCATTCTATATATAATTGTTGCATTTGATTGTGTAATTCTTTCATAGAAGGAAAATACATGTAACATAAACGAAAAGTAACGATTTGCTGGAGCAATCAAGTGTCGCTTGATACAATATAGAAAAAATATGTTTTTTATTTTTAAAAATCTATGCATGTAGCTCTAAATCACCAACAACAGTTAGTTGCTATAATATATCGATTTTAAAAATATTTAACAACCTAAAGATAACATTTGATATTGAAGTGTCAGTGAGTGACACTTTTTAATCGACATGTATAAAATCTAATTACTGTTAATCTACAATATCCGCATACATGCATGTTTTTTTAAATTAACCTTTTCAAACTAATTTTTGGAAGTAAACAAAATTATGTTATATTACTTTATTATGACTTCAAAAATATTTAAAATCACAAAAGTCCTCGAAATTTAAATACGTCTCTTTTAATCTGCAACCCGCATGATATTTAATGTCGTTAAATATGATATAAAATCATAAAAATAGATATAACATGAAAAGAGGTTTAAAACTAATATAAAAGATCACAGATTAAAGGTTGGACTATTGGTTCATATTTGCAGTTGTTATGATAATTTCATGGGCTACTGATAGTAAACATCCCTAGTTAAGGAATCCTACTTTTACTATTTTAAGGATTGTAATCTACTTTTACTGTATGGTAAAGTATTATCCACTTACTATTTTAAGATTTGTATCTGTGGAAAGGTTTAAGAGAAAAAGCGTTGTAGATCGAAAGCCACGGTATTTTAACGGTAGAGCGTGATCCGGGATGAATTGTATAATATACAGATTGAAATAAATATACCGTTAGTTTTGAACTCAGCATGTTATATTTGTATATGTATAAACCCAACAGTAAGCCTTTTTTACTTAGGACTTTATTGAGAATTGCAATCAGTTATAATGTGTGTTTTTCAAAGCTATTCTAAGTATTGAAAATAGCTTGGTATCCAAATAACTAGCTGCTAACTTGAACAAAATATTTAGCTTCAATACTCCAGATCTTTTCTTTAGTATAATATGTATTAGTATAATGCAATTCTGCTGCGTGATCTAGACGTTTGAACTTTCTTCAGAAAACGGCAAAGTTGAATTTTGTATGAGCTACATTTACATGTCAAACAAACACACTAAATCATAAGATTAACATAAGACTATGATAATAGGACGAAATGACCCAAGACTGCATGGCCCGTTCGCACTGTCGTTTTTTTCCATATTCAGTGTAACGGGAAATCTTAGTCAAAATTTGACATATATATATATATGCGAAAGCAAATTTACAGATCTAACATTGTTGGGTTGATGTTTAGACGAGTTATATATATATATATATATATATATCGAATCATAAACATGTGTAGTTCAATTCATAATGAAAATAAGAACTATGGAAGTTGATCCACAAACTACACTAAACCCAAACGGTAACCTAAATGTAATACGGGACTTACAGACGGACGAATGTGAAAATATAACGCCCCTCCACTAATTGTTGGCGGGGCGAAAAGAAACTGTCATAGTTTCATGATAAAAACACTCGTACCTTGTGCCACTTCCGTCTGCCAGTTGCAACAAATATTTATCTAAACAATCTTGCGTCGCTGGCTTCTTTACATCATTATTTGGACAGAGTCTGAATTCAAACCATCCTTTATGATTTGCTGTAACATCTACGGTTATGTCGATGACTTGTCCTACTGTGTAGTGAGCAGAGATAATCCCTGTAGCATATTTCCCGCCTGCCTCGTTTTGACGTGGTTGCTGTTGATCATATGGGTCTCCACATAATCCACATTTACCGCCATTTGTACTCCACTGGTGCTAAAATGATATGATATATGTATTAGAATTTAGTCTTTTTCTTCATAAAAAAGTATATTTACAATTTTTATTGCATTTCAATTTCACGATACATGTATGTTTTACTGCCACTGGAAATGAGGGTATATTTGATAGGAACAGATATTTTGCATTGAAACTGGTCACCTACGGACCCCTCAAAGAGTTGTTGCAAGAGTTTGTGGCACTTTCTCTACACGAGGCATCGGATTAAACGTCTTCATTCTGACCGGACGTTGCTCCAAATTTGTACGTCCAGCACAGTCAAATGGACGCCCCACTTTGGCAAGTGTTTTACTGTAGAAGACAAAATGACCATATTTCTATTCCCGAGCCACCCTTAGGGTCGCAATTGATCGAAAAACATTATTGACTTCCGAAGATACATAATACTGAAATCTTTTTGAACCCTAGGACTGATTTGGATGCATACAATGTAGTTCTTTTAGGTTACGAAAACTAATTATATAAACTCAGTACAATAAGTTCGAATTGTTATACATATCCATTCCGTTATTTGGAAAATAATGATTAAATTAGAACTGTTTCCTCTGCTTACATTAAATCATAGCAATGTTATCTACACAAGGAAATTAGATTTCTATTTAACTTTCCTAATGGTTTTATTTTGAAAATGTGCATAACCTTTCAATGCAGCAAATAAAAAAAAGATGATAAACGAATAAGAAAAAAACAAAAGTTAACTTTAGCGTAATCTTTTGTGAATTCCTGTGTCAGTATAAAGTAACCGTGAGAACTAATCTTCTGTGTTGAAGTCGCAGAAAGATTTCTGCATTTTAATTGCTTTAAAAGTGTATGACATCTGAATATTAGGTAAACACGTGGACCACCAACTATTGTCCCAATTTGCAAGATTTGATAAGAGGGTAAAGAAGGAACGATTTTCTACCATGATTAGGTTGGATAAGATATCTTTCAATCAAAGAAAATATTTGACATGTTAAGCCGTTTATTATTTTATTTTAACATTAAAATGCCTTGTGCATAAAAATGAAATACCAGAAATTTTGTTGATAAAAAATGTGTTCAAATTTAGTTATTACTTTTATGTTTGCTGACAGTGAATGATATACCAATCCAAGTATCTTTTTATCAAGGTAAAAAATGAATAGAACTGTGGATTTAGTCTCTGTTCAATTTAACAAAGCGAATTGTTTTCTCTGATTATTAACTGTGCCATTAACAAACAAAGTGCTTTCTTTTGATCGAGACAAAGGGTAGGAATTACAGTACTAAAAACAACAACTGTACTATCGCCATATGCTAGCGACGCCCAGTCTACTCTTTTCCAGCGAGTAAATTTTAGAGAAAGTAAACACGAAAGGACTCATACTACATCTCTTCATTTTATAGAATACAAACATCGATAATACCATGATTATGTGAGCTACATTTTGTACATGTAGTTAACTTACAGTAAATTACATGTTCATATGCATAATTTCGTCTACACTGCCCTAAAATAAAATACCCTTTGCCACGAAGATACGTTCTATTCTTTGCCGTCAAGTGGTATATGTTTATTTCTTATACTGATTTTCGTTTGTTTATTTTTAGTTTATATTATTTCATTCATAATATCTATAAATTGAGAATGAATACAATGTATATTGTTGTTATACGTATAAGGAGCAATCATTTAACTTCAAAAGGGGGAAGGGTAATGTTTTTTTTCTTCTATTTTTTCTTAATTTATTTAGTTTTTCGACACGATCAATCATATTTATTTGAGAATTTAACACTTTAACACTATACGATATGGGGGAATTTCCATGCAGAATAAATTATTTTTTCATCTGCTTAACCAGAATATTTTTTTCCATCAAACTGGGGATCAGAATATTTTTTTTTAGAAATAACCATAAACCCGCCTCCTCTCTGGAAGTTAAATGGTCGTATTATACGTAGTTTTCAATCAAACAATTCGTAGTCCGGCTCCAAATCCTAGCTATGTATTATTTTAATCCCTCTCAAGTGCCCCTAGAACCTGCATTGCATTGCATTTTTGTCTTGAATAGAAGACCTCGCGTTGTTTGGCTCCTTAAAATATTTGATCATTTACTGCGCTTTCAGATTTGTGTAGTTTTTACAAACACTGCCATTCAACGTAAGTAGGAACTCGTGTTAATTATTTTGTTTGCTTTGTAGATTTTTAAATAGTTCGTTTTATTTAATCTGTTATTTTGACCAAACCCTCGCATATGTATAGTTACGTATGCAGTAGATTTAGCTTTCAGCCTTCTTTAAATACTTTATGCTAGTTGTTTATATTGAAGATTAATTGCATATACGTCAATGTGCAGTTTATTTATCGATTGCAGAAATGCATATCTTTCAAGTTCAGAGTTGTTGTAAACCTACATGTTCTTCCTCATTACAGATGACATAGTATTTTTAATGAAACAAAATGGCGAGTATGAAAGGATTATATACATGTATCTTGTTTCAGAAATTCCAAGAAAGTGGTATCATTCAATCATGTCAAAATCGTGCAACTTTATGTCACTGTGCAAATCATAATGAGCAAAACACACATCGCATACCAAGCTACAGAAGACCCCCTTTTTTAAAACAAAAACCCAACCAAACGTAAATTCAAACAAGAAAATTAACGTCTGATATATGTACAAAAAATAAGAAAATATAAATAAACAAACAAACGACAAGTATACTAAATTACAGGCTCCTGACTAGGGACAGGGAATTACTAATGGGGTGTGGTACCCAACCCTTCACATAACAAGCGATAAAGTTCTACAGAATAACACAAGAGTAAATATTGTGCAAGGAGTTTTTATTATTTTTTACAGTACATTGTTGCGACATTGTTTCTCCTACTTTCCTCGGAGTTGTGGTTATATTTAGAAATGTGGTTGAAACGTTTAAATATGTGTTTCGAGACATTCAAGATCAAATGTTTTGATATATGGAAATATACCAAAGCTTCACCTCACTTCCCCCATGAGACTGATCTAACGCCAGGACCTTATGGTATTGTGTACAACTTATATATAAAGTTTTTTTTTGCGAAATGATTTTTGGAGTTTTTTCAACTCGAGTGCTCTTTCTTTCAAGGGAATATGATTGTGCTTGCGGGAATTCTGTTTTCATTTTATTTGAAGGGGAAATAATAACTGAAAATAAGATAAATAATTTGTTAAAATCTAAGGTTTAAGTTTCTTTCTTCTATCAAAAAAGCTATGTATATTTCAGAGTCGGAGAAACAAAAAGTTTAAATCCTGGTACCTTTGACAACTTTACACCACTGGGTCGATGCTACTGCTGGTGGACGTTTCGTCCCCGCTGGTATCACAAGCTCAGTAGCCAGCACTTCGGGGCCGACATGAATATCAATTATAGGGTCATTTTGATAAGTTTTCTGTTGACCAAACTTCAAATTATTCAAAAAACGGAGGATTTACTTATCATAGGAATAGATTACCTAAGCCGTATTTGGCACAACCTTTTTTGGAATTTTGGGTCCCCAATGCTCTTCATTTTTGTACTAGTTTGGCGGCATAAAAATTTGATCTGAGCGTCACTGATGAGTCTTTTGTAGACGAAACGCGCATCTGGCGTATTAAATTATAATCCTGGTACCTTACTTAACCGTTTCTACCAAAAAAAGATATAGATATAGGTAGAAACAAGAACATATAATATTAGAAAAAAACTCACATAAAACGTAAGCTGAGGAATGTGCCAAACATGACGCAGTTATACAAAAGAGGCCCAATCTTTTTTCTTTCTGTTAAAAACTTTTCACACCCCCCTAAGTGTAAATAAAAAAAGCGATCTTCTCTCTTGTGATAATGAATATTTAGAACGTCATTATCATATCACAAAACTGAGACTACTATAATTATATAATTATAGCAGTCATAGCCCCAAATTAGGTTGAATATTTGGGTACACCCACATTTATAACTATTTAAAATCTTTAAATTATCGCTTTAGATATAACTGATTTGTGTGTAAATTTCCGGTTAAATGTGTCATTCATCTCATACTTAATACCAAAATTTGTATACATTCAGATAACATTTCTAGTGCTGGAAATGTTGTTTTGGAGTTGTCAAAATACAAAACAATATTTACCTTCGTCGTACATGTTTCAAAGCATCGTGTGAAAAAGAAGGAACATGTATTTATAACGATAAGGACACGTGGAAGGGGATAGTCGATATGTTAGTGAATTTGTAAAATCATGGATTTGAATAGGTTTATAAATTCAATAACATATTCGGTGATTTTGTAAAATCACGGAACTCAAACGTTTGCTAAGGATTTTGGTAAAATCCTTAATTACAAGCAAAAACTTAATATCAGAAATATATTTGTCTAGATATACTAGATCAACCATTTTTTTAATAACCAATATTTTATTCATATTTTTTTTTTGTATAAAACTTTGCGTTATATTTACTGCCGCCTAAATACTCTGCCTTATTATAGGCACATTTCTTTTTGATTTATATTTCTCCACATTGACGAATTGCGCACGGTGACATTTAAAAATATTGCACCAAATGTTTTTTTTTAAATTTTATTGAAAAATAAATGTTGATTATTATTTTCCCCGAGATAGCATACTATCGCTATTTTGTGCATTTTTCTTTTGAACTCTTTTTGTGATAATTTTCATATCATGCTTCTCGCTTGAGATGGAAAAATTATCGCTAGAAACTAAGGAGACCACGTGACGTTGCTAACGAAATTGACATGAAATTGACAACGTCGTCATAGGTAAAATAGCGATAAACAGATTATCTTTGGTCATCTCAACTCGATTGCTTTTCTCACTTTCGCTGTACCAGCTCAAGCGAGAAAATCAATCTCGTTGAGATGATCAACGATAATCTATAAATACATATCCAATTATCTAATATATATGACTTATGCAAGTGGTGCATGTAAAGATGGTCATGGTGAACTATTTTTACTAGGGTGAACACCTGTCAATCGAAATGCAGGTTCAGGAAGTAATATTTTTTTTATATTATCTAATGTCTTTCATATTTTTATTTACAGAAATAACTTTTTTCTTTAGCATATATATATTAATAAGACAACACTATTTGAATTTAAGATTTCCTTTTAACAGATCATGGAGACTATAGTATTACGATGACATTATTTGACTTCGCTAGATTCAATGTTGAGATTCCATGTGTCGACAACAGAGTTTTAAGTTTAGTCAAAATAATGTACCGGGTAAGGTGACATTTCAACATTTGGACTTTTCTGATGTGAACTATAACGTTAGTTTTTCTATCTTCATTCACATTCACATCACATTAATACATTATCGTCGTGATTTGTATGCCTTTAATAGTTGCCACTGGAAAATGACTTAAATACAGAACTGTAAGAAAAAATCCAAACGGAAGAGTCTAATTATTAAATGAAAAATTCGAAATCTCAAATACATCAAAGAAATGGAAAGCAACTGTCATATTCCTGACTTGGTAAAACTCCCTTTTGGCTTCAACGACTGTCTTATGTAAAATTGAGAATGGAAATGGGGAATGTGCCAAAGAGACAACAACCCGACCATAGAAGAAAACAACAGCAGAAGGTCACCAACAGGTCTTTAATGTAGCGAGAAATTCCCGCACCCGGAGGCGTCCTTCAGCTGGCCCCTTAACAAATGTATACTAGTTCAGTGATAATGAACGCCATACTAATTTCCAAATTGTACACAAGAAACTAAAATTAAAATAATACAAGACTAACAAAGGCCAGAGGCTCCTGACTTGGGACAGGCGCAAAAATGCGGCGGGGTTAAACATGTTTGTGAGATCTCAACCCTCCCCCTATACCTCTAGCCAATGTAGAAAAGTAAACGCATAACAATACGCCCATTAAAATTCAGTCCAAGAGATGTCCGAGTCTGATGTCAGAAGATGTAACCAAAGAAAATAAACAAAATGACAATAATACATAAATAACAACATACTACTAGCAGTTAACTGACATGCCAGCTCCAGACTTCAATTAAACTGACTGAAAGATTATGATTTCATATATGAACATCAGGCACAATCCTTCCCGTTAGGGGTTTAGTATCATACCATCATAACATATATGAGAAGAACATAACCCGTGTCATGCCAACAACTGGTTTTTGAATAAATGTGTTTAGTTCTGATGCAAAGACCCTATAAGTGAATCAATATTACCGCCAAAATATGCAATCTTTAATGACCTGACAACAGTATCGTAACTATATCCCTTCTTAATAAGTCTATTCAAAGGTTATGTTAGTTTTTGAGGTGAATACTGACACCTTTGTGCTTTATAAAGAATATTTCCATAAAAAATTGGATGTGAAATACCTGAACGTATAAGAAGTCTGCATGTCCTTATATATGTACTTATGTACATGTATACAGTAGTTGAATTACATTTACTCATAATTTTCGATACAAATGGGATAACACTTCATCATATACATTGTATACTGTAATTGCTGCATGAAGAGGTAATTTGATATCATTCATTCATGTAAGGAAACTAGACATGTATGTCATATTTGCTTTTCGTAAATTGTTTTGTATAAATGTAAAAGACCGTTCGTTTTCTTGTTTGAATTGTTTAACATTTCTCGTATCGTGATATTTTATATGAAATGGTCCTAACAAATCAATTTCTAACTCTTTGCATGTGTTTCTCTGACATCCTACGAAGTTTACGTGGCATTATATATAAAATGGTCCTAACAAATCAATTTCTAACTCTTTGCACGTGTTTCTCTGACATCCTATGAAGTTTATCATTTCAATGTTTTTTTTATGTCGTTTAAACAATTTTATAACATTTCGTTTATTTTTTCATTTCAATAATTCTAGAGTGCATCTACTAATCATTAACCAATCTTCAAAAATGTTTTAGTTATATGAGCTTGTTTTTACCTTTGAGTCCAAAGCAATATGTATTACGATTAAGTCTTATTTTCCATATACTACATTTGAGTTTTCCCTCAGTTATTTGTTATTTGATGAAATTTTATTCCACTGTCATATAAGTGAGCGGTGAAGCTAGCTATAAAACCAGGGGACCTATAGTTGTTAATTTTGGTCTCTGGTGGAGAGTTGTCTCATTGGCAATCAAACCACATTTTTTTTATATATATTAATCAACCATTTTCTACATAAAAAAATTCCTGTACCAAGTTAGGAGTATGAAAGTTGTTTTCTATTCGTTTGATGTCTTTGAGCGTTCGAATTTGTCATAGAAAATACATTTTCCGTTTTTGATTTTTCATCGGAGTTCAGTATTTCACTTTGCTCAATATTATAATTGTATTCCTTTGCGCTATGCTCACTATTTCTTCAAACCAATTTACTGCAGAATTTATGAATCTGCATTATATGTCTAGTTTGATGACCCTAATATAAAATCATTACTGGTTTTTAAACAATAAAGGTACTAATTTTATTGCCCCAGATGCGCATATCGACAATAAATGTCTCTTCAGTAATGATCGAGACAAACATATTTGAAAATCCAAAACTTATGAAAAAAAAGGAAGAGCTAATAAACCAGATAAAACAAAAAGTATAAAGAGTTTTACATCAAACACAACTATATATTTATTTACCGGTCGTTCTCATAAATGTTCTCACATCTTAAGATCTTTATATTGATGAAGACTTATTTTTACTATGACACCCTTGCTAACAGTGACAACACGCATTACATAGCATATTAACCTTTACGTATTCCGGATTAACAGTTTATTTTTGTGTTCTAATGTAGATTTCATTGTTAAGTTTAAAGTTTCACATTTTGTTTTTGTCACAATCAAATGTTTTAATGTTCTTGTTTTTTCTTTTTTTATTTGGTTACAGAATTATCCTTCTCTTTTTTGTACATGTTGTTTGAAATGACATCTTTCCATTTCCCTATACATGTAACAAGGACGTATGTTTTTAGTTATACGTTCCTGTCTATAATAATGAAATACGTTTGTTCTTATATTTCTATGATTTATTTTTCTTTATTAAGTTACAGTACCGATTAAATGTATAAATCTAACCATAAGCAGGAACTCAAATTTAGTGTATGAAGGCCTAATACGAATTTATTCGGTTCGCAGATGTATATGCATTAATATTCGTTACGATAAACAATACTGTTGCTTTGTATAATGACATTTACTTTTATAAAAATGATACACATACAAGTGCCCATTCGCTTGAAATAACCATTATCTTCATTTAAATATAATTACTTATTCATATACCAAATATTTGAATTGCGAGTTTCTTTGTACAAGTAACGATCACATCTTTTCAAATAAATGTCAGTCTTTCGACCATAATGAATGTGAGAGCTATAATATCTAATTTCATGCATTTCAATTCGATTTTTATTTTTTTGTAAACTCATACCTCGGTTAAAACTTGTTAAACTATTGTAAAAAGGCATATACATAGTTATTAGTCGATAACTTGTTTTCTTATTTACCAATTTACTTAATTTTGTTGTTACTTACATTTAAAAACAAATAAAGAAATCTAATCGTTATTTAAAAATTTGGAATTACAGATAAGATGACTTAACATTTCAGAAATATTGCAACCTTCTTTTCCACTAATAATACTGAACTTAATAATATTTACATCATTTCATAGTTACAAAAATAAAAACGTTTTTTGATGTATTTTTTTTAATTGAAGTACAATGTAGATTTACAAAATTGTAATAAATGAGAACATGTATAATTTCACTTACCGTAAACCCTCCACATGATAGTTGGTTGTCGTTATAATTAGGGGGTGTCGGGAATCCTTTCCTAAACATAGACGATCTCGACGGAGGTACCCACAGCCTACCGTGTCCATCAACAAGGACCACAGCACACAACAGGTAAAAAAACTTAACACTGATCATTATCAACATTCAAAAGTAAAATGAAAACCATATGCACCCGATTTAATTTATATACACCTCGTCCACGTGGGACACACCTTATCTGACTTCCTAATGGCACTCTATGTCTTTGTTTACGTTACTCCTTGAACTTTACATCATATTTGGCAGTTCTTTTGTTAATAATCATATCCATCCAATAAACGGGTAGTTTGATTATCTAAAAGTAAACAATAATATTAAATCAATGACAACACGTTATATTTGTAATTTTGTAGATGAGGATCATTTTTCAAACGATTGTCAATGACTAGATAATATTTATCATACCTTCCATAGTTTAATTTATTGAAAGAGGAAGCAGATCATTTAAATGACAGTTATGCGGTTTAATAAATCTAAGGGTACGCAATAATAAAACCGTACAAATAAAGTTCACTCATAATGAAATACTATATTTATACACCCATTTAAACACCATATTATTGATATTATAAAAAATGACACATGCATATATTGTATCCGACTTATTAAAATGTTGTACGTCTCAAATTTGTTTTCACGATTTAGAACCCTACCTGCGTATGTAAGAATTTAGACACAAAATGTACACGAGTTGATCCGTAATTTAGAACACTAAGTGTATTTAATTGATCTAATCAGAACTAACGTATACTGTAACAATAGACTACACTAATTAAACCTCTTACACACAAGTAATACTGCGTTATTTATAAACACTCTATCATAAAGACATGCGAAACAAGACATGTGCAAGAGGTTAACATAAAATTATATAGATCACAGTTGCATCAGATCCGAAAAAGATATAAGACAACTCTAAACTTTTTACTGTGCGTGTTTGTTGCTGTGTGTTTGTTTAAGGTGTTTGGAGAAAGGGTGAAGGGGTGAAATATTACAAAAAATGCTTAATCTCACTGCATTTTGCGCCTGTTTTTAGTTAGGAGCCTCTGACCTGTGTTAGTTTTTTGTTTTAGTTTTAGCTAACGTATATGCTTTGGATGAACTATTACACCTTTTAGTTTTTGAATCCCCTTCCTTGTATTAGATTTTTACGACTTGTTGAAGACTCATTGGTGGCCATTTGCAGTTAACTGCTTTTGGTGGGGTTGTCTCTGTGACATATTCCCCATTTCCAGTCTCAAGTTTTTTTTAATCCTTTAAAATACTAAAACTTGCTTTTGGACGATAAATTTATGCTTGTACATTAAGTACTTTAATATTACACAATGATAGATACATTTTACTGCGCTGTGATATTTTACATAGTAATCTGAAATGTGTTGATATCTTATATTTTTTACTAACATAGAATAACATTTGAAAAGGTAATGATAATAACTACCAATAACATTCGGAGGTATAAGACTCTCTTGTTCCAGAAAATTGTACATGTACCTCTTACCTATCTCTAATGGAGTTTTCAAATTACAGCATCTTAATAAAGAAAAATATTCATGTTTGATGGGTGATAAATACAATGAATTTTGTATATTTTATATTTTCATTATCATTCTGAGTGTCGTTTATATTGATCTACATCAGTCAAACCATCAAAAAATATTGAATTCCGAGGAAAATTTAAAACAAGAAGTCCCTAATCAAATGGAAAAATCAAAAGCGCATTCACATCAAACGAACGGATAACAACTGTCATATTCCTGACTTGGTACAGGCATTTTCTGATGTAGAAAAGGGTTGATTGAACCTGGTTTTATAGCTAGCTAAACCTCTCACTCGTATGACAGTCGCATCAAAGTCCATCAGTCGATGAGGTCAAAGTCAAGAAAACGAGCACATGATTGTAGTAACTCCAATCTGAATATCCGTAGTCACCTGTGATACAAATATCTAATAAATGTCAACAGACTCGAGATTGCGTCTGTAAAATGTTTAAGTGATGACTACAACATTACCACAAGGAATCCTGGTTTCAAAAGTTAAACAAAAACCAGCAACCTTCTTCCAACTAAGTCATGGTAGGAAAGGCAAAATCCTATGTAGTCCATCTGCAGGAATATTGCTACATAAAAAAAAACCAAATGTCTTCTTGTTTGCCATTCTGATTATTGAAAAGTAAAATCACAAAAATACTGAACTTACAGGAAAATCAATTCGGAAAGTCCATTATCACATGGCAAAATAAAAAAAAAAGAAAAAACGCTTCAAAAACGAATGGACAAGAACTGTCATATTCATGACTAAACAACTTAAACCCTTTAAGCTGAAACAATCAGCTTTGTTGTTAAGGTTTGTTTTCAACCGACCCTCATTGTCAATTTCTAAATATAGGTCACGATATGAAACAGATTTAACTGTATTAGTATATTTCGAGTTAGGTGAGATAGATGTGTTCAATATATTTAACAAACTTGGAGCGGTTAAGGGAAATGGTAATGCTTGCTTTTCATTCTGCTAGAGAAACTTCGTTATGGAGTCTGTCTCGTATAAACAAGGAACAAATCAGCAACAGTAAAGTTGGTGTCCACTGGGTCGCTAATTGATCGTTGAAAAATACGTCCGTATCTAACAAATATCTCGACCATGGAATCAATCAAGCTTCGTACGATATAATTTCAGATCAAAATTTGTTTGACTCAAGCTTTTTTTATAGAGTATGATTCGTCTTATCATAAGCTTAAACATTATACTGTTTCTATATTTGCCATTATGATTAATGAAACCAAGTAGAAATATTATTTCACATAAAAGGGAGAAAAGGCTAAGGTGTTCAAATTATTCTGTCAGATCTTCGGGTTTTAGTATCAAAATCTGATTCTTCACTTCTTTGAAGTATGTAGTTTTACAGTTACTTTGAATTCCGGCTTTGAATGCTGATAAAATGATACCAATTCATACGAGGTTTAAGTCAGCACTTCACCTTATCAATATGACGGTGTTATTAAGATTACAAATATAATTTTGGTATCTAGTACAGTGAAGTAAGATAAGATTTTCTGGTTAAAATTACAATGGAGCATTGCACAGAACTATAAATTTCCAGGATTCACCTTCTGAAGGTATGATGACAGTCAGTAGATGTTAAGTGTCCAAGTAAACCGTATCCGCTAAGCAGTTATATACCGTGGTTTTACACACACGCTGTGTTTTTATGATAAATCTGCAATCAACGAAGACAACATATTTGGCACAGAGATATTTACAATTTTGAATTTTAAATGAGTTTTCTTAGGCCAATTCAATTTGTATGTTTTACTTATATCCTTAATCCATGTAATCCTTTCAGTAAGAATATTCGCGTCTTCTGTTTTGCATTTAGAACACTGCCTGGCTAAATCCTACAATGACTCCATTAGGATTTAAATTATGATTTTCGTTTGTAGATCCAGAGGTGTATTATTGACAATGTTCAAATCACCACTAATAATGTGGCCAGACCGATTATACAATAATTGGGAACAGGCAAATGTGCAACCAGGAGATTTAAGCTTAAAATAGTCAATATTAAGATCATCCAACGGGTATTTTTATATATAGGTAGATTGATAGGAGTAAGGATGGTATATTATATGGAATTAATTTTTTATGCAGGATAAATAAATGGCATCAATATATTGTTGACAAACGAGAATTCCAATGCCAACTGGTGTAAAAGTATACTGGTACATAAAGACGATTGTTAACCCTATTCGGAAGATTCAAATCACGAATTTGTTTTATATTGGTGTAGTCATTTTCATAAACGGGCTATAAATATACTGTCATATATCCGCCTTTTCCGTGCTCATTGCACTATTTATTTTGACACTAAGCACTCAGAAATGATATCGATAATACACGTCAGTTAAAGAGTTTTATCGTTTATTTAAATGGTAGCTTTGAAATTAAAATATCTGTTACGCGTAAAAAATGTCATTTTTTTTCGTTAAGAAAAGAGTGCATGATTTCTATTTCCGATGTAGATTTCGAATAAGTTTTATTACCATTTTATTTAATTACAGAGATAATACGTCATCTTAACTTGTCATTTAAATGTTTTGACAATGTAGTACTGAATACGCACGCTTTTGTATTATAATGAATACATGTGTACTTAGTACATGATTATGTCGTAGTCTTGAAAAAAACCCAAATAACTTGGCATTGGGTATGTGTTTTGTTTTATATGGAAACATGACTCAATATATCTCTCTAAAATGTTAATTATGCATCAGTCCTGTTGAAACAGACTTATATTACAAACCCATATTACGCTGTCGGTAAACAGTGGGGACAAAAGGTTACAAAGGGGATATTCAAACTCACAGATCAAAAACAATCTGCAAACGACACTGCAAAACAAAAATTCAAAATTCAAAAAGACTAACAACATAACAGAAAGTTCAACATAGTAAACTAAAGACTTAACTACAGAAAACAGCCATCATCGAAATGATATAATGGTGGAGCAAGCAATCGTTCTAGATACTGCCCGGACGGAGAAACAACAAACGAAGCTATTTTATGTATAGTATCTTATGACATTTATGTTAGTATCAGATCCAGAATTATAATTCAATCAGGAAAAGGGGGTACTCGCCCGATTGTCCCCGATACCATTCGATTACAAAACCCAGAGGCTAGTAAGAGCCTGTATCGCTCATTTGATTCTACTTTGGTTTGGAAAATCATGCAAAAATAGAGTTACATCATAACAGATACCCTATGATAAAATTGATGCCAAACTTGTTTCAATATTGGATCGACTTTAAAGTAGCAACATTTGGTCAGCACCTCATAATTAGGAACAGTCATGCTATGTTTGGTTTCATTCCACTCAATGGTATTCTAAAACAAAAACATTTATATATATATTTCCCATATGGTCTTATCTCTTCCCCCTCTCCCCCCACCCCGCCTCCGCTTGTGGTCATCTAATGATGGATCGTCTACAAAGTTACAACACTTGGTCAGCTCCTCATAACAAAATTTCATGTTATATTTTAGTGGATCTCTAAATGAAGACATTTGTATGTATTTCCCGTAGGGTCCTATGTTTAACTAAATACCTATCAGACGGCCATCGCGACTGATAGGTGGGTTTCACTTGATCAGCACCTGATAAGGAACATTCATGTTTGGTTTCATTAAATTCATTGGTTCTATAAACGAAAACCTTTATATGTAATGTTCATGTGATTTTATGTTTAACGTAGTCTCTACTGGCGACCATTTATGATGATAGATTAAATACAAAGCACATAATAAGGAACATTCATTTCATATATTATTTCGTTCCCATTCATTTGTATGTATTGTCCCTAGGATCATATGTTAAACAAATTCCGCCGCTGGTGGCCATGTTGGATGATGGATCAGCTACACAGTACTAATACTTGGTCAGCACCTCTGCCATGTTTTATTGCATCCCATGCACTGGTTTTACTAAAAGAAATTCAAAATGTAAAAGGTTAACGACGAAGGACGAGACGGACGCCAAGTGATGAAAAAAGTTAAGTTGGGTCTTTTGGCCAGGTGAGCTAAAAAAAGAAAAAGGTGGTTTCTGCCATTAACCCCCACTGAAGATCTGCCGGTAGTTGTCTCGAATAGATATAAATTATATTACCAAAAAATGAGGACGTACGATAATTTAACCACGCCTGTTTTCAGTATTAACCTTTGATAAAGCTTTCGGATAAAAGAATAAGATCGATGTACTATACATGTAAAATTGAAGGTCAGCTGTTTATATCTTTATTCTTTATCTTAAATAAATTAAATATTTACAGTGTCTACTGAGATCCACTTCAATAGCATTCATCGGCTTCCGCATAACATAGTGTCAACATCTTCATGAGTCATCATGTACGTTTATCCACATATTTTACGTAAACGCTATACGACGTAATTGCAAGATTAATATTGATTTACTTTTATTGACTTCAGTGTAGTCCCCTGTATTTTTCTGCTAGTTAAAGCCATTCGGAATTCTACTCCAAATAATGTATATGTCTAACTTATTTTCATTACAAGCAGACAAGGGGTATTTTTGTCGATCAGAATGCAGAGATATAAAACATCGGGAATCCACATACGGCTTTCAACAAACGACAAAAGTGTCTATTACATATTCCATCTTAAGTCAACAACGAAGACTATCAACGATCTGCTGTCAACACTTCAATGTTGAAAGATTTGTATAAACAATCCCATTATGCTTCAGATAATGAATATTTAAAAGTATTTCTGTCTTATGTGTTTGAACTTTAGATTTTGCCATTTGATTAGGGACTTTCCTTTTTAAATTTTCATTGGAGTTCAATATGTTTGTGATTTATACTTAAATATATACTACACAAAATACCTTAAATATGCAATATCGGACAGCCGTTTTCTACAAAAAAATTGCTAGAAATTGTATCCCATTTTTACCAGTTCGATTGTCAGTAATAAGACAGGTGTTTTTCAATTGTGTGATGTTCTTGGGCTTCTGATTTCACCATTCGATTAACGACTTTCCGTTTAGAATTTTCCAAGGAGTTCAGTATTTTTGTGATTTTACTTTTTGATTGTTAAAAAAAATTCTTTATGATGAATTATCAAAGATGGCAAGCTTATAATTTATATATGATAGTAAACAATGTCCAGATATTGTAATTGGAGACCCGGAAGCAAGAAAGAAATGAACTGTAACAGTGTATGAAAAATAAAAGTCACTTTTGTTATAAGTTTATCATGTTACCTTATATAAGTGGAGTGTCTATTTTTTTCTCTGGTATAACGACACGAAAGCGCTATAATGAAGATTAATTTCATCAATTTTAAATTTATTATCTAGCAATACAATGTGTTTCTGAATAAATTGAAAAACAGGATATAATAGGATACCATATCCCCCTATTCCAATTTAATGGCGGTGTTGTATCTGTTAAGAACATGCGGATATTCGGTAATTAGATCTAGCAAAATGTATACAAGAAATCAATGCTTCTTCGTACAATTGTATTGGTGTGTTAACGCAATGACCAAAGTACGTATCTGCGCTTTATATTAAACGTATGTGCACTACTAAAACCCTGTTCAAAAATTAAAAAAATAGCATGTGAGTTTTACAATTTCATTTTAAAACGCTACAGCCATGATAATAAGAGTTATTGTTATTATCATTATATTGTACATTTATTTAAAATTAAGCAATATATCGTCTATATGCAATCATTGAAGCTATAAGTCTAACGCATTAGTTACCAAAGTTTATATATCTTCTGCATATTCCTGAAGGATTTATGACACCACCGCTATGTATTAAAATAATTACCCATAACACAATTTTGAATAATATTTAATCTGTACAACGCGCTTTTGGGACAACGCGAAATTATATCATTTGGTACCTTTATAATTGGTTTGCTTATTTTCCGTATCTCAATCAGAATTTGAAATTTAATTTTTATATTTGTTTCAATGTTTGCTTCTCAACATCACAATCAGCTCCTTCTTTCCATATACATGTGGTGAATGAATTTTGCTACATAAAGTCGAAAATTTGTATCGAAGTTGGCCATGCTGATTATTGAAAGCAATTCAAGCATTTTATTTGGTACTTTAATTTTATATTCCACATGTAAATCAGACTTTGTATTTGCAATTTATATTTGGTTTAATGTTTGCTTCTCAACAACACTGCTAGTAAACTTTAAGTCGAAGGACCGTAAAAGAGGGACGAAAGACACCAAAGGGACAGTCAAACTCATAAATCGAAATAAACTGACAACGCCATGGCTAAAAATGAAAAAGACAACAGACAAACAATAGTACACATGACACAACATAGAAAACTAAAGAATAAACACGAACCCCACCAAAAACTAGGGGTGATCTCAGGTGCTCCGGAAGGTAAGTAAATCCTGCGCCATATGTGGCACCCGTCCTTATGTGACAACAAATCCGTAAATTAGTGAGCAGGGCCGTGGTTATCTGTGATGCGTATATTCAATATCATTAAACCCGTTCGTGATTGCGTCAGTTAAACTTTCGAAGGGATGACTTCAATTTTACCAATTTACCTTGTTTAACTATTGAATCTCTTCCTTTTAAACAGCAACCTTCTTTCAATCAAACATGGTAGGAAATGTAAGATTTCTCAACCCGCATTGTTAATTTCCAAACATATGCCAAGATATTAGGCAGATGTTACTGGATCTATGGTATCCAATATTTAAAATTGAAACAGATAGATGTGTTCAATATATTCACCAAACTTTGAACTATCTAGTGCGAGGACATCAACTCTATATTTGAAAGTGAAGCTTAAGGTTAATGATAGCTTCTTTCCATTCTCATAGGGAATTAATGTGAATAATTAATATTTCGACGAGAGCAGCTCAGTTGGTTCTTTAGAGATGTCAATTGATTGTTGAAAAGTTTCCTCTAAACGTAAAAAAAAATTAGTCAGTAAAAAAAGCAACATTATTTGAATATAGGTAGAGAAGTCAATTAAACATGTGTCAGATAATTTTTTTCTATTGAACCACAATTGCACTTCTGCTGTTCACAATGTTCACAATGTTTTTCACTAGCATCCTACCATTGAAGAGTCTCTGTTTATTTCATCAGAAATCAAGGTTTTTTAAGAATCATGTAATCAAATTAAGATAAGTAGTAATAACAGGTAAATTAAAAAACAATGTAATACACAAATATATATCAATAGGCTTATTTATTTAACAAATTTATTATTCAACATGTACCAAAAAGTAAAATCACAAAAATACTGAACTCCCGAATCAAATGGTAAAATCAAATGATAAAACACCTCAAACAAATGACAAACAACTGTCATATTCCCGACTTGGTACAGGCATTTTCAAATGTAGAAAATGATGGATTGAACCTGGTTTTATAGTGCTAAACTTCGAACTTGTATGACAGTCGCATCAAATTCAATATATTTACTACGATGCTTGAACATAACAGACATAATAGGTAAAGTTGTCAAAATAGGTGTACATCAGTCATTCACTATGTCACAATCTTAATTAGAATACAAACAAACAAAAATTTAACATAGAAGGCACAAAAAGCATCTATCAAATTTAACAACCAGATTCATTTCATACTTATATATGTAGTTTAAATCAACCATAAGGGAATTGACTGCATCACATCAACTCTAATGTAAAGTCGCTGTTTAACGTCAGAATGTAAACGTCACAAAGGAAGAAATATAAAAAATTTTGTCGTTCAAAGTTATTTCACAATTATAATTTTACATGGGGAATGGTGGTTTACAGGGTTGAATAATCAAAAGTTGTGTAAGAATTAATTTCAAAAAAAGATCGAGATTTAAAATTATCCAGAAGTTCGTAAGAATTGTAAAAAATCCAATATAGGTTAATACCATTACGTGAGTAAAATAATTTGTCATTCTAAGTATTTTCAAAATCATAGTAGAACAATAAAATAATGGCATTATAATAGAACAATAACATAAATATGGCATTATATTAGAACAATAACATAATGGCGGGATCTTTAAAATACAGAGCCACGTCATATGTAACAAAAAACACAAAAAGTCACGCTTTCAAACCACAACAGCAAAATGAAAGGTAATACAAACAACACATTGACGTGTCAACGTCAAATGGATAACACGAAAAACAGACCAAACAGTAAAAGTACTATTAATTATAGAACAAGAACAATAAATAAAAAAGAACAATTAACACGTTTAATTAAGATGAGATAAACAAGTTAGTACGCAGAATCTATACATCAAGACCATCATGTACTATTTGTGAAGTTCATACGGAATATTGTATCAACAAGGTCTTGGTATCTTTGATGAACGTTTTTTTGAAAAAAAATCAGACATTCTTTGACATACCCCTGGTTCATCAACTTTCTGCTCAGACACTGGTGACATTTACATTGTCTGAGTAGGACCTGCAAGCTCTTGAATATCGATAAGTTGAGAAATGTATATCCCATATGCAGGTGAAGTTGGTATATTGCTAACGTAGGTGGGGAATGATAATTTCAAAATTATAAACGTCTATTTTGTCATAGATGCTAGTACTGAGATGACTGTGTATGGCAAATTCGAGGTATAAGTCTAAAATGAGGAGATGAAGCCGTGTCTGTTGTTTCTTTAATTTCTAGTTCATGGGGAAATCAATATATTTATGGAAACCAATCAGAAAAGTTCGGATTGTTAATGGAAAGAACATCATCAATAAAACTGAAAGTGAAATTAAATAATCTGCATGGGGTCTTTGATCTTCTTGTTTTGAAAAGTGACTATTGTTTTAACGTTTTGCTTCCAGATTTTTTTTATATTCTTCGAAGAATGTGTTATTTTGTTTCTAATCAATATCTTTCTGTTTTGTAAACAGACATGACAGATCTGTGGTTTGTAAGTAACCTACATCTGATTTCAATCTCCATTAAATTATGTAGTATTTCAGTACTCTGAAAATAGATGTACAAATGTAGCACGAGTGTTCATAAAGCCTTTCATTTTGTGTTAAATTCTTATTTGAATCGATGACTTAACAGCCTTACTCCATTCAGCATTAAAATTATGATATTGAAATTAAGAGGTTTTTGAATCGCAAGGTGGTACAAATCAATTATTAGAGTGTATTGACAAAAGAGATATTATAAATAAAAACTTCAATTCCAATTAGTTTGGTGTAGGTATAAGATAGGATAGAGCCAGAAGTAGGGAGATATTTTCGATTGAACTAAAATATTTCCTAAAATTGGCATCGATACATGTGTTTGTAAAGAGAAAATTTAAGTTGGCTCTGCAAATTTGTTAAGCCTTTTTTTCAGCGGGATTCGGAAGTCTTTTTCTATATATTCAAATGCATATGCCTATATCTCGCGTCTGTGTCAATTATATACATAATTCTATATAACCTTCTAGTGTTCGATCTTTAAATCACGTATTTGTTTTATCTTGTTTGATTGATTTTAATATACGGGTTAAAATATAATGTCATATATCCGCGTTCCTACTATTGTTTGTACTATTTATTTTGACACGCAGTATTTAAAAAACTTAAATTTATTACACATACGTCAGTAAAATATCTATTCTATTGAATGTCATAGCTGAGATGAAAATCTTCGTCACGAATTAAAGTCTTTTCTACATGGAAAAATCATAAAATTAATTGGTATTTCCGATTGATGTTCCAAAGAAGTTTGATTTCAATTTATTTACAGAATATTTACAGCAAAACGTCATTATAACTTGTCATTTAAAGCTTGTTACCATGTAGTACTGACAATTTAAGCTTTCATATTTTAAAATAATACAGGCTGATATGTTTACATCTTAGTCTTGAAAATTATAATAACTTGCAAAGGATCTTTGTTGGTCTATATGGAAACGTTTCTTGTCTAAAATTTTATACCTCACAGTTTAGTTGAACTAGCTCGCTGTATATACCCATATGATATATTTACGGCATTTAGTTACAGAGTGTAAAAGATAGCGACAGGTAACAAAGAGATATTCAAACTTACAAATCTAAAAAAAAAAAACATATAAAAACCAACAAAAGAAAACAGTATTACACACTTTTTAGGAATTTGGGTCCTCAATGCTTTCACTTTGTACTTGTTTGGTTTTATAACTATTTTGATATGAGCGTCACTGATGATTCTTATGTAGACGAAACGACAACAACAAGCTATTGCAGTTATTAATGTATTATTTCCCTTTCATACTTTTTGTATCCTACAGAATTGGGAATAAGGTGAATTCAAAACTGGAAAGGTAATTCAAGCCAAATATGTTTCCGATTCAATTGATTAAAATTATATTACGGCAGAGTAGATTGTATATTTAACAAAAAAAGATGATTATTAATATTCATACATTTTCTGTTGTACATTGGATTGAACCAATGCGCTTTTGAATTGCCATACCCAATTTTTCAATCTATTAATGTTAATATACTGTTAAACAAACGTTTATTTCTCATATTCTAATCTTAATAAATTAATATTTACACTATCATTTAAAATCCACTTCAATACCTTAAATGAATCATTTATCGGCTTCCGTATTTTATACTTTCAACAGCATTATGAGTCATCGGGTACTTTTTGCATAATTCTGATATATTTTGATATAAACGTTACACGAAAGAGTGCAACGTTATAATAGTATACAGTAAAAGACTTTTTGTTAATGCTTTTACTATATGAAGATATTTACCTTTATTTCAAAAACTATCTTACATTTATAAGTTAAGCAGACAATGACATACGACGATCATAATGCACATATATTATAGTAATCACTGTTTGTCTATTTGTCTAATTTTATTTTACTTTGTATGCATTTGGAAGGAAGAAACAAAGAAACATAGATTTTTTACAAAATATGTAAGTACAAATCACTTTGTGTGTAAGAAGTTTATCACTATACCTCATATATGGGTTGTTTTTTTGTGTAAAATGACATTTTACGCAAAAAAGCAGATTACTTTACATTTAATTTAAATGCTGTATCCGGGTTTTCAAAAAATTAAAATCAAAATTGAATAGATAGCCTGCCCTATAAAATTACGTGATGTTTTTCTTAAGAAAATGTTTATAATTGGTAATAGAATAGTAGTTTGTAAACGTTTTACTAACATTTACATATAAAACAAATAACGAACTGTCACAAAACATGATACTATAGCATATGTACTTGTAAAGCCGGAAACACCTGAACATTCCAAGGACAAAGTACGATTTCTAATTGAAGGAGTATATAAAATATAATTTTGATTTTGAATAGCCCAACTTAATAATTATGTACATATAAATGTACTGTGTGATAGATGAAAGCAACAGTAGTTTATCGCTGTCAAAAAGTCATTCGATTAAGCGAAAACAATTCCGGATCACCAACCAAAAACTTAGGGCAAAACATCAACTCTAAGAGGAAAACAATTTACACTGAACTGAAAAAAAAAAAATAGGTGTACATACATGAAAACGGACTATTTGATCACAACTGCCATATTTCTGACTTTGTACAGAACATTTTAGGATGTACACCTTTGAGGAGCCAAACATTTCTAGAATTAAACTTTTTTCCTAAACCTGATTTTTGGGTTTATATGACTGTTAAACAATAATTGGTGAAGAAAAAATTATATGGTGGTGCACTTCTTTTTTTGCTACTGCCTTTTGAAAGTACCCAATTTTGATGATTGCCCATTTTTCATCAATTTTAACCGATTTTGGGACTATTTTCGTGAGAAAAAAAAATCACAGTTCCACAATTAAACTTTTTGTCATACTTTCAAAATTACAAAAGACTCATCAGTGAAGCTCGAATCAAAAATTATTTAGAAATTTAAATAGAGTACGAAGTTGAAGAGCATTGAGGACCAAAAACTCCTTAAAAAATGCCAAATACAGCTACAGTAATTTATTTCTGAAGTATAATAGCCTTGTATTTCAAAAATCAAAGTTTTGTTAACAGTTAATTTATTATTTTTAAGTTATCTATGATAACTCAAGTCAAAATAGAAGTGCTGACTTCTGGGCTGGTGACACCCTCGGGTAAATAAATCTCTACCAGCAGTGACATCAACCTAGTGGTTGTAAATAAGCTCATCATAAATACCAGGACTAAAATTTTACACTTACGCCAGACGCGCGTTTCGTCTACAAAAGATTCATCAGTGATGCTCGAATCAAAAAAATATTTAGAAGGCCAAATAAAGAACGAAGTTGAAGAGCATTGAGGACCAAAAATTCCAAAAAAATTGCCGCATACAGCTAAGGTTATTTATTCCTGAAGTAGAAAAGCCTCAGTATTACCATGTTGTCAATTTTGTGATTTTTCTCTATTTTACATTTGTAAGTACAAAATGCATATTTTTTCAACTTTTTTTGTTATAAATGATGGAACAAATACATATCTAAGAAATTTGAAAAGAAAAAAGGGATGTAGGATGTACATGTTTCTGGTTTAATGTTTTTTTTTTGTATCCCTCACCCATTTTCTCAAAATTTTGGCTAAAAAGGCTGACTTGATCGGTAATAAAATTTGAAAAATTAATTACTCAAAAACTACTCATTAGAGTTAAGTATGATTATAACATTTTATTAAATTCATTCGTATTTTCCACTTGTATCACATATTTTGGAAATAATATCAAAACAAGATTTCCACGAGACTAAAAGTCGAGTTATTGAGATGTTTAACATGGTTTTATGGCTAGTCAAACATGACGTGTTTAAATGTTATCAATATTATTGCATTGTTAACATTTTGTGACGTATAGTAGTTGCCCTTTATTGTAGCAATAAATTAGCATGCTGAACTTTTCATGTACATTATTTGTTTAAAGTATTAAACTGCTGCGTCTCATTTGGTGATGCCACTTTGAGAATATTAAGATGGGATTGTGGTTATTACATATTATGGAACATATCCATCGTCAGCTGTGAACCATATTCCATAATGTTCAAACAACTCGTGATGACGTCCTTACAATTTTCTAATGGACAGCTAACATTTTACCATTTGGACCAATTGGTCGAATAAAAAAGATGTCATGACAAAAAACGCAAGCTTGTATCCGCTTGGAGATATGTAATTCATGTGCAGGCACTGCTGAAATGTTGCTAGATATAAATAAAACTCTCACATTTAAGATGCTAAAGTTCTTAACCGACCAATATTGTCTTTGTTTTTAAGTTTTCCTTATTATAGCAATTCAGTTTTAGTTTTAGTTAATTCCAACATCATATCTATCGTGACAGAAAAGATCTTGCATCCATTACCTCGGGCTAATGAAATAGGTTAGAAACCCGTATACAAATTGTCTCACGAAGCAATTTATGGAACAAATTTCTAGTAGTGTTCGAATTTTATGAATTAAAAAACTGTTAAAAAAGCATAAACAGATATTACTATATAGACCATGTCATTACTTTCATTCGGTTCAATCCTCGTTTGAATCGTGTGATTCAACTTTTTATGAATCATTTATTTATTATATATCGTATCCTCGTTAATTTGGATCAAAATACATTTTTTTTTCGTAAACATAAAATAATATTAAGAAGAGTATCCGAAAGGACGAAAAATGATATGTTAATGACTTATAAATGACTTATTATGTTTGTCATTTAAATACAAATATAAAAACCGTGATTTAGAAAACAAAGGTTTTTTTTTTTTGTTCATTCCAAATATGTAAAAACTTTCACGATAAACGTACATTTTTTCAAACAAGGCCTTGTTGTGGAATATATCAAGATTGAATTGTAATTCTGTACGAGATCAAATGTAAAAACTTAGGTGCTTAATCATCCAATGAACATAACACTCATTGTTGGAAAGGCCCGTTGAATGAGAAAACAAAACTTCCACAAATAATGTACAGGCATATATTTATATGATATATCATTCGACATAAAGTCGGCACGAGTTACACTTATTTCAAACCTGTCAAAAGAGCATTATAACTTTTTTAAACTGTAACATTAAAATAGATTTTGATAAATGATTGCGATAATTTGAAAGTGTGTAACAAATACGGATCCAGATATTGAAAAGGAAGGCGGACTTAGCAATGCTTGTATGTGGATCATGTTAGAAGTCTATGCATTGGACATATATGGAACTCCATTTGGTAGGCCGGTTCACTCCCCTATATTATTCTCTGTTTTATCATTCTATTTATGGATTCAGACAAATGCATTGGGTTTAGGTAACTTGCATGCACAGTCATGTACAAAGTACATTTTACAAAATTAAGACGAATTAAATGCTTTGTTATATTAAACAACTGCATGTTATCGTATGGCTTTCAAAAACAAATAAAATCCGTATAGTATGCTTTAAAGGCACCGGGGTTTATTTTCAAGCTATCTTTTGGCGTTTTATAACATTTTGTTACTGTCATAAATCTCTTTGTTTTACTTGAAATATCTTAATTTCTAAGTTTTGTTAGGATTTTATTCCCGAGGATGTAAAATATGTATCCACTGCAAAATTTTGATAATAGATAAACATGTCAATTTTCTAACAAAGACTTTATACTTAACAGACTTCGTAACATGCAACATTTTCATTTAATCAAATAATGGGCACGAAAATATCTAACAAATTTTCTCGCATCATAAGTCTATGATTTTTCCGAACACTAGTCCTAAATAAGACCTTGGCGTAACTGTTTTCTGTTTAATATGATATTTTCCTATTACATATTTTGCTAATTGTTATTTTGTTAATTTGCAATTTTCTGTTGTAAAAAAGAGGAAATATCAGGTAAAAACTTTAGTCCTGAAGAAAGTGTCATTATAATAGACCAACGGATCCAGCAACACATTTCACTAAATTTTTTTATTTGTTTTACGCAGAAACAAAACGGCACTTCAATACATGTAATTTGCTGTTATTCACTTTTTCATGTAGATGCAAATTGACCAATAGTAACAGGGACATAGTACTCCGACCTTATATCGGTCTATAATATTATCCCTCAATACCGCATGCTTTGCGGAGGACCGCAAATTATTCAGGTTAACATGCATCATGTGCATATCGAGAATTTGCTTACAGGACACACACCTGCAGTTTACCGGGCAGTTCCAAACACTATAAAGACTTTATAAATTAAAAAAATATATACTAATTACTAGATTCAAGAAAAAGTTGGGATTGTAATTTTAAAACTTCGCCCAGTACACAGGGACGCTGTATTACTAATAATTAGTCGGTGATGTTGGCAAACTTTAACTTCTGTCTTACTTTTTGACATGCGTTTTTAAAAGGGGAGCTAATAAGGAAAGTTTTTGATTGAAATTTTTTAAAGTGGAGTGTTTGATTGCGGCAAAAAATATGAATGACAATTTTCTTTGTGAACACTGGTTTGATCGAACTGATGCAAATAACTTAATTATCAATCTATGCATGATGATATAATAAGGAGATGGTTTTTTATGATATATATTTAAACTTTTGTGTATAGTTGTCTTATTAACAATCTACCTAATTTCATATCGTATAGGGTTAACATAAAAATATGACAAATCTGACAGATATTCCCTTGCTTAGACAGAGTGTGCATACAGCTAGATGTATAAATACGAAGCCTCGTAGTGTAAAAAGGGGTGACTTTGCCCATACCAAGCATACATTGTCAATTCATTTGTTTATGGTAGTCTATATATCGAACTCCTTCTACTTTGCATAACTTTCATATGATACTTATCATCTATACGATGCTTGAAATAGTTGCCAGTGAATGTTCAGCATGCACACATTAAATTGTTATTATGTGCAATACTTACAAGCATTTTTGGGCTTTTTATCATAGCTGCCTACGCGGTATGGGTTTTGGTCATTGGTGAAGTCGGTATGGTGACCTATAGTTGTTATCATCTATGTAAATCGATCTCTGGTGGAGAGTTGCTTCATAAAAATGAGACCACATCTTCCTTTATATATATATATATATATATATTCCACACATCTCTCCAACCTTTGTAAATGAAAATTTACTTTGATAAAGTTTGCCAAAGACGAATTATTAATTTCATTGTAAAAAGTTTTATTTGATGGACCTGAACATCACAGTTGTAATATATCTGCAAGACCAACTTGATATACCAAATTTGAAAATGGTGAGTAGACAGATTTGTTGGGATGACAAGGTATTGACTTCAACCACGATAGCTGTGAAAGAAAATATGGAAATCTGATTTCCTAAAAAATATAATGCTAATACAAGCAAGAAGTGTCAACTATAAATACTTGTGCCAATACACACAAGAAGTATCAGTCATAATAACCTAGCTTCCATCATTACCAAACTGAACAAAGGAATAACACGACTGGTGCTGTATACGGTGCAGGAAATGCTTACCCTTCCGGAGCACCTGATTTCACTCCCGGTTTTTAGTGGAGTTCTTAAATTCTTTGAATTTGATTAAGCTGCTATTGTTAAAAGGGTGGCAATGTTTGGAAATAGTGTCAAAATCGCACATTTCGCTTCAATTTGAGGGGAAAATGAGCCTGGTGACCCCCTTTTTTCTTTGTATTTTTGGATTCAACATAAAAACATCTACAAAATATGTGAAAATAAAAATATTCTACCGGGGTTCCTTATTGGGGTGAGCTACCTTAAACCCAAATAATTCCGTTCTATCAGCATAATCGATATATCCTACTGCATACATCATATATAAAGGCAACAGTATATACCGATGTTCAAAACTCAAAAATCGATAGAAAAAAACAAATCTGGGTCACAAACCAAAATCGAGGGAAACGCATTAAATATAAGAGGAGAATGACGACACAGCATTAAAATGTAACACACACAGAAAAGAAATAAGCATTAGACAAAATCCGATAAGAAAGGAGCATAAAACAGCTAAATAACGATTTAAATATTGATAATATCTTTTTTACAAAGTTTATACTCTAGCAATATAAACAGAAATGTTAACTTCATTACTCATTTCAATGAATTTGAATTTAAATGTCAAACGATAAACAATGATAAAATACATTGTAACATATTACATGTTTAACACTATCTCTATGTAATCGCATGTACTTGGATACCAGTTAAAACCAAACATGTACGGCAACAAGGACTCATTGTGATATTTTACAAGTAGGGGTGTGCATGCGATGATATAACTGCGATATAAAAACTCATCAAAGATAAGATCGTTATGAGGAAGCAGGTTTACAATACGTATCCATTTGACACACGCTGTTTCGCTTAAAATTCACTTGTTGACTCCACAGCAATTTAGTCCTGTTTGTCATTTTGCCTTACGTTTATTCATTTTTTGAATATCATAAACACAGCAGGTCCTTCGGATACAAGTTTTTAACAGAATAGCTTGAAACAAATAACAATAACAATATGACCCACAATATAAGAAAAGACTTTGATGTGTTCGAACTGTTTTAAGGATCTTTGTTAAAGATTTATTTTATAAACTTTTCAGGATAAATTACTTTGATATATCTGTAATTTTATTTAAAGTTTAATCAAATGCACACTATTTTATTAGTATTAACGGAGTAGACTGTACCCGGCCACATCCGCTTTGTGTGTGTGTCCCGGACTAAGTGGAGGGCTCGGGTCCCTCTTAAATTTTTAATCCCGCCACATTCTGTGTGTATGTGCCTATCCAAAGTCAGGAGCCTGTAATTCAGTGTTGTCATTTGTAGCTGTGTTACATATTTGTTTTTCGCTGACATTTTCTTATTTAAATTATGTCGTTAGTTTTCTCGTTTGGAATGTTTTACATCTGTGATACAAAAATGTATATAGCTAAAACGCAGCACGGGATGTGCCCATTGTCGAAGGCCGTACAGTTACCTATAGTTGTTAGTTTGTGTGTCATGTGGTCTCTGGTGAAGTGTTGTCTCCTTGGCAATAATACCACATCTTATTTCTTATTTAGACTGGTTAATTTGATCATCTTCTCAGCGGGTTATATTTGTGTTGTATTTTTTTTTTTTTTGCGTCTTCCTTTTTTAAAGTCAATCGCTTGTTAACAATGATGTTATGGTATTGTGAAGTAAATCATACTTTTAGCATTAGTAAAGAACGTGTCGTCCAGTCTGGTTCTATACCATAGTGTATTTGAGCTACAGTAGGACAGTGCATTATGAGCATTGTTCTTCACAAATACTATATATACAAGCAGAATTCGTTGTATACTTTGCGGATGACACCTGTCCTACCTTTATGGAAAATATATTGTTTTCCCCGCTTATAAATCCCCAAACAACATCGATTTTGTGGGTAAATAAAAGTACAAGAATTTCATTATAACTAAATGATGTATTGACAATTCATTTGGAAATTCAAAATAAACCCAAAGACGCTTACCAAGTCTGAAATCCTTGACATCGGGAATTTTATTAAGATAGTGTGTCCAATATCAACAGCTTTGCACTCTAAAAATACATGATGGACATCACAGAACGAGATGATTTCGTCAATTTCTCACATCGGGTATTTTATCTTTATTCGTTCTTAAGAAGTTTGTATGGTGTATTATAACACGGCATTTGTTATACAAGCTCAGTTATGGATTGATATCAAAATATGACAATGAATCTATATACTGAAGACAGACATGAATTGTAATTTAAAATTTATATTGCGACAATTGACAATTTTTATTAGATATGAATGTGATACCACTCTAGTATTTTTGAATGGTTTATGACACCCTAAAGACTACTTCAAAAACGGATTACTTAAATTTTTTATCCTGCATCTTCCGAAAATCTCCGGTTCACGTCATTTAAGTACTCAACATTGTGATAAAAGATTTACTGATACATTTTGTGTCAACAATAATTGTTATAATTTTGGATAAAAAAATTGTAAGTGTTTGCTTTTTTTATTGTCTAGTTCCTTTTCGTCATAGTTTTACGTGTGAAAATAGTGTCTTCCCAAATATGGAAATCAAGAAACACTGATAAAAGGTCACACGTTGCCCCCGATATAGACTGACAAGTGAGGTCCCCTGGTTTGGTACATACGCTTAACCATCAGGTTTGAAATTATTTTTTTTCAGTCTATGCGCGAAAGTTTGTGTATTTTTAGGTCACGGCGTATGTTTACTTCAAAATCATGTACTTATCGAAATAAGTAACAAGGAAATGAGATTTGATTGCCAATCATACAAATATCAAAAAACCATTGAGTTTACTAAATTATTGTCGCTGTATGGCCTTCATCAATTAGAAAAACCCATACCACATTGTCGCTTTTACAAAGATACGTTATTCAAATATTGCTTTTCCTAGCATGATTTCATTGAAACAGAGTTATATACTGCTTACAAGGAAGCTATTGTAAGTGTCAGAGTTTAAGTGATCACTTTAATATTTTTACGTATAGCACATTTTGTGTTTGACTTATATAGAATGTCTGCGTTACTGCTATTCGTAGTCACATTTTCGTCTACTTATACCGACTCCGTTTCAGATGACAAATTATGAATACCTGAAGACACATTTTGTAGCTCAAAGCCGCAATTGTGATATGATTTTAACAAATTTCAGTTTTTATTGACTATCGTTCTTTTCTAAAACCAAATTTCTTGAGCAGGTAAAGTTATATATTGATTTGTGATACATATTTGTTCATTCTGGTAGTGACAGTCAGCATGAAATAACAAAAACATACAATTTGCAATTGTTTGCACATTGCTTTCAACAGATAAAAGCAGCATGAAATTGTGTTTTGCTTTTATGAAAAATGAGGTGGCATTTACAAGGAGGATATGTTGAGTAAAACGACATGAAATAACAAACATGTCAAACAGTTGGATGAAAATTATTTAAGATCTTTAAAAGCCATTTTGTTTGAATTAAACATATTCATGCATACGTCTAGTATATGACTTTTTATATTAGCATTTGTCGAGAGATTGCTGTCCCATTGACGTTACCCTACATGAAATAAAATTTGAATAAAACAGTTTAAAACCCTGCAACAACGATTTTTCAATACAGGATTGGGTTACAAAATGTCTTTGTCATAACGTTTTTAGAATGCAATAGGAGTATCCCATTATAACGTGAAATGCACGTCATAGTCACGTTTAAACCAGTTTTGTTGTTAAAGAGTTACCCGTATATTCTAATTTTTAATCAAACAAGGTTTAAACTTGATTCACCAAATTATTCGGTTTTTATGTCATTTTATCTTTAGAATTATGAATATATTGTCAGAACTTAAATGATTTTAATCTATTCAAACGATATGTCAGATTCCTTTCCAATTATGAAGTATCCTAACAGATATCTTAAGTTTACATTTTATTTATCAAATATAAAGTAACAATTTGTCTATCACAATTTTATTTTCCTTCATATAACTATAATTATTTTGACAAGTTGAGGTACATTTATTAGAATTGACGATATATTTTGACAATTTTGGTAATTTGAATGATTGTTCATTTGTGGAATTTGGATAATTTATGAAAATCCCCTAATATAACCAACCCAGATAAATGAAGTGTGTTTATCAAATCAGAAACAAGAATAAACAAGTTTTTTGATTGAGTTAAGCCTTCCAATTGATATTTTATCGTGTCTTTCTCTATGTTGTGATGTTATATTATTGTTTCAGAAAAAGGGAGAAGCTTTGGTACCATTAAAACGTTAAATCCCGCTGCAAATGTTTGCACCTGTCCTAAGTCAGGAATCTGATGTACAGTAGTTGTCGTTTGTTTATGTCATTTATACGTGTTTTTCGTTTCTCGTTTTTTATATAGATTAGACCGTTGGTTTTCCCGTTTGAATGGTTTTACACTAGTAATTTTGGGGCCCGTTATAGCTTATTGTTCGGCGTGAGCCAAGGCTCCGTGTTGAAGACCGTACATTGACCTATTATGGTTTACTTTTAGAAATTGTTATTTGGATGGAGAGTTGTCTCATTGGCACTCACACCACATCTTCCTATATATATGTACATATGCTTGAACACCATAACACAAATGTAACCAAGAATGTTTAATGTTATTTCTGTACATAGGTTTATAAAGCGTTGACACATAACCGTTTCTTTGGTCGAATAAAGCATTTGGTCAAAATCATAAAAGTAACTGGATGTTAAGTGTGTAAATATTCCTCAAACTAGCTAATTGATTATAGAGACTGAAACTGAGAATTGTCCGAGAACACAATGCACAGCATATACATCACAGAGACCTCTAGACTTTATACGCAAAATTACTAATGTTTGATGGGTTGATTGTTGTTAAGAAAACGATCATCAAAAGATATTTGATGCCAAGTCAGGACTTCCATTTAAGGTGGTACCTAACACTACAGGGAGATAACTCTGTAAAATCAGCTCGACGTTTTAATTACGTTGTGTTGTTAAGGGAATATCAAGCTTCTCAATGATCAAAATAAGTGTTTGTCAAACTGTTAGTTATGACTAATTCCCTGCAACTGTAAAATTAAGGGGATTATTTTTTTCCGATCCTTTTCTCGTCTGCAACCAAATGTGACGTACCATAATTTGGTTGAATTGCAACCTTTACTAACACGTTTTCAATAAATGTCTTGCTAAAACACTGTGGTTGTGTAAATGATCAAAAATGAATAATATATGGTGTGGGGTAGGTGTAGAATGAAACAGCTGAAAATTGACAGAAAAAAAACCAAAAGAGTAATATAGGTCTTTAACATGTATTTAACACATTTCTATACGATATGTTAAGATGGTAATTGTCCAAAATAAAGAATAAGATGTGGTAGAATTGCCATTGAGACAAATTTTTATTGTTGTGTTGCTCATGTTATAACAAATCCGGTAAATAGTCTAATTCGATATGTCACATTAATGAAAGGGAAGAGGATTGTAGTTACGACGTAAGGAACATATCCAATATAATCTGTGAAACGGTTATTCCATAACGGTCAACCAACTCGTGATGGCGTCCGTAAAATTTACGCAGGGATGATTTCAACTTTTCCATTTGGAACTCTTGGGTTAATAGCTTCCTTGTGAGCAGCAACCCTCTATCAAGAAAATAATGCTGGAAATACAAGCACGGGAATATCTTATCAATTGGGAGATATATACCCCGTATGCAGGTGCTGCTAGAATGTTGCTACTTAGAAATGGAAATTTCACAATTGGAAAGCTGACATCATCTCTTTTGTCGTAAAGTTTTGTTTTCAACCGACCCTAATTGTCAATTTCTAGATGTAAGTTAAGATATGAGGCAGACTTAACTGTATCTGTTGTATCCTTTATCTCTAGATAGATGCGTTCAACATAGTCACCAAATTTTGAATTATTTAGTGAGAGAACATCATCTATATAGCGGAAAGTAGAGTTAAAGGATAAGGCTAACTTCTTATCTTTCTTCCTAAGAAGTTCCTGTATGAAGTTAGCCTCATAATAATAAACAAACAAGTCGGCAAGAAGAGAGGTACATTTGGTTCCCATTGGAATGTCGACAGTCTGTTGAAAAACACGTCCTCCAAACGTAACAAATATGTTGTCAATCAAGAAATTAAGCATATTGATAATGTCAGTTTCAGAGAATTTCTTGTTCGAATCAGAGTGATCCTTTACAAAGTAGGATTGATCCCTCCCATAGACAAGATACTTGTATCTACGTAGGCCATTCTTTTTTATGAAACAAAGCAATACCAATTATTTCAATTGGTCTTTTAGTTTGGAATGTGGAATACTCGTGTAAAGTGTAGAAAAGTCAAATGTTTAATACTATTGCAAGATGAAAGAGAGCTAGATTGTATGTACTCTAAAAGGTCTTTGGAATTATTTAGTATCCACATTTTGCCATTTACTAAGGAACTTTCCGTTTCGAATGTTCCTCGGAACTTTTTTCTTTTTTTTTCTTTTCGTTAATTAGGCTACACGATTTTGTTGTCGTCATGGTTCTATCTAAAACATAAACAAATGCTTCTATCTTAAGCATACTTCAAAACTCCCTCTCTTAACATACTCCATATATTTATATTGATTAGATCGTTGGTTTTCCCGTTTGAATTGTTTTACACTAGTAATGTTTTGGGCCCTTTATAGCTTGCTGTTCGGTGTGTGGCAAGGCTCCGTGTTGAAGGCAATACCTTGACCTATAATGGTTTAATTCTATAAATTGTTATTTGGATGGAGAGTTGTCTCATTAGCACTCATACCACATCTTCCTATATCTATCCAATGCCTCATGTTCAAAGGTCGTGTAATTAGTACTGTCACGTTTTCTTTTAATGTCCTGCTAATACCCGATGCACTGGAGTTGTGTAAATTATCCAATATGAGTTAATTGATGGTGTGGGGTAGGTGTAAACATGAAACAGCAGCAAATTGACAAAATTAACAAAGAGACAGCTGATGGGTACGTACCATAGGTCTTTGACATATATTTATCACATGTCTCAACAATACATCAATTACTGAATTGTCTGAAGTTTATAATAATATTGAACAAATTAAGCAATAATAAATATAATACCTGTCTCCAACAACTTAATTTTTAAAACCATGAAAACCTATGCAATAAGGCGATCAAGTGTGACTGGTTTTATTTACCAATAGTTGACAGGGTAAATATATAAATCACATGATTATAAAAAAAAAAGTATTTACCAAAACATGACTTCAAATCTAGTTACATAACAATACTTTATAAACTTTTAGGTACGTACATGCGTACCCTTCCGGGTAAAATATGACAGCTGTTACCCAGTCTTTTAATGTGCTGGTGCTTTAGATGTAGCCATTTGCTTATGGACTCTCCGTGTTCAATTTTCCTCAGATTTTAGTTTTTTTGTTATTTTACTTTTTATCAGTCTACATGGTTTTCTTGTAGCAGCGAAAACATCATCAAATGCTAATATCTCAAGCAAACTTCAATGCTCCCTTTTCAAACATATTCCAATGCCTCATTCTCAAACATCATGTAATTAATACTGTCACGTTTTCTTTAAATATCTTACTAATACACTGGATTGTGATAATTATCAAATATGAATAAAAGGTGGTGTGGGGTAGGTGTAAAACGAAACAGCAGAAACTTGACAAAAATATCTTACAGGCATCTGATGGGTAACATAGGACTTTGACATATATTTAACAATTGTCTCTACAATATATCAATAACTAAATTGTCCGAAGTCTATCACAATATTGAACAAATTCAACAATAAATTAAAAACCAATTGTTCCACAATAGAACAAGTATTTTAATACGAAAATAGTGAAAGTCATTAACAGCGTCAAATGATAGCTTTGAGTATGCTGATTTCAAAAATATATGGTTTCTGTACAGTATTTGTTAAAAAGGGAGATAATTTGTTACTTCTGGTTTGAAAAATGTTACTTCCGGTATTATTTAACTGTTTAATTGACACTGATTCCAAAAACCTATAGCTCTATATACTTTCAACTTCAAAAAGTAAAAAAAGCTAATTCCGATTTACACAGGGTAACTTTCGAGGTCATATGGCTTGGAACTTAATGCAAAAAGTCCCATGGCTTTATCACGTATGCATATAAGGTTAAAGCAAAGGTGAATATCTAGAACAGCAAATTAACACATGACCTTGAGCTCAATTTCAAGGTCATCAACCAAGGACCTCAAATTAAAAGACCCTAGGTCTTAAATTATATTTGGTTGGTGAGTTATATCACCATATGCATATTTTTAAATAAAAGAGGGGAGAACACTTATAATTCTATGTAAGTGTACCCTTTAAACCATTATGTATGACATGTTTAACTAACAATTAAGTAAAAATATGTTGTCGATATCTTAAATTGTGTTTGAAAAGAGGTGAATAATTTTGTCGTAATTACAGAAAAGTGAAAAGACCTAAAAATGAAAGAACTATATTTTACAATTTAACTTTTCAAAGCAACGAAACCCTATAAGATAAGGCAATCAGGTGTAACTGTTTATTTATTTACCATGGGTTGACAGTGTACATATTATATGAATTACATAATAATAAATAAATACTATTTACAAAACAAAAGACTTCAAATCAAATTATATGATAATGATAATACTTTTTAAATTATTTAACACGTATAACTTATACAATCAGTGCTAGAGATTTTGTGTAGACACCTGTTTAGTGGTGAAGGCCGAACTGTGACCAGAAGGTATTTACATTCGTACACTTTCAGAGCGCCTTTTTATCAACCAAGGATGTGGTGTTGTTCATGTTGCTTAATTTTAATAGTTTTCTGTGTTGTTTTTTTTAGTACTAATTATAGAATTAGATGTGGTAGGATGCCAATGAGACAACACTTCACAAGATACCAAATGGCACAGAGATTAACAGGTCTATTTACAGCCTTTAACAATAAGCAAAGCCCATACCGCATAGTTAGCTATAAAAAGATCCAACTTAACAAGTTTAGTATTTTTGAGATTATACTTTTTATTTGGCCGTTAGTTTCGAATTTTTTACATTCTGTTAAGTTGGATCTTTTTATAGCTAACTCCACCGACCGAGTCCCAAGAGGACATATATGTCCATTTCAGATTTACGTTTTCTTTAGTATTTGAAATCTATGTAAATAATGGATCAAATTCGATCGATAAACAATAATTTCAAAGCTTATAATGCACAGAAGTATTTATACTACACATCCTATACAATACGGTGATTAGATGCACTTTTATGGCCCTTTGTATTTAGACATTTCTCAGTTGTAACGTTAATATTTTGCTTTCGAAAGTGTAGAGAAAATAAAATAGATAGTGTATATTTGTCGTTAAAACATTAATAAGTTATATAACATATTTATTTATAAACTGTGTCTTATTTGCAGGAATATATATATATATTGAATGAGGATTGGAAACAAAAGAAAATGACTTTCATACAGCGTCGAAATGACGTCCTTTTGAAGTTTACTTTGTGACGTCAAAAATCAATACCATAACGTTGTGTGGAGTACCTGTCTGTGCATAGTACTATGAAATGTGTAAATTTATACTTCAAAACTTTTTTGCACACATAATTGTTTAGTTTGAACTTGTCTATTATATCGTGTAACATAATGTATATTATTTTCTAAAATATTGTGCGTATTGAACAATTTTATATATGATTAATATATAAATTATAATCAGTATCAGTTTCAGTTTCACTACGTTTTCTTTCATAATAATTAAATAAATTCGAAAGTACAAATCTTCACAGATCTTCTGAAATAACTTAGCAGTTAGGTATATGCTTGTTTATGTCTTGCTCCATAAAAATTGTAGTAGCACCAAAGGAATTTGTGTTTATTCACACTTAAAAAGTATACAAATACATTGCAATAAATTATTCCATTTATTTCTACCGGCTCATGTTTTCCAATAAATTTTGGTTGGCCCATTTTAAGCTTGCAAGGCTTATTTAACATGTCCTTCAAAGTAACAGAAACTCATACCATATATATGTTATCAATTCCCTTGATCGCCCACTAAGATCTCTTTTTGTCTTCTTGAAATTGCGGAATTTTTTCCCGTGTTTTAACTTGTAAAATGTCAATGCCTTAGAAATGAGAGCTTTTTTAGGTCTATTTTTGAGTATGGGCCTGGTCAAAAAGCCTAGCTTAAGGTCATACTGGAATACTTCTCTTGACACATGGATAACAAATACTCCTGCATTTAAGGATGTGATGCCCAGGAACAGATTTCAAAATCTTCTAAGATTTTTGCACTGCAACAACAATGAGGAAGAAGTCCCACGTGGTCAAGAGGGGCACGACCATGCTCACAAGATAAGACCAGTACTTGACCTTTTAAACAATACTTTCAAGGACAATTATGAGCTTGCCAGAGATTTAACTGTTGACGAATCCATGGTTGGGTTTAAAGGCCGTCACCACTTAGTTCAGTATATGCCTAAAAAAAATATTCATAGATGGGGACCAAAATGGCATGTTTTAGCAGAGGGCGACACTGGGTAATGTCCTGAAAATATAAATGTATTCGACGGGGGCTGGGGGAGTATTATGGTGATACGAAAATAAAAGGATAAAATGTTCAACATGTATACGAAAACTAAGAACAAAATAGTAATTGCTAAAATATATGGCACCCTGAACATGCATGCATACGCATAAACCAACATACTGATACAAAATAAAAAAATAAAAAAAAATAAAAATCACTCATACGTACACATGGTACAGACTAACATATATACATCTTTTTTCATTCGATAGTTCATTTCATTCATATTGAAACGGGCAGATTTAACATATTTACTGTACCTAAATAAAACGGTATTTGAGATTTCTTACTGAAAAAATACAAGCCACAAATCTTTTACATAATGTGCATAAATAAACACTATTTTGCAATCGTTTATTTACTGTCTTGAACTATTATTATTCAGGTATGTGAATACACTTAGTCTGTATTGTGGTAAAGGTGGAGCACGTAGTCAACATGGCTCTGGATTCGATTTAGTAACATATTTGGTGAATCCTTTTTATAATAAATGGCACCATGATTTAGTAGATAATGCCTTTTGTAGTCCACATTTATGCCACTACCGCCTTGAAAGAAACACGTATATCACTGGTACAGTACGGGTTCACAGGAAAGGCATGCCATCTTCGTTTAAACGAATCCGTGTTTCAAAAGGAGAACGTGAGGTGCGGCAGCAAGGACAATTGATGGCCATGAAATATGGCGATAGAAAGCAGGTCACTTTTCTATCAACGTTTTCTGATCCTAGGTGTGTTTCGTAAATATATTTATCAAAATCGGTTCAGATTACTTTTCGAAAACAAAAGTTTAGTCCCAATACAAACGAAAATAGACCAAAGCTTTTTCTTATACTGTTTATCGTGATTTTGTCTAGTACGTGTCCTTCAAGTATACGTTTCATATAAAAATAAGAAGATGTGGTATGATTGCCAATGAGACAATTTTTCACAAGAGACAAAATGACAGAAACTAATAACTATAGATCACCGTACGATATCTAATAACGAGCAAACCCCATATCGCATAGCCAGCTATAAAACATTTTTTATTTATTTTACGATCGGTCGGAGTATTAAAGAAACAAATTGTATCTCTTAAATTAAGCAAAAAACACTCTGTGTATATTGAAGTCAGGGTTTCATTTAAATGAACACATACATGTATTTATAAAAATATTTTAATAAATTTTTACGGATAAAGTTTTAGCTTGCAGAAATCGTCTTGTTGTGGTTTAGTATGCTAGATTTTATATTTTTTTAAATCTATTTGTTAGAATTATTCCAACAACTAATGCAAGAGGAGTCAGGAGGGAGGTCCCAACAGCTGTTAATCTGTACAATAAGAAGATAGGTGGAGTCGATCTAGGTGATCAACATATTCAGTCCTTTGACCCAGATGTACGATCTCTAAAAATGTGGAAGAAGCTTCTCATCAACATGATTTTGAGAGTAATTGGTACGGAAAAGATGCCATGTATTGAATTATTCTCATTCTCAGTCCTTTCTAAATCAATGTTTATTAGTGGATCATAACACAATATGAACACTGATAATAGAAATTGAAAAATAGTCCCGACAGTTTCGTTTCAACTTTTTTATTTATATATAAACGTATAGTGACTGATTAATATATATATATATATATATTGGATAACATACATGTATCTTCTTATCTTTCTATTTGTGTGTGTGTGGGGGGAGAAAATCAAGTATAAAATACAAGATTTTTACGATACACATAAAACTATTTCAGTAATTGATTTTTTTTCAGCCAATGCATACCTCATATACAAACAAGTAAACAGACTGAATCGTCGAAAGTTATCAAAACTTCAATTTTGGAGGAGTGTTTGCACAGAATTGATAGGGGAATGCAGAAACCCAAACAATGAAAGAGGGCGGCCATCAATGTCAGCAATACCCCTACGAATCTGGCAAGGTGTGTTGTTTTTTTTTATTCATTAACAACATAATTGTATAATATAAAAGAACATTAAAATAAACATTCTTGAGCTTGATATCTAAAAAGGTGATACATACATTAAGTAGATCATAACGGCTTTATCAAAATCCACGACAGAAAAATTATTTTCATTGCACTTCAGTTATTTCAAAACGTTTCATGTGTTATGAATACTATTTTTGATATTTTTGTAGGTTCAAAAAGAAAACTATGCAGAGTGTGCAAAAAGAAAACAAGATCAAACTGCCCTACCTGCTGTGTTGCTCTATGAATCATACATATTTGTCACTTAACGCACTTTGTGGATTGATTACATTGAAATGATGTAAAATTGAATAAAACTGTCAATCATTAAAGGTGTCTCTGATATTCTTATATCCAAAACAGTTTTCCTTTTGTAAATCGAATCATTTTTCACTTTGCAATGTTCATTTTACTGGCGATCATTTTTCATAACGTTCGCATGTTGACAAGTACCTGTTTCATTCCAATGTCGACGTTAAACACATTAACGTCATAAGTATCACTATTCTAATGACGTCAAACACATAAACGTTACAGTTTAAAAATAAAAATAACATTCTAATCTTTTAAGCTATATTTGTTAATCATTGTTATACCACTTTTAGAATGAACTGTGGCCTAATGAATATGCATTCTGTTCACAAAAACTGTCAAAAACAGGTATATTTGCTTGAAAAAAATAGGTTTTTGAGGTGTGAATTCAAAAGTAATTTGGGACTCAGAGGGTTAATATTGCATGAAATACTTGACACTGAAGGTTGAGAAGATAACACTAGTCTTTATCAATTAAAATATTTTAAAGATATTTCGTGTATGTCACTTAGAGTGTGTACATACATTTGTACAAAATGAAAATTAATTATTATTGATTCAGGTTCACTTGTAGACAATACAAATTAATTTTAGAACATTTCTTCCCCTGTTTTTCTTGGAATTTTTTTCCTGTATTCTCTGAAATTTTGAGCAATATGTGGTCAACAAAATAATGATAAACATGAATAAAAAATAAGCAAAATGAATATGGATAATAACTTTTTTAAAGAAAATCCTCGCTTTCCGAAGCAAGGCTTAAAATGAAATTATTAGTCCGACACGTTTGATACTTTACAACATAATCTAGTTCATAGAATCAGCTGCTCGGAGTTTCCATTTATTTTTATTTGTACACGCATTGTTTATTTTTTAATTGAGTGCCGTTGTTTTGTTTATATAATTATTTGAGTGGGTTTTTTTGCGGTATTTATCAATTTTAACTAGGTCTACGAGGCTAATCAGAAAACAAGGATAAATATATTTTAGTATTTAAGAGGTGGTTAAGAATCATGTAAGCATTTCACTTGACAAAGATAAAACAAAAATCGCCTATACGGCTCGTAGCCTCGTAGCAATTGTTATATTATTTTCCCTTTTTTAAAGACAAGAAAGATAAAACAGATTACTATATTTCAAGGTTTTTAAATGATGCTGCATAACAATCATCGTTTATAACAATCTCAGAGCAGTAATCTTCATAAAATTACATTTACATCGCTTTTCAAAATTAAGGCTACAATGACGCGGGAAAAATTAGGGACGGCGGGAAAGCGCTGTTCTACAGAGAGGCACAAGTTTTGCAACGTCACAGACAAGAAACGTCAAGATGCTTTTGGCGCGACAAAGCAAGAAAAAAACTCGACAGCATGAGGGTTAACGTCTTTATACATCCCAAACGGTCAAATAGACTTCAAGCCCCTGGCCATTTAAGCAAGGATTTGATTAAAGAACGGATGAAGTACAGTGTTGACGATATTACTATACTCAGTTAAACATATGTATGTTATATGAAATTATTACAACAAGTTGCATTGAATTAACGACGTTTTGTTTTTAATGAGACTAGAAAATTTTAATACACAATCAATAGAATATGAATAGATGAGACAATTGTCAACATCCCTTAAGAAACTGGTATCATGGGAATTTCACAAACAAAAAACTTTCTTATTTTGACTGTACAACTGACATCGACGATCTTGTATCCGGATTTGAACCCTAACAATCCACAATCATAATAGGGATCTGACGGGTCTTCACTGTCCACTTCATCGTTCCAAAGAATGTTTAAACCAAGGTTATTAGTGAATTGCTGACCATTTACCCATTTGTAATCTCTCAGACCAAACCATAGCTTTCCTATACCTGGAAAAGTGCAACGTTTTAGTAAATATGCATTTATTACTAAATTTAAATTAATAATATTATTAATTATTCTATCATAATGATTTTAACGCTAAAGCACTCATTGTTTGTATTGCAACGATTGGACGTATATTTTTATTCGGAAGATAAAAACAGACATTCACGTTGATTCAATCTAAAAATCACCTTTTTGGTGGTCATTTAGTTAGTACTCGCCACGCTTTTTAGGTTCCTTAAAGATGATTCCCACATACAAAACACAGTAAATTTGTGTTTGCTGCATATTTGATTACCTGGTAATCGTTTATACAATAGAAAATACGGATGTTTCCGTTTCTCAAACTTTATTATCTCCATCAGCAGGTAAAAGACCAAAGACGCGTTTAGGAAAATTACTGAAAGACCACATTATATGTAATTCGGAAATTACAGGGATATACACTAGTACACGTCCTAAGGAAAAGGTTTGTAATATGTAACTAGTTAGTTTATGTCATTCTAAATGAATGTTTGTGTTCATTATTCATTTGTTAATAAAGTTATCGATTACCGATTGTCTTTGTTGTATTATTGTTGTATTGAACTTACAATTTACATAGTTGAACAGAAAGTCGTATGTTTCCTGTGTTTCAATGATGACAAGATCGCCTCCGTCGTTTATACATATTTCTCGAGCACTGACCCAGGTACTGTCTACCCTATAATAATGCTTGAAACAAGCATGGATGGACGGAACGAAGTCGTAGCCAGGTAGGTTGCAATCTGAAAAAGAGACACAATTTATACCAAAAAGACATTCAATGGAGATAAAGATAAAAAAGTACATTCAACAACGTTACCCTTTATTATCACTATGAATGTGATAAAGATGAAAAAAATATTAATTTAGAGAATTAAAAAAAATGAAAGGATCTTTTGTAATGTTTTTACACATCAACATCTTGTGTATGCAATTTTGAAGGAAGTATTGTAAATTGAAAGGTGTCAGACCGAAATTTATGTAGTAAAATCAGGTGTCACAACACCAATTTAGTAAATCACACTAAGAACATATGCCAAAATATCACTACTTTAAAAAAAAATTGTTGTTTTCTAAAATTGGTAATTGATTTTACATGAATGAATCTTTTGATGATTGAGAAATATGTTTTTACCATTTTGAGCTCTTCTTGTGCATGAACATACATTACAATTACGTCAACCTCCATCAAAGTAAAGTAATGTTTGGAAAATTGACACACTAGCAGTATACAATAATGCTATAAAAATCTAAATGCGAGTTCGCGTAAAAAAGACAGACAAAACTACGAAACAGATAATATTGATAGTCGGGTTAATATTCAAAGCCGTTGGGTAACGTTTTCCTGAATTTGTTTCACACCAGGATACCTTCCTAAAAAAGACTTCAACCTCTTCTCTACAATTTACAACAAGACAGTTTCGTACGTGATGTTTGAGTTTCCAACAACCTGATCGAGTATTCATTAACATGAATATACATGTAAGCAAATATTTTATGTCTGTTGAAAGTATCGTAAACTGAATAATGGGTGAAATGATATCGCGAAATTTGACACATAAAGAAGGAAAATCTAAACTATAATTTTGTTTGAATGAAGATATGATTAAATTTCAAATTTAAGCGAAGTCATATGGTTTAAAATATGGATGTCTTCGTTTCCGAGTTTTACAAACAAAATATGTATATTTTGCTATAGTGCAGCCAATCTGTTATAAACACGAAATAGTTTTGACTTTAAATTTTATAGTAAAGTGTTATGTGTTTATAGAATTTGAAATGTGTATAATTTAGACTATGCGGTCAAAAAGGTCTAAACAACCTAAAATAAAAATCGGATTTTGATCCTCAGACTTATATAAACACAAAAGCAAAAATCGGCCATATCTCTCAAAACGGTCAATTTAACAATGTTAAAACCCAAGTTACTCGCGTTAAGCTTAAAAAAAAGAAACCTCGATCAGTTTTAAAAAAACATCTTACAAAAAATCTTACAACTGAAGTTGATCGTAAATCATGACCAAAACGGTATATTTACAATAAACTGTAGTCGTAAGTTATTTTGTGAAACCAACTCCTGATTGTCAAAAAATTGCGATTGCAACGTATAAATGAGGATAGAATCGATCGCACATGTTTTAATGTTTTTATGCAACTTTCACGTATTGATGTTGAGCAGCACTTAAAGTTATTGTATTTAATATTCTATGTTGCTGTATTTGTCTGTTTGTTTTTTATCTATGTAATTTCAGTATAGACCTGGTCAAAGTCCATCATTTTTTATTTTATTAATAGCTTGCAAAAAAAACCAGTCAACATTGCGCCTTCGATATTGGCCACTTTTTTTTTCTTACAAAAATATGATTTTTTGTTTGTGAACAACATTTACCTTCATGTGCAATTCCATAGAAATCCCACGTTTCATTTGTCTGAATTGTTACCGAGTTTCTGCCTTGGATAGTGGTATCCGAATGAAGTAAGCACATGTTTCGACTAGAATCATACATAAATCTAGAGCATGATCCGAACTTGTTATTTTCACAAATAGATGAGCATTCTATTTTTGACCGTGCATGCTCTGTATAAAAAACATCATTATACATCAAACACGCAGTTCCTACTTTTTTATATCCCATTTTCAAAGGACACGCAGGTAGAACAGAGAGCATTAACATCAAGATGGTCACTTCTTTTCGAAACATCACAACTCTTTTGAAAAGGAAGTTTGCTTTGCACAGAACCGAAGCTTTAAATTATAAAAGTAATCTACAATTAAGGACTCATCTTATATTGAAGTGTGTTTTTGTTTAGATAATTGTGATTTTTAATTATTTCTGCTCCCAAGTGTCTCAAAACTTATTATCTTAAATGAGGCACTCATTTCTTTTAGATTTATCATTCATTTTTAATATGTTTACCGTATGAAGATTACAACAGAGTGATAAATTTATATTAATTATTTTTTTAGATCAATCATATAGTACTAATGTATTATTGTTATGCCTCTTGAGACTAGCTGTTCATTTTTAAGGCTGTACCGTTAAAAGAGTAACTTTGCCATATTCCTATTCACTCGGTACTGGTACTTTTTCCAGATGGATAAGGTAAAAATACAACAATATATAGGTACTTTCGTACAGGGCAATTTACTTTGCACGCACCCTTTTCCCAATAACAAATATTGGAATGTTTTTCTATAAATTTCAATGATGTTCATGATTTTGTGAGTTAGACTTACGAGCATACACTAGAAATATCATTTTTTACTATTTACTCTTTATTGCTAGTTTACTATCCACAGCGGTCACTGATATATTAAGTCTAGCACAGAAAAACACGAAAGTAATAACAACTAAAAGAAGATAAAAAAATAACAGAGTTGAAGAAACAAAATGCAAAAAAAAAAGTTCAGTCCCCAAATGCAAGTACTAATGCTCGCAAAAGGAACTTATTTTTTTATCTTTTATTAATATATACATGAGTCAACAGTGGCCTTAACCAGCAGCTGCGGAACAGCAGCTATTTAAAAAGGTCATATGATGTTTAGACAGCATTGTATAAGTTGTGTTTCTAAATTTTAAGAAAAAAACGTAGCGATGTAATAACAAAAAATCTGTTAAAGAACATAATGTAGATTTTAATATATTGGTGAAAAAACTTATTATTGTTTTTTTTTTTTTTTTTCTTTTTTAATCTACAACACTTGAACCAAATATTATGACATTTTTTGATAAATAACCCAGAGTTCTCTAAGTTCTCTAAATATACAACCGAAATTTACCCAGAAGAACTTACTTGAACTAATTTAAAATCTAACATAAACAGCAGCAGTTGTCTTTTTCTAGAATTAGACATTTCTATTTCTAAAAGGAAACTCCTTACTAAAATTTACGGCAAAAGAGACCCTATTGTTAATTTTCCTTTTTTAGACGGCGATGTGCTTTTGGCTCCATTAACGGTGTTTATATATTTTAACTCGTGTGGTATGCCCGTGTTTTAGTGATGTCATAGATGTTAAAGAAAGTAATCAGTGCATCACTGGTAAATTATTAAGTCAGGGATTTCGTTACCATAAAATTGAGAATGGAAATGGGAAATGTGTCAAAGAGCTTTTGGCTCCAACATACGGTGTTAATATATTTTAACTCGTTTGGTATGCCCGTGTGTTTATTGATGTCATAGATTTTAAAGAAAGTAATCAATGCATCACTGGTAAATTATTAAGTCAGGGATTTCGTTACCATAACATTGAGAATGGAAATGCGGAATGTGTCAAAGAGACAACAATCCGATCACAGAACAGACAACAACAGAAGGTCACCAATAGGTCTTCAATGCAGCGAGAAATTCCCGCACCCGGAAGCGTCCTTCAGCTGGCCCCTTAACAAATATATATACTAGTTCAGTGATAATGGACGTCATACTAAACTCCAAATTATACACATGAAACTCATAGTAAAAATAATACAAGACTAACAAAGGCAAGAGGCTCCTGACTTAAAACATTACCTAAAACTTTTACTAAATTCTTTTATAGATACAAATATTTGATTTGTAAGTTTGACTGTACATTATTTGACTTATTAAAAATGTTTTTTCACGTCCTAAAGTGTACGGTAATATTGTACTGAAGGCGCGGAAATCACTATGTGATCCGTATAAACTCATCGAACCTTAAAACAAATTTATAAGTAAGGGTTATCGTACCAATGTTGTAATTAGATCTCTGAATTTAGTTTACATTTGGCACTAATATCGATTTTTTTCATTAGAAATTTAAAACATAACTTAATTTGTATTTTCTTTTCAAACGGGACGTATAGAGACACACATACGCTCATTTTTATCTATAAAGAAGTTACTCCTAATTACTCTACTACCTGTCGATACATTTATTTTTGGCATTTCACAAGTCATGTCTTCTTTGACTGTTCATGACGTTAAAATAATAAATCCCTGGGATGTGGTTTAGTTGATTTCAGTCTCCGATGCATGATTTTTTTTATATTAATTGTTTTGGCTTTTAACTACCTGTCAGTAACTGCGAGTACTCTTAAATTTTACTTTCTTGTTAATTTGACTTGTTGATGCTATTTGTATTGCTTTTTTAGTATTTAATGATAACATGAATTACTACAAATTTTCACTTCTTCGTACTATGAACATCAAAATTATTTCATTTTCCCTAACTGTTCTGGCAGCTGTACAGGCAGTTTTTATCTAGTACCAATTGCATAGTTTTATTGTTGATATTCACCCCATACATGTATGTACCAAGTGTTAGATTGGTTTTATTGATATGCAAGAAATTTCTTGGTTTTCCTAAACGGAAGAGTATACATACAGAAGAGGAAGTACACTTAACAACAAAATTAGTTTCATTCAGGTTTTTTCAAAGTGATGATTTTCTTAAAATTGTTTATATTTCACGGCAGTACTATGAACATCAAAATAATTTCATTTCTTTAACTGTTCATGACGTTAAATTAATGAATCCCTGGGATGTGTTTTAGTTGATTTCAGTCTCCGATGCATGATTTTTTTTATTATTAATTGTTCTTTGACTGTTCATGACGTTAAAATAATAAATCCCTGGGATGTGTTTTAGTTGATTTCAGTCTCCGATGCATGATTTTTTTTTATATTAATTGTTTTGGCTTTTAACTACCTGTCAGTAACTGCGAGTTGCTGTACTCTTAAATCTTACTTTCTTGTTAATTTGACCTGTTGATGCTATTTGTATTGCTTTTTTAGTATTTAATGATAACATGAATCTTGTCTAAATACCAGCTTTCATTATTTGGAGTTACTACAAATTTTCACCTCTTCATACTATGAACATCAAAATTATTTCATTTCTCCTTTCTGTTCTGGCAGCTGTACAGGCAGTTTTTATCTAGCACCAGTTGCATAGTTTTATTGTTGATATTCACCACATATGGACCAAGTGTTAGATTTTAATTTTATTGATATACAAGAAATTTCTTGGTTTTCCTAAACGGAAAAGTATACATACAGAAGAGGAAGTACACTTAACAACAACATTAGTTTCATTTAGGTTTTTTCAAAGTGATGATTTTCTTAAAATTGTTTATATTTCACAGCGGTATCATAATTTACTTTTGTTTAAACCTGTTTATTTACTGTGCACCTCAATTGCTTATCCCTTATAATTTGTATTAACTATGTTTTTTTCATTCAAGTATCACAAATCAAATGTATTTGTTCATTGTGTGTTACTTTGCATTTTTTTTAACGAGTTAAGCCTTCCAATTGATATTTTATATTGTGTCTTTATATGTTGTGATGTTTTAATATTGTTTCAGAAAAGGAAGGTTTGGTACCATTGAAACGTTTAATTCCGTTGCAAATGTTTGCACCTGCCCTAAGTCAGGAATCTAATGTACAGTGGTTGTCCTCTGTTTATGTTGTTCATACGTGTTTCTCCTTTCTCGTTTTTGTATAGATAAGACCGTTGGTTTCCCCGTCTGAATGGTTTTACACTAGTAATTTTTTTGGGCCCTTTAAAGCTTGGTGTTCGATGTGAACCAAGGCTCTATGTTAAAGACCGTACCTTGACCTATAATGGTTTACTAGTACTTTTTTTATAATTTGTAACTTGGATGGAGAGTTGTCTCTTTTGCACTCACACCACATCTTCCTATATCTATTCAAAGTATGGTAATATGATGCATACGATATCAATCCCGTTTGCTTTGTGGCATAGATTTTTTGTTTGTTATGTCGAGTCGAGGATGTGGTCAAGCCAGAGATTGCTCTTTTAAAATGTATGGTTTACATAAAAACTATATATCCATGTCAGTGAGGGATCGATGTTACTATGTATAACAACAAAAAGTATATGAAGTATGATTGCCATTTAGGCAAACTCTGATCCAGATGCCAAATAACATAGCAGTTAACAACTTTAGATCCCCATGCTGCCCTCAATAACAAGCAAGTCCCATGGTCAGCAATTCAAAAACCGGAAATAACAAATGTAAATCAATTCAAGTGAGAAAAAATAACGGTATAATTTATGTACAAAACAATGAACGATAAACAAGTATAATGTATATATACAAACGCCAACAACTGAATTAAATGCTCCATAATCTACAATTCCAAACCGACTTAGACATTCTCCAACAGCTTGATCATATACATGGCTTTGTTTCTCTCAGTTCTTTATTGGTCACATTTCAACAATGAAGTCATGTTTACTTGCATTCTTCATTTGTTGTTTTATTTACATCGATATAAAAACGCTTTAAGATAATAAAAAACATACAAAACAGTGTAAAAGTAAACCATTACATGTACGTCCTTCAACACCTAACCTTTGATCACATCGAACAGCTAAATATAGGGGCATTGTAATGAAGAGTGTAAAACAATTCGTACAGGAAAACCAACGGACTTATCTACATAATCTATATAACAATATGACACACTATTAATTGAACCATATTATAAAAAACGACAACCACTTACCAATAAGTTCTGACTAAGGACAGGTGCAAACAAATGCCACAGAATTACACTTTTAACAGGCGTCAACCTTCAACCGTCTGTATGGTTTAAATATTACTGGTGCACAGGAAATAATGTTTTGTTAGGCTATGTTGTATTTGGAGCATGAAATAAGGTATAGAAAAATTTGACCTCTCCATATCTCTTCATTGCGTGTTGTTTTATTCCGCCTAATTTTATACCATTCATCTCATTTCAGTAATTCGAATATTTTAGAATTGACTACGGGGTAGTTAGAGCTCAACATATGGTTTTATATAAATCAAATATAGATGCGAGGGTGATAGAGCAGATTATTACCGGGAAAAAAATTGTCAACTGCGGCGTAGCCAAGGTTGATAATCTCATTTCGAGAGGTAACAATGACACATGTATATTGTTTGATGTTTATGTGTTCTTAGGTTGCTGTTTCATTGAAGTGTAACTGTCATCTCCTTTCATTGTGTTGCGCTGTGGTAAACTTTCGTGTTCTTGTGTGTTGTGTTCTTGTTTTATGTGTTTGCTAATGTGCCTTTTCTAAATGCCTTTTTGTTTTGTTTTTGTTGACAGATCTATTTGTTTTTATAGTGATTAAAATTAAAACACAATGTTGACTGCTGTCCCCCTATTTCTGACGTTTTCACCTTTTATGTCAGTTCGTTTTGTTTGCACATCGTTGTCAATATTTGTTTAATTTATTTATAATAACTTTATGCGAATGTCATAAAATGGAGAGATTAAAATAGTTCAAAGACCAGTTTCGCTACGCCACTTTCTACTCATAAAAATGCCTGTACCAAGTATATATGACATTTGTTATCAATTCGTTTTTTGTGTTTGAGCTTTTGTTTTTTTTCATATGCTACGAACTTTCCGTTTAGAATTTTCCTCGGAGTTCCGTAATTTTTGTATTTTACTTTTGTCAATAATATTTACTAGGCTCTCCCGGTTTTAGAACATATGGTAAATACAATGTTACCTCTCGATATCTTCGAATATGATTTAGTGTTGTTGGATTTACGTCTCATTAAAATGTACCCTTCATCTCCAATCAGTAATATTTACTAGACTCCGGAGGAATTAGGAAACTATCATTTGATTTTTACTGGAAAGAGGAGTGGACTAGGATGAAATTTGAAAAAAATGCAGGACAGGAGTTTTTAGAAAACAAGGCAGGATGAGCTCGTTGTAACAAAAAGGTAGGATGAGGAACGTTGTAAAAAAAAGGCAGGATGACAATTTATGTAAATAAAAAGTCAAGATAAACTAATAAAACAAAGGCAGAACCAAATAGACTGGATTGAGAAAAACTGAGAAAATAAAAAGGGCAGGACAGAGAAATCAACTTTACCCTTAACCTTTCCCCCTACAAATCAAATGGTATCTCCATTAGAGCTAGATATTTAATAAAATTAAAGTTGTCCTCGTAGTATCTTATAATTGTGTGTAACTGTGTTTTTGGGATTTTGTCTTATTGATGTATTCCAGTCATTTCCTTTCAGTAACCTGTACATAATTTTGTTGAAGATCCCTATGTTAATTTTTATATTAGTATCCTCAAACAATACCAGAAATTGTAGCAAAAACAAACATAATTTCTTTAGTTTTATATACCTATATAATGATTCCGATATTTGCATGACGGTAAACCTCTTTGACCTCTACGGCTGTTTATCATGTGTATTCACAAAGTTGTTTTCTTTGAATATATATTAGAAATAAATGAACTGTTTAGAACCGTGTATAATTATATCAATTAAAATAGTAATTATTTAAAATAACATTAAAGTAATCGTACTACATGACCAGATCTCCACTCTATTTATTCCCAAGTGTAAAGTAATATAATATGTATCATAAGAGTTGACCTTCACACACATTTATAATAAAGAATTAAATTGACCAAAAACAAGGTCATAAACTAATGGTGTAGAACTTGAATATCTTAGACACCAGATAATGTTCTTCGCTGAGAGTTAGTTGAGCTTTTTGATAATGCATTTCGACTATGAAATGTTGAACATAGCAGATTTTCCGACTTGTTTCATTATTATTACGAGGCTGACCTCATACAGGAACTTCTTAGAAAGAAAAATAATAAGTTAGCAATATCCTTTAACTCAACTTTCCGCTATAAAGATGATGTTCTTTCACTAAATAATTCAAAATTTGGTGACTATGTTGAACGCAACTATCCATCGAACTAGAGAAAAAGGATACTACATATTCAGTTAAGTCGGCCTCATATCTTGACTTACATCTAGAAATTGACAAGATGGGTCGGTTGAAAACACAATTTTACGACAAAAGAGATGATTTCAGCTTTCCTACTGTGAACTTTCCATTTCTTAGAAGCAACATTCCAGCAGCACCTGAATACTGAGTATATATCTCCCAATTGATACGATATTCCCGTGCTTGCATTTCCTACCATGATTTTCTTGATAGAGGGTTGATGCTCACAAGGAATCTATTAAACCAAGAGTTCCAAATGGTGAAGTTGAAATCATCCCTTCGTAAATTTTACGGACGCCATCACGAGTTGGTTGACCGTTATGGAATAACCGGTTCACAAAGGATATCGGATATGTTCCTCACGTCGTAACAACAATATTCTTTCCTTTCATAAATGTGACCTACCGAATTAGACTATTTACTGGATTTGTTATCACATAAGCAACACTACATGTGCCACATGTGGAGCAGAATCTGCTTACCCTTCCGGAGCACATTAGATCGCCCCTAGTTTTTGGTGGGGTTCGTGTTGCTTATTCTTTAGTTTTCTATGTACTATTGGTTGTCTGTTTGTCTTTTTAATTTTTAGCTATGGCGTTGTCAGTTTATTTTCGATTTATGAGTTTGACTGTATCTCTGATATCTTTCGTTCCTCTTTTATAGCATATATTATTTAATATTAAATGATATGTATATATGTATCTACAGTTTTATAACTTCTAGTTTATACGTATGACGAGTTTTTATGTACACGTACTACGCGCTCGAAGTCTTCAATGACATTGACTTGCTTTAAAACCCTGGCATGGTCGGCGCACGTGTTTTAAATCTATGAAAACTATTGCAACAAGAGGGAAATTAAAATTCAATCTTGAAGTCATTTAAATAATATGTAGTTTAGTCGTTTCTCACATATTGAAACTTGGACCTCTAACGTCATACATTTATTGCAAAACAGAAAATACTGCAAAATAGCTTCATTTAGAGACCTTGTCATCAATATTTAGATATGAAGAAAGTCTTCTAATTAACAAAAATTGAAATAAATCAAAAATCATATAAAACATCTTTTACATGTTAGTATGTGTAAAATGTCTGACTTGGCAAAGCTCTTTTTATGTATGGATTGACCCAAGACTGTATGAAGTGGCAATATTAGTCAAATACGAAAATTGTGACATGATAATGATGTCACATGTGACCCTTCCTCATTCAAGTTACAAGATTTAGGCAACTTGTTCATTCCCGTTATTTTACTTCAGTTTGCCTCTACCAAATTTTATGAAACTGATCATGTACATAGTGCGTAGAATCATAAAACTGCCTTACCTATGTGAATCTGCATCTATATGTGGAATTCGACTCGTGTATATTTACATGTGCATGTCAACTGAAACGAAAATGAAAACTCGATCGTAGCTGATCAATAGACCACTTTCGAGTTCATCCGTCACCGGCAAAAACTCGTCAATTATACACGCCTTTATGACGTCATTTACCAGATAGAGGGGCTCGCCTGTATCCCTGCACTATTTACGTTCATCAAGCGTCTTAGTGATCGTCTTTGTGCAGGATAAACTAGAAATAATGGTTGCTCTGTAGGTACTTACTGACAATTTCCTAATGACAGCAGTGTTGATTGTCAATTTTTAGAATTCAATTTGCCGAATAATTCGTACAATATAGAATTATAGTTTTCCAACCACTCGCTCAACATTGGAAGGGAAGTGACGACGCCCCTAAACGCACAAATGACGATGATAAAGGCGCGTATAATTGACGAGTTTTTTCCGGTGACGGATGAACTCGAAAGTGGTCTATTATATACGTGTAAACAAAAGATAATTTAAAAAAATGCATTTACTATATAGTGACTGTAATCAAATTATACATAGTTCACAAGAACAGATTTAAAATAACTGAATGGACAGACATAGGGTAACGTTGGTGGACTAGGCTACATTTGTTTTAATGTGTAGATTGAACTGAGAGAAATGAAAGAAAAATACACACACATACTAGTAAACACATATACCTATATTTTATAAGCAATATAAGTATATAGAAAATAAGCTTACATGTACATATTTGCAATAATACAGATGTATTGAAAATATACAATCAAATGAAATATAGATGAGTGAGACCTTCATCCTTTTGACCTTTCCAAATTTACTCGATAGTGATTTTAGCACCACAAACACAGACATTTCAAGAATAGAAATAACCTTTTAAGTTCGATCAAAATGTTTTAGCAACCTTTGGGTGAAGTATTAAAGTTTATTAACTGAAAATTTAAGGGGGTTCGCGGGTCTAAATCATTTATATAGGATTTCTCTATATTTTTCTATAAATGAACTTTATCTTATAGTTAATAGAAAAATAAAATAAAAAAGTGGGGTCACCGTTCATTTGCGCTCACAATTTGCCTTCGAAAGAAGCATACATTTTTGTAAAAGTGAGTTTTTTCTGTTGAAGTAATAGGAGAAATAAATTTAATATCGAAATAAAAAAAGAAATTTATTACAGAAATCGCTCAAATTTTACAATAATTTAGTTTAAGTACAGCTTATATGGAAATTATATTAAAAAATATAGGTCACCGATGAGTTAAAAAAGATATTTCAATTTTAAAGCCAAAAAATGGCATTTTTCCACCAAAGGGAGATAATTTGGAACTTTTTCAATGATATATACATTTTTAAAGTCATCTGGGGCCAACACGAATTGTTTGTTTTGAATGATTTTTGTACCATATGATAAGTAACAACTACAAATGGTTACAAATAAAATTTGAAATGAAAAACAAATGTTTATTTTTTTTCTGAAATTTTTATACCCTCGAGCCTCCTTAAACAAGACATTTCAATTTTCTATTTAAGTCGAGAACAACAAAATGATAAAAACACAAACTTAACCATATATATGTAAACGCCTTAAAAGTGTACATTAATAATTTATCAAACTTCTTATATGTCGTTATGTCTGTGCATAGTTGCATACTGGTCTTGACTAGTTCATGTTGTGACACACATAAATTATAAATACGTCGGAGTATGAATGCAACATTTGGATATTTCTGGCAAAGACACGTATTTCTAGATACACGCTTTACTTTTTCTTATATATATAACTATACTTTAATTCAGAGCATATAGTAATGTGGTTTTCTACGAAAAAAAGAGAAGAAAGAAAATTGATGAAAGGCAATTCAAAATAAACTGTACGGCTCGTAACAATTTATCTCCTTTATTTATTACAGCATATGCATTTAGAATTATTATTATGTTTTATAGTCTTGTTCAGTTTCTGATTATAAAAAACATCAAAATGTTATATTAAAAAGCTAGTATATAACTATTACGATAGTATCTCTAACATATATGTAAGCATGAAAACATATACTAATAGTAGGGTATCGAACAAGGTAGTGAACGAGTTTAAGTAAACGGATAATACACGGCTATATTTATGCGGAAACTGTTGTAAAATCGTTATATTTTTTTAATCATGGATGTCGTTTTAGGCTGCCGTGGTCACATTTTTCAAAATTTGGTGGTTTCTTATGGTACCCAAAGATACCGCAGCATACATGTAATTTTCAACAACAAACATACGACTATTGCTGGCTGTTTTATTTGTTCAAATAATATTTAGCATTTAGTTTTAAATCAAAATTAATCATAGAACGAAAGCTGAAAATATTTCTATAACTATAAGTAAAAGTATTTCATGATTTTAGTAAGGACAATTTTTTTAGCTAATATTTACCACATTTTGAATGAAAGAAAAATGTTATCCTGATATTTAAACGGGATTTTTACTCTGATTAAAGCAAAAAGACATGGGTCATATGTGTGCCAAATATCTTTTGTGTAATATTAATCGATGTGAAGAAAATAGCAATTTAAAACACAAATTAAGTCAATATTTCTGCCTTGATTCAAACACCCCTTATCTCATGTCGTTAATCGTTTTGTAGTTTACCCTATCAGGTCATTAACTAGAACAACTGTATCTCACTTCGTATTATTTTTTTGCTTGTTGTGTGGTCGATTTGAATGTTTTGTATAGTCCAGTAAACTTGAAGATCGTTGTATTGTTTTAGGATTTGTTTTTATAACTATAATTTTTTTTAATTTCTAGTTTTGTTATAATTGTAAAATGCAAATGCAAATCCTTCGGTCACATTTCAGACCCGGTAAATGGCACACATTTACAATCATGTTAAACTATGTCCATCAAGACCTAAACGAAGTAGGGATGAAAACAATGGGATATGTGTGTTATATGGCAGGGTTTTTCTACTGAATTGATTATTAATATGCGGGAAATAACAAAAAAAACTTTATCAAGGCTATGGCAGCAAGGGAAGATCATGTATATTTCAGTATATTGCATGAGGCTTCCGACCTAGATCACCTTCGCAATGATGATTACAAAATATTGCACCACCATTCGTGATATAAATCTTAAACTAGCAGACACAACTGCAATTATTTTAAAGGTGAATTAAGATCTAGTTCGTCTGTAAACGTGTTTCATATATAAATGGTCGTCAAATTCCTGACTTGAAAAAGCTCAGAGTCGACGAGAACAAGCAGGCCTTAATCATATTTCTTTGCGAATCGATTGTTCAGCATCATAGTAAATCAACAGTTACTATGACACATGAGAAATTAATTTATCTAGCTGACACTGCCATTGACTCTTAATCAGGAGTATTCAGATTTGAAGAATTATTTTGTACACACGAATACTCGCACTTTACGTTAAACTTTCCAAATTTAGGCATTTTGTAAAACGACTGAATTTTTAGGCAATTTATAAATGCCTAACCTTGACAGCCAATATACAAAATGACTTGAAAAAGTATTAGAAGCAGATTTTACGTCAAGCATTTTATTTGCAAAAAAATAGGACAAATACATGTATTGTGTAACAGTTCTGTCATGCAAACATTTTGAGTTACTGATATAATAAATAATTGGCCAGTTCTGTGCTTGTGTGAATTTGGAATTATCCAGTGAAATTTAATTTTGATTATTTTAATTCATTTTTTCTGAAATTATCATATATAACTGCTCCGGTGTTTCAGAGCTTTCAATTGGTTTTTTTCTAACATTTACTTTTATAAAATAATTTCAGGCATTTTGTAAAATACATTTCACATTTTCTAGGCATTTTGTAAAATGCATTTCAATTTTTCTAGGCATTTTATAAAATGCATTATAATTTTTCTAGGCATTTTGTAAAATGTATTTCAATTTTTCTAGGCAAATTTGAAATGCCTAGAAAATATAGTCGTTATGTAAAATGACCGAATATTGCAGGCATTTAGAAAATTCCGAAATTTTTCAGGCATTTTACAAAATGTCTAAATTAAAAAAAATGCCTGTAACATATACATGTAAAACAAAACTTCACAATCATTTGGAGCCCTAAAACATATAATTGCACGGTTATTTATTAGAGAAGTTCTTCCCTAGTGCGGTTAAAGGTTAAGAATCAAAATAAAACGTTGCTCTTTATTGAAAATGCAGAAACAAATTTGCGCTAACATATACACTGATTTGCAGTTGTTTTTGCATTTTATGAATCAAATTATATATTGACGTTCTACACAAAAACAGCAGTTGTGTTTAAACCAATAGAGAATTAATGTCAGTGTTGATGTCATATGACGTCAAACAAATATTGAAAAAGTGCAAATTTAACTAAAAGAACTTATTTTTAGACCTGGAAATGCTATCGGATAATAGCAGTAACTATAATAACAGGTTGGTTGTTATACTGTAAACGACGAATTTTGTAAACATTAATGGTATAAGAATAAGAATAAGAATACTTTATTAATCCAATCATGGACCCTTGCGGTTTTTAAATTTCATACAATGATTACAATGATTTGTGTTATAACAATGAAATAATAAAATGAAATACATGACAATAGAACACTGAACAGTTATTGCATGCACATGGAAGAGAAAATAATATGGGAGACAATCAATTTCTGTAAGGATTATTCCCCTTTAAACAGATATGGTGTTTTGAGCTGCATTAAAATGAAATGTAGCCCAACTGGTATATAGAATGTTCACGTATGCTCGTCCATTTGTAACGTTGAAAAAACAAAACAAACACTCATTTTTTGAAAAGATGTAAAAGGATGAACTGTGTGTAGAATATTTTGCATGTGTTAGTTTTTGATCATCAATTTAAACTGTTCAGTTATTGAAACTTTTGTGTTGAAAGATGCGAAATCTATGATTGATTTTCATTGCGCTGCAGTTGAGTGCCTATCCGTCAACACTGCCCTGTCATCGGCAACTTGTACATGTGTCTTTTGATCTTACTACCTAATATTTGTTAAGATTATGGTCAAGACCTGATACTAAATGTACCAGTGCATTTACGTCGCGCGCTCATGTCCATTCGCACTAATTAATCAATGAAATACACACGACTTCACTCATATACAGTACCCGAACACAAATTACATTGTTTTGAACACGTAAAAGAAGTTTTACTAACTAACTAATTTTTTCATATTATTAACCAAAACAAAGATATTTTGTTCAGAAAAATTTCCGATAAAAGGAATAACTGCATTTATTACATTGGTTGCAATGAATTACATTGATTTCCCAGTTAGAAAAAAACCGATAATTTCACATGTGAAATAAACGGGGTTATTTCACTCTCTGACGTCATACAACAATAGGCGTTGTCAAGACGTCGATAACGTAGGATCAAAACAAATTGTCAATGCGTAGGAAAAAGATATAGTTCCTTACATTTTCCACATTAATTTCATAAAAAAAAGCCATTTGCCAATGTAATAAAAAGAATAACTAATCGCCGTATTTGAATATCAAAAATAAGACAACTTGTGACCGAACGCCGCTATGAATTAAACTCGTGCTGCGCACTCGTTTAATCCATGCGTCGTTCGGTCACGCGTTGTCTTATTTTTGATATTCAAATACGGCGATTAGTTATACTATAATTAATTTTGAAACTGACCTAATCAGCTCGTATATCGGTTTGCCCTAGTGGGCTCGCTTGATATTCTTGCTGATAAAGTCGGTATCGAAAAACAAAATGCCATTATTATATAATTATATGATTAGGGACCGTTCAATATTTACCAGATGGATGGGCCGGTGCATTCTTAATATTGTTTCATTAAAAAAGTTAACGCCCATCCTTTTAAATTCTGAAAAAAAGTCCTTGCCCATCTAAAAATTTCTATAAAAAAAGTCCTTGCCCCTCTAAAACTATAAGACAATCAAAAATGATTGAGGTTCTTTTTTCTATTTTAAAGTTTTTAAAATTTTATGTCTTGAAATCGAAGAATAGACTTTGGTGTTAATACAAAATTTAAAATGTGCTAGTTAATTCCATATATATATGTATACATTTAGTTCAAATATGAATTATCTGTTCTACTTTTGGAAAAAGAAATTATGGTCCTTTTAAGCAAATATAGGCAGGCATGTTTTTGAATTTGATGCAGCCTTTTTCGCCTATGAACTAATTCCTAAATTTGACAACTGAACACCAAACTATCAAACAACCTGGCATTCTGTAAGATTAATATATAAATGAAAAAGCTGTATAGTTATATGAAAATCTAAGTTGATTTGAAAAAGTTAGAAAAAAATTAAAGGTGACCATCCAAATTTGGTCTAAACTTAAAATTGCAGCTTTTTTTAAGCTATTAACTAAATCCATAAAAATGAAAGCAAATAAACAAAGTACTAAACAGCCTGGCATTCAGTAAGATCAATATACAAATGATATAGCAGTAGAGTTTTATGAAAATGCAAGTTGATTTGAAAAAGTTATGAACAAATTTAAAGATGACTATCTTGAAATAACCTAAAACTGAAAATTTTAGCTTTTTCTTAAACCTTTTTATTAAATCCATAAGAATGACAGCAACGCACCAAACTACCAAACAACTTGGCATTTTATTAGATCAATATATAAATGAAATAGCTGTAAAGTTTTATGGAAATCAATGTTGATTTGAAAAAGTTATAAAAAAATTTAAAGATGACTACCTGGATTTAGCCTAAACTGAAAATTTGAGCTTTTTCTTAAACCTTTTTTATTAAATCCATAAGAATGACAACAACGCACCAAACTACCAAACAACTTGGCATTTTATTAGATCAATATATAAATGAAATAGCTGTATAGTTTTATGGAAATCAATGTTGATTTGAAAAAGTTATAAAATAAATTAAATATGACTATCTAGATTAAGCCTAAACTTAAAATTCTAGATTTTTTTTACCTATTTATAAAATCAATAAAAATGACAGCAATACACCAAAGTACCAAACAAACTGGCTTTCTGTAAGGTCAATATATAAATGAAATAGCTGTATAGTTTTTATGAAAATCCATGTTGATTTAAAAAAGTTATAAAAAAAATTAAAGATGACTATCTAGATTCAGCCTTAACTTAAAACTCTAGATTTTTTTACCTATTTATAAAATCCATAAAAATGACAGCAATACACCAAAGTACCAAACAAACTGGCTTTCTGTAAGATCAATATATAATTGAAATAGCTCTTCAGTTTTATGAAAATCCAAGTTGATTTGAAAAAGTTATAAAAAAAATTAAAGTTGACTATCTGAATTTAGCCTAAAATGAAAATTTGAGCTTTTTTTCTTACCTATTAGTTAAAACCATAAATTTAACAGCAAAACACCTAACTACCAAACAACCTGGTTTCCTATAAGATCAATATATTAATGAGTTAGCTGTAGAGTTTTATGAAAATCCAAGTTGATTTGAAAAAGTTACAAAAAAAATTAAAGTTGACTATCTGAATTTATCCCTAACTAAAAATTTGAGCTTTTTTTCTTACCTATTAATTAAATCCACAAATTTAACAGCAAAACACCAAACTATCAAACAACTTGGTATTCTATAAGGTCAAAATAATTTATAAGATAGTCCGAACAGAAAATTCTAGCTTTTTTATTCCTTAATTAAATCCTTAAAGTTGACAGAAATGTCTAATGAACCAAGCTACCAGTTTTTGAGACATGTTTTGAGAGCCCGCAAAAGAAATTTCCTACACACCGATAAAATTGATAGAAAATTTTCCTATAAAATATGTTCTGGCCCATCCACTAAATATTTTAAAAAAAGTTCTCGCCCATCCAAATATTTCCACAAAAAAAGTGCTTGCCCGCCCCATTTTGCACCGGCCCATCCATCTGATAAATATTGAACGGTCCCTTATATGACTTCTAGATGAAGTATCTTTAAGAACATCTAAGCATATCTCATAAAAGTCAATAATTAATTCATGTGGAAAATTAGACATATTATTTATATTTGGAGGTAAAACACATCTATTTTAACCAAAAGGTCCACGTCAATTTTTATATAGTCAGACATTACGAATTGTTTATTTCTAGTAATATTTTCATTTTGAACTAGCCTAAGAGGAAAAATTATATCTCCTCTATTATGGTAGACTTCTCTTATTTGAGTGATACAGATATGAGACGGCAACATCTGATTAGTATAGTATTTAATAATCATAATTGTATTTTGTTCTCTAGTTCTGCAATAACTCGTAGTTAAACATGAATAGTGATATTCTCTCAAATGCTTCAGATGCAGTAACACTTTCGTGTTTTATACATGTTAGCTTTAGATTTGGATTGAAATATAAGTTTTGCATTTTTTCTGAAGTTAGATTGACAATAAATAACTACTGTTGTATGGTACTATGCATAACTGTACTATCTTGCCTTTTTTCTGGTTTAATTAACTAATCGAAATTTTTGCTAATAATGTTTTCGCATCTTTGTACGTATTGAATGTAGGCTTCTCATATGTGAGTGTATTTAACCCCAATTGTAAAGATATGAAACGACTATAGTTGATTTACATGAAAAATAAATCATTTCTTTATCTCAATATTTCCTATGCATTACCATTTGTAGAAGAAGATTCGTTGTTACGGATATAGAAAGAAATCTAAATTGGTTTTTTTACTGCAATTTAGTTTATGCCCAATTATATAATGCCTTTGTATGGCAATATGAATTGCTGTACACTCTTGTCTTTTTCCGATTTAATTGCCAAACCAAAACATTTTGCTGATACATGATAAAACTGATATACCAATAGCTATAAGGGATAACATTAACACAAGCAAGTTTCCGATTAAACAGCTTTAGTCGAGTCCGTAGCTTTTGGACTCGTTAGTTAAATTGAATGATACGCCATTCTTTTTAAAGATCGTAATTTTGAAAACTGGACGAGTAAACATAGAACTAAATGTATAGCTCATACTTATATGTTTCAGAAGTTTTAACTGTCTAGTAGCTTTGTGATATATATGAATAACTCATATCAGTTGGTAAATAATTAATCTTTTTTCTTTTCTTTTGTTCCTGGTATTATTAACACATGCATTAGTTTAGATAAAATGAAACTGTTCCTCCTCTTTCAGTCACTTCAAAGTCGATCTTATGTCGATGAATTATGAATTTTAAAACAAAAATAAAAAAAGTTTTTACTTATTTAATTGCAATAATAATTTGTTAATACAAATACGCGTGTTTACGTTCTTTATTTTTTTTTTTGACAATGATAATATATCAGCATTCTGGACAATATCGAAATTTTCATTTAGTCAGCAGAGAATAAATGTTAGTTGTGATGTCATATGATGTCATACAAATATGGAAATAGTGCAAATCTAGTTTAAAGATCATATAAAGTGAATAGTATCTTACTATACGGGAGACATAACACATTATTTTTAGATATTGGAAGTTTTTAACAAATTCTAACAAATTCATCAACGTAAATGTAAACAAATAATTACCAATAATATAACAAAGCGTTGGCACGAATGATCGTCATATTTACATCACAAAGCAAACACTAACAATAAGTTTTTGAAAAGATGCAATAAAATAACTTATTTCATGTATATACATTGTAGAGATGCACAGCAAAGTCGTTGTGACTGAACTGACCGGAGATTAATAAGTTATGTTATATTTTGGTCATCAATTTAAACAATGCCATCAATGGAATTTCCAATTCGAAGACTTAATCGAAATGAATTCCATTTATGTCTGTTACACTTTTCCTTGGCGATTCTTCCCTTTTCTGTTATTAAATGATTGATGTAGATAACGTATCGTAAAAAACAATACAGCATTCAGTAGAAACTTTTTTCAGAGACATTTTAGTTTCGTGGTAACATTCTGAAATTTAACTGTCATTCTAAGAGTCGATTAACAAGATCCATAAAGCAAATTTGAGTAAAAATGCAACATTTGTTTTGAGCGAGGTCTCTTATGATAACATTCTTATTGTAACATAGTCAAACATGAATAAGCGTTTGCATCTATTTTTCATGTGAGGAGACATGAAAAAACCGGGCGTCCTTATATTATAGATTTGTATTCAGAATGTCTTGAACTAGTTCGAAAATTAGAGCCACTCTTTTTTTTTTTTAAATTAGTGTTAATTATAAAAAATTAAAAAAAACGTATTGTTAGAGCTCTTATTTGTACAATTCTTACAAGATTTTAATGAAACTTATATCATATGTTAAATGTTAGTCACTTCATTATTGATAACACTGATTTTCAAGTTTTTATGTCAGTGAATTATGTCCCTAACGTGCACAAAATTTTAAAATGAAAACAAAACAAAAAAGTTGTTACTTCTTTAAAACGCAATAATTAACTTGTTTGTACAAATATTCGTGTTTTGCATTATTTTATTTTGTTTTGTTTACAATGATTATATTTTCTGGACAATGACGACAATTTCTTTTAGTCAGCAGAGAATAAATGTCAGTTGTGATGTCATATGATGTCTTGCACGTTTTGAAATAGTGCAAATATAGTTTAAAGATCATAGAAAGTGAGGAATATCCTTCTATGCAAGTGACATAAACACATTATTTTTAGATATTGGAAGTTTTTAACAAATTCTATCAAATTGCATTAACTTCTAGTCAAGAAAACAAGTTTTCATCCGCAACATCTTTTCATCATCAAGAAACGTTGAACTTATAGACATTGTAACTGTAAACGAACAATTTTGTTTATACGTTTTTTTTAAAGAAAAAATAAAATCATTTGTTTCATGTATATAGAGATGCATAGCAAAGTCGTTGTTACTGAACTAACTGGATAGATTAGATATATGATAATAGTTATCAAAGGTACCAGGATTATAATTTAGTACGCCAGATGCGCGTTTCGTCTACATAAGACTCATCAGTGACGCTCATATCAAAATAGTTATAAAGCAAAACAAGTACAAAGTTGAAGAGCATTGAGGATCCAAAATTCCAAAAAGTTACGGCTAAGATTATCTATTCCTTGGATAAGAAAATCCTTAGTTTTTCGAAAAATTCTAAGTTTTGTAAACAGAAAATCTATGAAAATAACCACATAATGGATATTCATGTCAACACCGAAGTGCTAACTACTGGGCTGGTGATACCCTCGATGATTAAACGTCCACCAGCAGTGGCATCGACCCAGTGATGTAAAAAGTTCTCAAAGGTACTATATGGGTAATATTTCGAAAATAAAATTTCAGCTTTCATTTCAAATTTTCCAGAGACGTTTTGTTTTGTTTCATGATAACATTATTACGTTTTGTTGTCAGTCTTACAGTCGAAACTATGATCAACCAGGCAACTTTGTGTATAAATGAAATTTTTTTTTAGGACGGTGTCTTTTATGATAACATTCTCATTGTCCTATTATCAAACATGAAAAATTGTTTGTTTCTATTTTTCTTGTAATGAAACAGAAATAACAGGCGTCTAACCGTTATACTCCGTATCAACTTTACAAATAATACATGATGGTCTTGATATATAGATTCTACGTACTGATGTTGTTTATCATCTTAACAACGTGTTTTCTTGTTCTTTCATATGTCTTTGTTTTATTATTAATATTACTTTTACTGTTGGATTGTTTTATGTGATATTCATTTAACGTGGCTCGGTACTTATACATCCCGTCAATGTGTATTGTCTTTCATTTTTTGCTGGTGTGTTTTGTATATGCGACTTTTTATATTTCTTTGGTAAATATAACGTGACTCTGTACTTAAAAAGATCCCGTCAGTATGATATTGTTCTCTTTTATGTCATTATGATATATTTCTATTATGAATTATAAAATACGTTGAACCACAAACGTCCAAATCATTCAATCGCGTAGTGAAATTAACTATTTGTGGATTCTTATAAATTCTATATAACTTTTGGACTATTTTAAATCTCGGTCTATTTCTAAAACTATTCTTAGATACTGTTGGTTTTTTAACCCTGTATGCTAACATTGCCTATGTGAAATTTAAAATTGTTTGTATGTACATTGAACGACAAATATATGTGACGTATTAAATTTTCTGACGTCAGATACGCGAATCAATGAATGTGTTTGTAGATAGATGTTTTGTGTTCTGTTAAACTGTCCCTTTTAAAATTGTTACACGATGATGACTGCTGTACCCATATTTTGACTATTTGTATTGATTGTGTCTGTTTAGTTCACGCACCATTGTAAATATAATGGAATTTGATGAGACTGTCAGTTGTTGTCAATAGTCCGTTTCTATGTATATTGCCGGTGTTTGTGTGGGTGTTCAGTGTTTCCGTTGTTCAGTTGTTTTCCTGTTATATTTGCTGTGTTTCATTCAGTTTCAATGTATTACCCGGAACTGTTTTCTCTTAATCGATGGTATATTACTGTGGTCTTTTTTCGTTTACGTAAGAAGTCAATTCAAATTACTGAATCACCATCAAACTATTAAAAAAGTATTCTGACCTGTTATAAATATTAGTTTTAAACAACGCTTTGGTAAATGACGCAAGATAAGGTTTTATGTATGTTTAACCTTTGAAGAAAAGATTAAAATATAAATATTGATATATACATTATTTTTTCTTAAAATGTCCTGTACCAAGTCAGGAAAATCGCCATTGTTATATTATAGTTCATTTCTGTTTATGTTACATTTTAATGTTGTGTTTCTGATGGTCGTTGTTCTCCTCTAATATTTGATGCGTTCTCTCAGTTTTAGTTTGTAACCCAGATTTGGTTTTTTTTTCTCAATCGATTTATGAGTTTCGAACAGCGGTAAACTACTGTTGCCTTTATTAATCAATATACATATACATTTTTCCGGACTCCCCGTTATTAGAAATATTTTAATAAAACAAAAGTAACTAAAATTCAAAAAATAAATCTAAGAAACATGAACCCATCAAGCTAAAAACCAGGTGACTTAAATAGTAATATTCGAATGGGTAATTATAAGATTACTACTCGGAACTATTTTTTTAAAACGTCATTGTAAGCAGCAATCATCTATCGAAGAAATAAAGATAGAACACGTAAGCTCTAAAATAGCGTATCCATATGAAGGAGCTGATGAACTTTTGCTTCATAGGAATCAAATGTTCCCAATTCGTAAGCTTCGAATTGTTTTTCCGAGTGAATTATTGTTTGTAATTTGTAGACATTTTTTTGGATTCATTTCAATAAAATATTATGTATTACTAATTACAACAGCTTAATGAACCATCATGTAAAGTTGCCTTTCTACTAGCACAATTGCTAGGACTACGTTATACATTACAGTAGTGTTCCATTTATATTAAGACGTGTTGCAACAAAGTCTTACTATGCAAAGAATGTAACATGTGTCTGGGTGTGACACACTTATTTTAGAATGTAACCTTTAACAGAAAAAGTAATAAAGATAGTCATGACGTCTGTTAAAATTCGTTCATGATTATGATTTTTATAAATCCTTCTGACGCACGACGACGCCACAAAAAAACTTCAAATAGCGTTTTAAGACGTCATGACTAATACTAAAATCAGGGGAAAATTTAATGTCAAAATATTACCTCCCCTGCTAATACTTGAAAATGATCTTTTCAATGTTTTCCCGTTTTAGCAATGCCACTATTAAAATTAATTAAAAAGAAAACATTACTGAACAAAACAAATATATACAATGAATTCATTTGCCTTCTAGATTAGTCAAAAGCGAGTATCGTAGCATTTTACGTGTTTCATGGTTTACCAACATCAATTTCTATTTCTTCTGGTTGTATATCTAAATTAAAAATAATCTAAACGGAAACATAAAATACTTGTATATGTTCAAAACAATCAATCCATAAAACAAACGGCAGTGACCATAACTTCACAAAATAGCACAAAACAACTAGCCAGGCTTAAATATTTTACAAACTGCATTTCTGACAGTACTCGCAGTTACTGAAAGCTATTTCAAAGTCAGTACAAACTAACATACAATATACTGTATCTAAGATATCAATTAATACATAAACAACTTCCAATAGATTAAGTGTAAATACTACATTAACAAAAGAACATAATGGTGTGCAAAATATAGGTACCGACATAAGTAGGACATTCAAAGTACTTACGTATTTCATATTTAGTTGGATGTGGACGTATTGGAAACACAATTAATATTAAAATCGATAAAAACTAATAGCAGTGCTGAATTTGTTTCCAATTAGAATCATTACATTTTTAAAAAGACCAATGTTTACTGTTATCGTTTCTAACTGTACAAGATCGTTAAACAACTACACTGATTAAAATCAATATGCTTTCCCGTAATTTGTTTATACAGGTACCAGCAATATTTCAGACTAAATATTTGAGTCTATGTAAGAATTTAGTCATTGTTTTACGTAATTTGTGATGACGTAATCCTTGACGTAATAACTTACCAGTTATACGATGAAAACCAAAACGTTCATTACAGTCACGGGCACAGCGAACGAGATGTACATATAAACACTGTAAGGTGCCATAAAAGTCACACATCCGTCGCAGGAAAGGAAAATTAATAATAGAGAAATCGTTTATATTTGCTTTTATTAAAAAAAAAATCCTTTGTGCAAAATGTTGGCTTATGATACATACATAGGGTGGCGGTGTGAAACTACTTTGTTAGCGCCAAAGTCAATCCTTAGCCTGGGACAGTTGTACATGTAACAGTAAAAAATAACAAACTATACTTATCTGTTGAAAAGACTTGCACCTTCAGAAGGATATCAATGCAAAATACATGTACATGTAACAAAAACATAGAGTGGACGTCGTCAGGTACTTAAACATCCACATTTCACAAAAGAAAGACCAAAAACCTTGCAGTTACCAAGAGCTAGTTCAAAGCCAATAACAGCTAATAAAAAACATCATGCATCTTAGAATAGAATATCAATCAGAACACATCTAACATTTATTGGATTTATAAAATGTCGTCATAAATAGTCGGAGAAATACACGACTATGTACAATGCCAGGTACAGTATTTGTTTTCATCTTAAGGCTACGTATGGAATGTTTCCTGGTATTCCAAGGACTGCAAGAGCTGTTTAAATTTAAAAAAAACAAAATGATCGAGATACAAGATTCAAATGTCTTCAGTGCCTTTTTAAAACGTAGAAAAAGAATCAATGACACGAGAAACGAGAAATTACTAGTGTAAAAATATAAAAAAAATTAAGAGATATGGTCTCATCACCAATCAGACAACTATCCAACAGAGTCCAAAATAAAGTTTGTGTAAGCAATCACAGGCTACCGTATGAACCTCAGCAATGAAAAAAAACGTATCATCGGCTTTAAATTTTTCCGACTTGAAAAATGTGAAACAATTCAACGAGAAAACTCACGGTCTTACTCATAACATTGACTTACTTTTAAGTACAAGACAACAGTGCTTTTACTGTTTACAACAATGTTTTCCCAATCAAAAGATCAGTCTATGAAGTTTTTGATGACAACTTTAATAACCTTGGAATCCATTAAAACGTAAAAAAACACACAATATGTCGAACGATGTGTAATAATTGCCACCTTCTACTATATGTATTTAACAAAATGAATCTTCAAAGGAGGTGATGTTTTGGACGTTTGATTGTAAATACTAGCGATATTTCTTTAAAAAAAAAATTTCGTTATGGTACTGAAATCATTTGCTATGACCATTTTATTGTAATCGGAACGTTTTATATATCATATTATTTTAATCATTCCTACAAAAAGGAAACACGTCTCAAAATAAATGAAGTTGCACAACATATGTCTGATATAAACTTCTTCATTAAAACGCGAGGTCAATAGTTTCGAAGCTAAACCAAGTTATGTGAAAGAACAATTAAATATATTTAAATCAACCCCAGTTATTTAAAAAAAAATACAGATGATGCACAAAGTTTCATTAGGCTTTAAAATGGAATGATACCTTCAAAAGGATATATTCTTCATGTACTGTATGTAAGAATCGAGCACGGTTAGCCATTGCTTAATAACTACGCGTTTCCTAACGGAATTCAATAACTAGCTTCTTAACTAAAAATTGCAAACTAAATCTTTTATATACTACCTAGACATATGCTATTACATGATGTTAAAATTCAAGATATGTTATATGGGGAACATAATCCGATATATGTTTCTTTCTCTGCGTCTACAACTGTACGTATATATTTCATATGTTTGAAAGTGTTTTTTCCTAAATGTTTGTTTTACAATATTTATAAATCCAAATTTACAGAATAACTTTAAATTGCCCCTTAAAAAAGAACATGTCAGCTAATCAAAGATAACATGCTTATCGTTTTCAACGCCTGCAGATCATTATATATATCACGAACTAATCAGTGATGTTCGAATCAAAACAGTTATTGGAGTTAACACTCATAGTTAACTCGAAGTTAAAACCATTAATGCAAACTATTTACTAATGTGTGCTTTATGCAACTAATTCAACATTTCTTGGGATTAAGGTTTGAAAATAAGCCCAACAACAGATCACACAAGACACCCCTCAAAGGTAACATAACAAATCATTCACAACTGTGGCATTATCCCTACAAGAAATTAAAAAAAAGTAGCAGCGTTTAGAGAGGCCTTGATTGCTTTCTAAGTAACAAACAGGTAACCGTATTTTCAAGACCTATTCAACATTTGCAGTATTTAATATGTTTTATATAAATACACTCATCATAGATACCAGGACTAAATTTAGTATATACGCCAGACGCGCGTTTCGCCCATAAAAGACTCATCACTGACCCTCGAATCCCAAAAAGTTAAAAAGGCCATATAAGTACGAATTTGAAGAACATTGAGAATCAAAATTCCTCAAAGTTTTGCCAAATACAGCTAAGGTGATTTATGCCTGAGGTATAAAAGCCTTAGTATTTCAAAAAATTCACAAACTTGTAAACAGTAAATTTGTAAATATAACCATATCAATGACAATTCATGTCAGCACAAAATGTGCTGACTACATAAACATGTTTGTCTTTAAATTATTTTTAAACTGAAATCGCTTTCCTCTGAGAATTAGCACCTATTTGATATTCATCTTAAAAGACAAATTAATTTACAAGTATCAACCATCGTATATAAAGTATCTTGTGTTTTAGTGTTTTACACTTTCAGTTGTTCAACTTCGGTCAGACATGTCTCTATTACAGATAATAAGGAAAGCATTGCAGTCTAAGTCAAAGTCATCGGTATCCTCAAAATATAAAGTTGATGATGATGAAAGGCAACTGTTTGCAGCAATAAGCGACGGAAACTTTGAAATGGCTAGAATCCTCATTAAGGGAAATGTTAGTGTTAACTGTAAGGATTCTTCTGGTTGTACCCCTATGATTGCCACATGTAGAATGCTGAAAGCAAAGGATAGCAACGTTAAAACAGCAGCTATTGTAAAGTTTGTTACATTTTTGATTGACCGTAATGCATTTCTTCATGAAAGGGACATTCTCGGGAAAAGTGCTTTGGACTATTCGAACGAAAATGGTGGAAGAGAAGAAATTAGGCAATTATTTCATGGTACCATACAGAAATCACTTCACAAGTATTTGTAATAACTTTTGAACATTGAATTGAATTCATATCATCATCATTATATATTTATTTTTGTTTAAATACATATCACAGCTTAGCATACACGTTTTGTTATCTTTTTTAGGTCACATTCTTAAAGGGACAAAAAATTAGTAACTTCACTGTTCGTGGTCGGTCATGTATATATCCCAAAATCTTCTACTGTGGACCTATTGTTTCAATTGGTACCAAACTTAACCGCAGAGTTTATTGGTTATTTAGTTCAGAAATGTATTTATGTATTCATCATTGACTAGAGGTAAAGGGTGAAAGTTGAGATCATGGCATAAGTTAACCCCGCCGCATGTTTGCGCCTGCTTCAAGTCATGAATCTTTAAGTCATGAATCTTTCTTTAAGTCATGAATCTTTAAGTCATGAATCTTCAAGTCATGAAGCTTTAAGTCATGAATGAGTGCCGTTTTAGATTCGTGTATTTTATCTTTAAAATTTTGGTTCATTTGCGTATTTCACAGTTTAGTTTGCGTCGTTTTCATTGTATGTATTACACAGGCAAATTTTGTTCACGTGAATATCACGTGAAATTTTTCAAGTGAGATTCACCTCAAACGAGCTTATACATGAAACTCACGTGAAATTTTTCACGTGAATTTCACGTGAATCTGATGTGAAATTCACGTGAATTGAGATTTCACGTGAAATTCACGTGAAATTTTACATGTGAACTTCACGTGAACTTTTCAAGTGAAATTAACGTGAATTGAGCTTTTTTTTTTAAATGAAATTAAAGTAAATTCAGCCTCAATCCCACAAATTTCACAGGATTTTAGCTTATTTAACATTCTTTTTAGTCTTTACCATGTGTTCATACTTCCATTCTATATCTACTTTCTTTGCATCCAAATGTTTTTGCTTAAATGAAGAACAAGAAAATCATCACAGGTTTAAAATAATATCCAGGGCACCTTAGTTAACTCCTAGAACAATTATGGGTGTGTTCGAGTCTCAATCCTTTTTTGTAAATGATTTATGGACTGGTCATTTATAGCAGATGTTTGTACTGATGTATATTTCATTTTAGTTGATTTTTAGTGTGTATGTATGTATTAGTCGTATTGTATGGTCATCAATTTCTCAGGGTGAGACCACTAAAAAATTTAACAAAATATTCATGTTAAAAGTATCTTTTTTACCATAAGATTTTAAAGGGGTTATATAGTCATACATACAACATTGTACAAGTGCTAGTAATAATATTATCCTATGAATGTGTTTAAAATATTCATTGTGAAATTTGGTTAAAATTTGTGAATTTTTGTATTTCAAACCAGTAAAATATTTATATTCGTATTCTAATTCTTCTTCAATAATTATTTTACTTTTTGGTTGATTTAATATGTCAAAATAGCAATAACTAGTGCATACACTGTATAATTTTGAACTCTGTAAATATAAAAAGAAGATGTGGTATGATTGCCAATGAGAGAAATCTCCACAAGAGACCAAAATAACAAAGACAGTACCAACTATAGGCCACCTTAAGGCCTTCAACAATGAGCAAAACCCATACTTCATAGTCAGCTATAGAAGGCCCCGAAATGACAATGTAAAACAATTCAAACGAGACAACTAACGGCCTTATTTATATTAAAAAAAGAACAAAACACAAATATGTAACAAATAAACAAACAAAAACCACTGAATTACAGGCTCCTGACTAGGGACAGGCACAACAATTTTATCTGTAAGCACATTATATATAAAATTAGCATCAGTCAGATCATAGGTATTTCATGTGAATTGCATGCAAGTTATATCATGTGAAATTCACGTGAGTCAGATCACGTGAACCTTACGTGAGTGAAATCACGTGAAAAAAAGTTGATGTGAAATTCATATGAAATTCACATGAGTTTCACGTTAGCACGTTCACGTTAATTTCACGTGAGTCAGATCATGTGAGTTTCACATGAATTTCACGTGAACAGTTTTCATGTGAATTTCACGTGAAATTCACATCAACAAAACTTCACGTGAAATTCAGGTGAAACTCACGTGAATTTCACATGACTTTCCCGTGAAATGAGATTCACGTGAAATTCACGTGAGCAAAATTTGCCTGTGTATGGTTGAAGGGCCACACAGTTGAGGGCCGCCTTCGGTTGCGGGATTGTCTAGTTAGCAGGAAGCTTCTTTGGTGGTCATTATGTTATCTGCTTTTTGATATGTTTGTTGTCCCATTGACACATTCACTGCAGTGCTAGCATTATCTGTCCCATTGATGATCCTGTACACCAACAAACGGAGCCTATATAGCTGTAAATAGAACAAACAGTATAATGCAATGTTTGTCTGTTCACCATTAAACTCTATAGATAGAGAAAATCTAAAACGGGTCATAAATTTGTAGAATATAAACATATACATATATATTTCTTATGCATTACACCAATTCTTTACGATTTCTTTTTTTAAGTTTTTGCCTTTCAGTAACAAATGTATACAAAATCATATATGGCTGTCGATTTTAAACCTTTGCCAGATAGAGACTAACCTTGAGTAGCAAAAAAGGCTACACAAGATCTAAAAATAACTTGTAGCCCTCCTTTTGTTTTTAAACATATGCTTCTTAATTTCATTCAAGTTGTGTTTACATTTTTTAATGATAAAGCTTTCTCATTAATATCCTATATAGATTAAGGGCAACAAATTGAATGCGATTTTTATATAAATTACAATTTTAAAAATTCAGGAAATAAAAAGTGCTTTCCGTATATCAATTTTTAGATATGTAGCTATTTACTTTGACTTAGTCATCAAGGTCATTCAACCAAAGAAATTAAGAGATTTATAAATTTTAAGAAATTTCTTTTGCATCTAATTAAAAGTACCATTTGTCGTTTTGTTGCAAGTCCGTTTTTCATTGATTGTGATATCACCAAATTAAACTTATCAACATATTTATATATGCATTAACCATACATTGGGTGCTACATGTGGAATAGAAAACACTTACCGTTTCGTAGCTCCTGTGTTCACCCCTGTTTGTGGTGGGGTTCATATTGCTTATTCCTTAGTTTATATGAGTACTTGTATTTTTTCCGACTGTACTTTGATTTTAGTTTTCTTTTGCCATGGCATAGCTAGCTAAAGTTTAACTTTCCATGGAATATACGTTTCACGTAGGATAGCTGGTAAATGTATATTCTTAATGTCGTAGCTACAATCTCAACCCGTGGTCCAAATGTGACTTACCAAATAAGACTTACTATAGTGTTTGTACTTGCATGAGCAATATGAAGGGATGCAAAACAGAGTCTGCTTATCCGTACGGAGCACCTGAGCTCACCCAACGTTTTTGGTTGAGTTTGTGTTGCTCAGTCTTTAATTTTCTTTGTTTTGCTTTGTGTATTATTGGTTTTTTTTTGTCTGTTGATTTATTACCCACAGCTTTGTCTTTTATTCCTAGATCAAAAATTTAAATTTGAATCATTAGATTAATAACCTCTACATTTTTGCGTAAACTATAACATCCTTTTGCAACAGTAATATACCAATGTGATATAATAAATCGAACATAGGCGAACTAATTTATTCAACATTGATCTAATTGTGCCCTTTTAAGTCAATAAATGTACATGTATATGTATGGTTACCCGGTCAAACTGTGATAATACCCTGCTCTACTAAAAGTCAAATGACATTTAATCAAGATAACTTGTTAATAAAGGTTTAGTTTCTTTACTGATCCACATTATGTAAGGACAGTGAATCTAACAAATATCGTATCCAAGTTAAGTGTTGTCTATGAAGACAAACAAAAACCTATTGGTTCAACATAATCTGTCTGGATATTAGTCATATACTTTTCTTTGATATCATCACAATAAAAACAAGTACATCCTGATTTTTTTTTAAATGATCGTTACATTTGAATGTCCCTTTAGTATCTTTCGTCACTCTTTTAAAGAACATAAAGCCATTTACATTTAAATTGATGCAACAGATACAAAAAGACAGAACCTCTTTAAATTCAAATAGATAATAAGAATAAAAAATAATAAAAAAAAATAATATTAATATCATAATATTGGTGTATAAATTAAAAAAAATAATTCAAATTCTGACAACTATCCATTTTTGATATATAAACACAAAAATCATGTATATTTATTGTTGTTACTGATGCTTATCGGTTAGATAAAAAGGACCCCAAAAAATCGCACAATCCTTTTAAAATTTTAGAATAGAAAAAGAAAACAACAAAAGACCTTAAAGGGCCAGACTTCAGAATTTTGGAACAACTCTCTCTAGAGATCCAAAAAACGCAGAAAAGAGAAACTACTTATAATAACAGAGCTAAGTGACCAAGATGTAAAAGCCTATTTTGTAAAGGATAAAATTTCCGTTGGTGGTAAAGAATATACTCCATAGCAATTTCAAAAAGTAAAATGTTTATGTTGGAATGTGCATGGACTTATATCAATTTATAACGATAACGTTTTTTTTTAAATCTAATTAATAGATACGATATTTTATTCGTTTGTGAAACTTAGTTAAAAGAAAATAACTAAATTAATATTAATGGTTTCGTTAATATTTCTTGTATTAATCGTAGTATAAATATATTACTAGAAATGAAGGACAAATGTATAGCTGTTTTTGTAGAAATTACTTGTGTGATGGCATTTCTATTGAAAATGAATTGAACTATGGAGTTGTTGTAATTAAGCTAAAAAGGGATTTTTTGCTATTACTAATGCTATTTATATGTGTTTCTAGTAAATTCCTCATGGAAAATCTAATTTTTATCAAATATGTGAACATGATTTTCATGTAGTAATTGAAAGTACTGTTGTAAATCTAAAAAAAAAAAATAGGTACTGTATTTGGTTGTGGTGATATGAATAGTCGCGTAGAGGAAGCAAACGACTTTTTGAATAATGATGATTTAGACAAATATATTGTGAGAGTTGAGCAGGTGTAAAACCCCTTTAATTCAAATAGGTGTTATATGGACAAATTCGTCAATTCTTTTGGTCGTAAACTTTTAGAGATGTTTTATGACACTGGTCTCACGGTAGCCAATGGAAGACTTAAAAATGACAAACACGGTAATTTCCCTTTCTGTACATCTAACGGAAGAAGTGTTAATGATTATTTACTTGTTCCTTCTTGTGATTACGAGTTAATTAGTAATTTTGAAGTGTTACTGTTGAACGAGTTTTCAGACCACTCGACACTCTTTTTTACCTATATTTTTACAAACAATCATTGCTCACATAATATACCAAAATTTCGAACGTATATTAAATGGGATAACAATAAAATCATTGTTTATACAACATGTTTCAAACATAATAAATACACATCAAACGTATGATCCAAGTTAATACCGACACAGCAGACCAAAGCCAATTAACTAATAAAACCTCAATGCGTTGACCTTAATAGACCACTTGATAAGAGAATTACAGGCATGAACAATGATTAGAGATATACAAATAAATATAAATTAACCTTGACCGCAGATAATTGATAGCTTTTAATGACCGCTCTGATAAGAACGATCACATACAATATACCATAATTACGAAAGTAGTTATTGTTGTTATAAAGCCTGTAAACGTCAAGCAGGAAGTATTTCAAGATACCCAGTCTAAAATTGTTGAAGTACTGAAAAAATATAAAACATGATAAAATGATATTTTTATATACAAATATTTGGGCTTAAGGGCAACACGTTATGTTACAGAAAACTTCCTTGGCGTCAGTGAAAAAAAAAGCGATGAATGTAAACTAACTGACGCCAACATTATACTTTACTATCCGAGCAGTGTGCGCGGCACACTGTTTGAATGCTTGAGGATATTTCTTCTCTAGTATCATGTAATTCACTCAGTTCTGTCATATTGTAAATCAAGAACAAAACAAATTACATGCTACCTGCAGTTGACCTAAAACACACAGTATGTACATAAAATGATAGTGTGTTCTTAGATAATTAAGGATAATTTGCCGCTAAAATACTGTGCCTGAGCTAGCCACATATCTTTGACAGAAATCCGTCACCATAGGGGTATGTGCATACACGTGTGTGTACGACTACCAGTCTACTTGTCTCATAGTACTTTAGCAAGCCGTTCCCGAGCGGTATATCCTTACTTGATTTTCCATGTGGTACCGCATAAGAGTAAATCTGTGTGGGCATAGACCGACGTGAAATAGGGCTGTTGAGCAATTAAGATGAGACTATTCCTCGTTAAGGTACGTAGGCACCCTAACTACTCAGAAATTTTTGGGGAAACGATATTATATTTGGCCAAAAAAAATATCATAGCCCAAAACGAAATATGTAACGTTATGTTGCCTGCCCGAGTTGCATATTGAGTAACCCCAAAATTTGAAGATGTTGTGCCTGATGAAGCCTTGTGTTTCATTAAAATTAAAGTTGATCTAGAGAAAAATTTAATGTCAATATAAAATTCCTTAACCACAATATTGAGATCAACGTGAGAAGAATAGACACAAGGCTAGGATGGAGGACAAGTTACAAAGTATAACCGATTGTAATAAAAACGTTTTTCTGCATTGTATCTTGTTATTTAATCTTTTCCCGCGCGGATTTAATATCCAATTTAGAAGTTCTAATGTAACGTTTAAAACAATCTGATTTCCAACGTCCCAGTGTTTGTATCATGTTGTCCTCAATACCTTGAAAACTAGCACTTGTGGCCGCACCTGATCGAAAAGAATGTTCGCTATAATCCTTGTCACTATATCCTAATGCTATGAGTATTGTTTTCAGCTTGCTTATAAAATAGTTCCGGGAAAGTGGTTTTCCGGTTTCTGCAACGAAAAACGAATCATTGTGCTTTGCGTTCAGATTGAGTCTACACTCATCAGCTAGGATAGCAATTTATACGGACAAATGACGCCCTCTATCTTGAACAAGGAAATTATAATACCTTGTCGGAATATATCTGTCTTTGTAGCTTTTAAATTTACAGTTACTTCGCATTCTGAAACGAAATTTATGTCAGAAACGCATAAATTTGAATCTGGATCAAACACAGTTCTACATGTAAACACATTGCATCTCAGGAAACCATAAAATACCAGAACACACGCTGTTTGAAATGTTAAATCCATATAATCATGATTGAAAAATCCACATTGCAAACAAGTTACTATTTCCTGTAAAATTTTAAACGTTATTGGTAACTTTTGTCGTAATGGCTTACTCTCAGATTTTTTTTAACTCCATTTAACACATTTTGCATGCGTTGGTATGTATGACCAAATTTATCACAAAGGGGATTCACATTTTCAAAATTAACTCCATGATAACGAACTCAAGCGAGATATAATTTGATTGTTGAATATTTCAGTTTTAACACTGATTGGCAATGTGCCACGAAATAGATCAATAAACCTTCCGAAACTTTAGACATATTAAAGCTCCTTGAGTTGAATCCAGTGATATGATCGCCACAAAAATGAATAAAACATTTATATCCTTTTGAATAAACATTGCGGGTATTCACATGATACTTTTATTCCATAAGCTGTCGACTGCTTGATCTAACTCCACAGAATTTCGAAATGAGGAGCTAAATAAATAATGATTTTAACAGAAGCCGAGTTTGACAGAACATGAAACATTAATATAAACATCAATTAAACATTTCTTAATTATATCCAAGTAACTGAAAATGAGAATTATACTAGTAAAAATAATGAATAGCTTGATGAAAAGTGTGCAAAACAACAAGAGAACTTTCATATCCAAGTAACTGAAAATGAGAATTATACTAGTAAAAATAATGAATAGCTTGATGAAAAGTGTGCAAAACAACAAGAGAACTTTCATAAGTTTCGGAACACCATTTTACGTCATCCGTCAGATATAAACAGACAATTCTATATTTCTGCCAGAAATTCATTTGATAAAGCGAACCGACAAGCCAGAGAATGATTTAAGGGTCGGACAGCAATGAGTCATGCTTAAACAGACCCTATGAAATGTTGGTCAACTATAAAACCTAAGATTAAATCGCACTGTATAGTAGACAATGATGTTCTGTTTAACCATTTTGAAACTGTTCTTTGGGACAACCCGCAAGATATCTTTAACGAAGTATTATACTTACAAAATAATATAAAAATAAATGAATTCCACGTTGACGTTTTAGAATCTGAAATTAATGATGACGAAATTATTAAAGCAATACACAAATTGAAATCCGGAACAAAATGCGGATAATGACAAAATTGTTGAAGAAATGTTCTTAGCAGGTTCACTGTTTTTTTCACAGATCTAAAAAACAAACATTATTTAATTTTGTATTTGAAAAATGGAATTTTTACTGACCTCTGGACAGAAGGACTTGTTATTGCGTTTTCGAAAAGTGGTGAATTAACGGACCCAAATAACTATAGACCTATTATATTAGTACGTGTCTAATCTTAACTTTTTACGTCTATATTAAAAAGCCGCAATATTCCGACGAGGCCGTTTAACTACAGACTGATGCAGTTTTCGTTATCTATGAGATTATTACACATGTTCTGTAACATAAAATGAAACTGCTTTGTACCTTTGTGGATTTCCGTAATGCATTTGATAAACTAAGCAGACGGATTTCAATATTTTACATGGTATACAAAATGTTGTCAGTAGCAAATTTGTTAATATGATCAAATCTATTTATTCGTCTGCCCGTCTACGCGTTAGTTCTTGTGGTTTACTTTCGGACGCAATTTATAATTTGCTTTGTGTGAAACAATATGCTACTTCATTATAATGAAAAATTATTACATACCCCAAAATGATTATACCAACAGGGACCAAGAGCACTTGCATCACTACTGAACTCTTTTAAACATGTGTTTTTATCCACAATCAAGAATGTCTACTGTTTGATAGTATGGTTGGTTCTGTATTAAACTGTGCTTTTGAAATATGAGGTTTTCACCGTGCAAATGATGTAGAGCAAATACACAACCGCTTCTGTAGATTTGTTTTTAATAACTAGGTAAAAATGTCCGTTTAAAGTTTTTATGTGGTGAACTAGGTCATTTGCTTTTATGTTTATCTCAAGAAAACAAATTATATTGAAATATTGGTTTATTTAAAACTAATTGGGAGTCTAGTGTTCGTGATTTATTGTTTAAGCATTCATTCATTCATTCATTCATTCATTCATTCATTCATTCATTCATTCATTCATTCATTCATTCATTCATTCATTCATTCATTCATTCATTCATTCATTCATTTATTCATTCATTCATTCATTCATTTATTCATTCATTCATTCATTCATTCATTCATTCATTCATTCATTCATTCATTCATTCATTCATTCATTCATTATAGGATTAAACACATTTTTTCTAGAGGTTATTGATGTGTAAACCGGGGCGATTAACTCACAAACTGAATAAAAGTCCGAAGGACTTTTATGTTGAGTTTGTGAGTAAGAGCCCCGGTTTACACATCAATAACCTCTAGAAAAAATGTGTTTAATCCTTATAATTCTTCAGCCAAACATTTGTGATATCTAATAAACATTTTTTTTATGATGGCTACTATATATATATTACCATCAAAAGCACAATGGCAAGTCGTAACTAAGGAGTACGCCGCCATCTTGACTTTCTAAAAACCATAAATGTCAGATAAATACAACGGTATCTTAAATAAAATAGCACCTACCTCAAAAACTTCATTTTAATTAAATGTTATTCGAATTTGAAGCGTACACGTAACGAAATAATCTTTCCCTTGAAAATTTCTATTCGTATGACGTCGTGTTTTGCCATGACGTAAAATCGCCAAATCCTTCATGAAATTTCGCGGAATTTTATTAAATTTTATTTTTATACATTTTCGAAGCTTACTGAATTAAATTTATTTCTTTTTTTTTTGTTATATATGCACTAGAATAGTCAAAACTGTTATGCAATTGTTTTTAAATCTCAAATTGCTGAAAATCATGGGATCACTGCAAGCTTGTGTATCGCGCATGAATAGATTACAAAAGTAGTTTCGGAAACATGGTTTATTGAAGTGTAAACTTAGAGAAAAATTCTAATTGACCAATCCAATTCAAGTATTTATAGATATGCAAATCATATAAGAATTATTCATTCTTTAATTCATAATACCATTATTACAAAGTCATGCACGCAGGCTTATATATATTTCATTATTTAAAATCATGTTGCCCTAATTAGTAAACAATCATTCATAACTAGTTATGCAGATTAATAAATAAACAAGCAAGTGACTTTTTTAATTGCATGGAACAGAAACAAAACATTGTTTATGCAACAGCTTACGTACGCTTCTGGGTTCGGGTTTTCCCGCTGTATTGCTGACACATTGGTGGTCTTGGGATGTTTTATGCTCTTTGGTCTGGATGTTGTCTCTTTGATACATTCCCCATTTCAATTATCGATTTTAGTCACCAATACAGTACAAATTATGGGCATCTTTGCCTGGGGAAGGAGACACATCAATACATATATTCGTTTTGTTCTTCTTTGTATAATTGTCACTTAACGGTGCAATATTTAATCCGTATTCACTGCAAACTGAACCAAAAAACATGATTTATTATATAATGAACACATTGTTTATTTGATTAATTTGATACTGACAAATGTTGAAGAATCGGCATATGCTATTAACATATTATCTCTATGTTTTAAGCACCATTAAAAGAAAGCAATAATCCTCTTCCCAATTGTAAATAATAGATAGAGGTGCACTAGCTACGAGATATACAAAAATATGATTTTGTTTTGGATTAATTATTCATGAAAGTGAAATAGTGACATAATAAATCTCTTTACGCCACATGTTTGGTTCAAGTTCGTCAAAATAAGATGAGAAACATCGCTAATTAATCATCCACTTGCAATTGAAGAGCGTTCATAAGTCTAGTTAAGCAGAAAAATGTCCAAGTCGGCTCTTGTTTTGGTAGCAATACAGTACGCACATGTGTCCTTCAATACAGACACAGAACAGCTGATATGCAACAACCATAATACGTGTTAAAAACATGACTGGCACATTCAGCTGATTCACTCCTCAAATGAGAAAGTTTGATTGGGCGAGTGTTACCCTTGTTTGTCACGAAAAGATTCTTATAATCGCGTATCTGTTAAATACACAGTGTTTGGTGCGGTCAAGTCATTGACAAATTACTTGAAACCTCTCATAACACATCATCAATATATAACACCTTTCAGCTAAACATTTTTCTATGACATAGTTATTACGGACAATGGCATCTTTCCTGATGATCGAAGTTAAATTAACTGATATATAATTATGTCTTATATAGATATAGGAAGATGTAGTGTCAGTGCCAATGAGACAACTCTCCATCCAAATAACAATTAAAAAAAAGTAAACCATTATAGGTCAATGCACGGCCTTCAACGCGGAGCCTTGGCTCACACTTGTCTGTTTTGTAATGAATGTTCGTCTCATTACTGATTAAATCATATTGAATTTTGCGATTAATGGTGAATTTGTGTAGTGGGTAACACATATAAAAGGGAAGATATTGTATGAATGCCAAAGACAATGTACGGCCTTCAACACATGAAAACCCAAAATACATATGGCAAATGACAAAACAAGTTAGGAAAAACATATATGAAAGACCTGAATCAACGACAACAATTGAACTAAAGACGCCTGACAAGAATACGTTTATATGTCAAATTATCAGTTAATGTATAAAATTAGGAAGTGCATAGTGTCAATAAGTTACGATTTTTATCAAGATTATCGTATTGTTTAGGAGAAATAAGGACTACGAAAGGACGAATGAATGAACAAACGATCAATGTCCAACCCTCGGAGTAAGGTAAAATTGATAGAGATCAGCTGAGGAGAGGTTGTGTTTTGTTTTACAATTTACTTAATATGATCCATTCAAATCGTGTAGCACTTTAATAAATTGGGAAGTCTAGTTTTATTTTAAAGAAAACAAAAGTTTGAATAACTCATAAATCAACACCAAAAATACACAAAACTTAATCAAATTAATGGCGTGAAGGAACATGACTGGTTCAAACTGATTGCTTTAATTTACAAGCAACTAGATTATTTGGTATTTTTTGTATATACATTAAGAGGAGAGGAAATAATATGACGTATTATCTGGCCATATTAAAACAAACTGACTTTTTTGATGATCGAATCCTTTCAATCTGGCATTAATATATTTAAAAGGTATTAACTTTGATACCACTATTATGGTTACAATCTTTATTAAAAGGCTGCCTTGTTTTCAGCAGGAAACAACATTTTGCGTATTTTCATTCTTAGAGAGAGTAAAAAGGAGAGACGAAAGATACCAAATGTGCATTCAAAACATTACTTTGAAATCAATAATGACTTTAGACTTTAACTTCGATACAATGTGAACATATATAGTCAACAAGGTTTATATCACACAGACGACATATTTTCATTTAAGAGAAAAGCGGATTTTTTTTTTCAAAGAATGATACGAACCATTGATGAACAGACGAACACACTAAATACTAGCCAGAAGCATATGGCGTGTTTCATGATTTGTTAGCATATTTAAAGAAAGAAAGATGTATAGAAAATCTGACAATATAAATAAAATATAAATTGGTTCTGTGACTATTACATTTGCACAGGTACTTTGCAGTACAATGTAGTTCCAATTTCTAAATACGAATTTGATTTTATTCGAGAAAAAACACTGACAAAAAGTAAAGAGACTAAAACATTTAAAAATACAGAACAAAAGGACCCAAACCAGACCTTCATGAAATCATGGCATGTGTTTATCATCACCTATCATCTATCACTTAATTATTTAAAGTAGTTTCATAGAAAAAAATAAATGTACCTTTCCCTTCTTTTATTTACAGATAACTATAAAATCTCACCACCGCAACTTTTGCCAAATATAACTCTTGTTAATATCCTGTGTAGCAAGTCTTCTGTGTTACAAAGGAAAGATAAAATACATCAAAACTATATTCAAACACATCCAGCGACAACAAGTTGACAATACTAGTAATCTGGCATACGCAATACTTTTGGAGTCTTTAAAATTTTTGATTTTCAATACTATAGGAACTCTAGGCCCATCAGCTTCCTTTTAAGCAGTAGCTTTCTGTCTACGAAAGCTCGATACGAAGTGCAAGCTATGGAATACCGTATCAACTGGGAGATGAAACTGTGTATACACACACTGCTGTGATGTTGCTACATGGCAATAGAAAGTACAACCATAAAAAGCCTTCAAAGAAATGTAAAACTGGACTAAAAAGCACGTATGTGTAGATAGCATATCCGGCTTTTTCAATATAGCCAATCCTGACAAGAGGAGGTTAAACTGGGGTAGTATAACCTTTGGTTGTCACGAAAAGCCTTCTAATAAGCACTTGTGTGTTACATACACAGTGTTCGGTGTAATTCTAGTATGATTTCAATCCATAGGTTCTTGACAATCTTGTTATAGACATCGGATAATACAGCATCAATTTATAAAACCTTTATCATCAGGGATGATAAGATTGAACTTAAATATATCACGATGTTGTTAAGTTCAATCTGATCATTCATGATTACCTAAGGATAAAGCGGTCCGATCATTGATGTCATCAGTTTATTTATATGATATGAATTATCGATATATGGAGTTCCTGAGATTTCCTGATTTATTTATTTTCTATTTTTTATTTGTATATGCATAATACATTTAAGACAATTTAAATCGTTTACGATTGTTACCTTTTATATAGTAGTATTATCAAAATATATATACAATTCCCTTTTCAATTTTATACAAGTATACTCAGTTGTATCATGTTTTTAGATATTTTCATATTATGGAATTATAGCTGTAAATCCAGAAATTATTGCGAGGTTTACATTATTGCAAATAATGCATCTGGTCTACTACCGCAATAAAAAAAACTCATATAGAAAACTGAAATCGAAATAATTAATCTTGCAATATAGTTGTCTACTTTAACAAAATCGCAATAATAAATGCACGCAATAATTTTTTGAATTCGCAGTAAATAAAAATAAAAAAACAGTGTTATGTAATGATAGTTTTTGAGGTTTCATTAATTCCAATCATTTAGAGAGAAATGCCAATGCAGTTGCAAAACTTGTATCTTTATTGTTAAATATTTTGAATTACCTAATTTTCCGATAAAGTCTAAAAACGACATACAGAAGCGTCCACTGTCATTAAGAACTGATGTTATTCAGTTGGTTGTTCAGGAAATGTAACGGGTAATATGTCCGAAAAGACAAACACTCTGACAAGTTTTCCGTGTCGGCGCACTATATGAAAAGTTCCTTATCAAATAGCCGAGATAAACTTAGTAAAACATGCGTATTGCTGAAAGGGATAATTTTTCTAACATTGATTTTATTTGTTCTGACAAGATGTTAAAGTTATATAACAAATAAACAATTAATAATTGGTTCAAGAATTGGATAAACATTATTTTTCACCAGTCACTCTTTTCATATGACTTTAAAAGATTTTATTACAGTGGTGAATTGGTAACCTTGTATAATACGATTATTCAAAGGATTGATTGGTTTTCCTGGACCGTATCGTAATTGGTGAGGTCTTTAAACAATATCTGCAAAAAAAAGGGAAGAGATCCGTTTGCGCCAAAATGCGTCCTTTTGCGCCACAACTTTTTTCCCTAATGCTACGTTTGCGCCAGTTGTTTTAAAATTACATATAGTATCATTTGCACCAAAAATAAAATATACGATTGCTCTAATTATTAATATTGGCGCTATTGATATATTTCAAAAACAAACTTTGGTGGAAATGATACCCCTGAAAAAAAAACAGTAATTGGTGCAAAAGGACTGCTGCCAAAAAAAAAGAATGTGCTATCCTTTTTGAAATAAGTTTCCTACAGATACAGCCAAATTTTTCAACTAAATCTTTGTATCTATGTGGTTATATTAAGTAAATGTTTCAGTGATTTGTGTAACAAAATCGCGGAGTTCAATATGTTTTTGTAGTATATGGACCAGGTTCATTGAATTCCAAAGAATCGCAACAAACACACGAGTTATGGTATATGAATACCGTAATATGTTGCCATAGCAGCATTACTTTCGAATATAAAATAAGTATTTTTTATTGTTTCATGTTGTTAATCTGAAATATCTTAGTCAGGGAAAGGACAGTTATTACCGTTTATACTTAATGTGTTAATAGTCAGTTCTTTTGGGCAGTTGTTGTCCATTTGTTTGATGTGTTTTATCATTTAATTTTGCCATTTAATGAGGGATTTTCCGTTTTGAATTTTCCTACGAGTTCAGTATTTTGTGATTTTACTTTTTAGTAATATGTAGATATAAGAAGATGCGGTATGAGTGTCAATGAGAATACACTCTCCGTCCAAGTCACAATTTATACAAATAAACCATTAATAAAGAAATTGTCTCGTTATAAGCTCCAAAGGAGAAGATCTGTTAGAACTTTGTTTTGTGAGGAAAAGAAACAAAATTTTTCGACTTTAAGATTCTCATTCAGACCTTGCTTTGTTGTCAGTAAACATGTTTATGTTAAAAAAAACATTAACACCAAGTTTATTTTATCCAGTAATAAGCCACTTTTGACAGTTGCCTGATATAGTAAATCAACTTGCAATTATTGATAATAGTATTTATGAACATATGATTGTTCATTCACCTTGTGACAGGAAAGAATTAAATAATTATCAATGAAATGTTTTAAGAAAACAAAACAAATTTGTCTCGTTTTCAGCTTCACAAAAGGAAACCAGTTTGTTTTTTTTGTGATAAAATTAACATTTGTAGATTATTAACCTGCACTACATTTAATTTATTTTCTTGTTGCCCCTTTTCTTAAGTTTTTTCGTGTTTTATTTCGCGTGTTAATGTGTATTTTTTTAATAATAGCGGGGCAAACTGTAATTAATTGTGAATAGACATCAACACCATAGTTTAAGTAAGGGATACAATATATACGAGTTGTTTTAATGTGATATTACTTACATCATAGCTTTATTATTCTACCAGTGGTGACATGACCTGGATTACCCATACCGGATCACTCTAGCTTGAGTTTCCTTGTTCTGCATGATTTATTTTGTTCTGTAAAATTTTGGCGGGAATGACAAATCCACAATAAAACTTAGAATAAGTTATACGGAAAAGGCTTATTATCAAGGTTGATGTTGAAAAACTCCAGTGTCTATTCTGCGATTTAAACTCATGATAAAACCGTTCGTTATCGTATAGACCCACAATCTGAACAACTACCCCAGGACGGCTGGATACAAACAATGTGTTAATTCAACATAATTATTCAAACAATATGTCCGAGGATCAAAAAGGGTACATACTATATAGTTATAAATAAAGAATACTATAATAATGATTGTGTGGTGTTATCAACCTGATTTTTTATGAAGCGTAGATGGTTTTATATCTAACATAGAACAGCTGGAATATAAAATTGTTATCCCATTCGGACTTTGTGTATTAGTGTAAGATCACTCCACTTACAGACATTCCGTAAAATCATTAGGACTTACATGTTTCTGTTTATTATTTGACGTTGGTATGAGTCTCCTCTAACCACTGTAGACATAATTATAACTTTATTGGGGTCGTGTGGCGTCGGAATTTAGTGCCGAAGTAAGCAGGAGATTTTCCTACTAAGATTTGGAGCAGCACGTTTCTGTCTCGAAATTGTAATAGATCAATTGTCCTTAATTTATTTTCCTATTTATATTTCTTCAAGAATATGAATAATATCCCAGCACCATAAGCGACAATTTGGTTTCACTACACCTCCCTCATGATGTTATGAAATTGGAGTCTAACGATAATTTGATAATTTATGAACTCATCTATTTAAATAGGTTGGCGTGTTCTACGTTTTGCAAATTTCATTAAATAAAAAATAGTACTGCATGCTAATCCTGTCGTTTCTATAATTATAGTTGTGATATGGTCCATTTAAACTAACCTTATTCTTTGAGTAGAAGTAGGACCAGGAGGGCCTTCAGCTATCTTTAAAAGTTTTTATCTGAAAGTCTTTATTTATGATCCTTAACTATTGAAACAACATGTTATAAATTGCATGCGCCTGAAGCGCTTTTCTGGATTTACCTATCAGTAATACTCAAAGCCCAATATTTGAGAGACAAGGATATGTAAAAACCAAAACAGTTGAAACGCTATCTAACCAAACAAGACACAACAATAGTAGACATTCAATTTAATGCAAACTTCGTAAATAGACAAATGAAGACAACTTAGTCTAGATGTTTGTTTTTGTTTTTTCTTTACTTCTGTTAGTTTTTCCATTGTTAAAATGTTCATGGAGACATGGCATATGGTTTAGTCAGATTACCTTTTTTTATGCATTTGTACGATTTGTTTCATTCTGAAAAATCATTTTCATACTATTTGAAGATGAATTTGTTAATCTTTGCAACCATACAGAGATAGATTACACTTAGGTTTTAAGTCATTTAATGTATTACTAAATGGAACATAAAGTTATGTCTTAAGATGAGGACTAGAACAATATCTAAATATACATATATAATATACAATAAACACTTATATTCTAGGTTGCGTTCAATATCGTAGCAGTTATGTCTTATATATCTATCTATGTTGAATCATGTGCTACGTAGATAGGCTATCCAAATTTCCGAAGGTTGGATTCTCTTGATAGTATGATTTTTTATGCTATGTATATTCAGAGGCTATGCTGACTATACGTTAAGAAGGCGACATCTACATATCCCTACATAGCAGATAAGATAATAAACGCACCTCTGATTTACTTAAACACTTGATGAAATAATACAGATTAAAACACTTAATTGTACAATTTCACCTAGATGATAGAACTTTAGCATTAATAATAATAGGGTTCTTATAAAAACTAACAACTATACTACTTTCATGTAATAATAAGCAGGATATCAAAATTAGCACTATGATATTACTGGTATCCGGAAATGATATTGTTAATTTCTATTCGAAAATAAATTTTCATTTCACACTTAATTGTTTTTTTAAAGCTAAAACTTTCTAAAATAAAAGTTTTCCTACCCTGATCTTTGTGTAATTATGGCCGTAAGAACGTGCCATATGGAGGTATACTTTTAATGCTATGGCCATTTGAAAGTATCCTATTTGGTAATTTGCTTTCTTATTTCAAATAAATTGTACCCATTCCTGGAATTAGTATTATTATGAGAAAAATAATAGTTCCACTGTTAAACTATCACTTAAAATGAAGTCGACCAATTTCAATATATTCATTTTAAAAAACAACTATAGGTTTATTTTTATTTTTATTTTAGAAAATTCTATCAATGTTGTTGCTTGTTTGTTTCGAATTAACAATGCTGTCAATTTGGGATATTTCAAACTTTGTTTTTCGAAACAAATTTATTCATTATTTATAACTGTTGATGTAAATGTCTTTTGGTTTTATGAGAGTTTATTTACTCCTTGGTTTTGATTGTTATTGGGTAATATCTGATTTATATTTACAATGGAATTTGAATCAGAATACTTCAAAAATGAAGTAGGTACTGCAAAAATGGGGAACATGAAAGGATGGGGAAATATGACCCTAACAATTTCATTCAGACCTGTTCTGCATTGTATGTAAACATGTTTATGTTAAAAAAAACATTAACACCAAATCGGTTCTAAAAGCAATTAGCCTCGGTTGGCATTTGCCCTAAAAATTCTTGAACCAAAAAATATCTATGAACATTTAGGCATCCCATTGAGTTAAACAATTGTTCATGCCACTTGATTCAGGCATGTCTCTAATACAAAAAATTGAAAACAACACGTTAAATAATGTATTGTGTCCGAAGCGCTTTTCTGGATTTACCTTCATCAGTAACGCTCAAAGCCAAACATTTGAAATCCGAAGATGTATAAGTATCGAAACCGTTGAAGAGCTATTCGCAAAAATACCTAACATAAATAGCCAAATTCATCTAAAGCTAACTTTGCCTGAGGGTGTAGAAACCTTTGTTTCTGAGTAATTTAAAAATTAGTACACTTTTTGTAAAGCTTGTAAAATCGTGTCAGTCCCGAAGTACTGACTACTGAGCTGATGATAACCCCGGGGACTGATAGTCCACCAGCAGAGGTATCGACCCAGTAATGTAAAAAATTGAAAACAACACGTTTAATAATTTCTTGCGTCCGAAGTGCTTTTCTGGTTACAAACATTATGGACACCATTTCAGTCAAGCTCTGTAGTATTTTCAAATTTCAAAGTTGACGATGATTTCCGAAAGGTGAGAATCGTATTTACAAGATGTGTAAGTGTATGGATAAGGCAGATTGTTCTCCCATAATAGACGGCTCTTTAAAGATGAAAGCAAATGATAGCAAAGTTACAACAGCATTTAACAAGTGTTTCTGTTTTACAATAGTTCTATAGTTATTGTGACAGGTCTTGCTAATGGCCGTATCGAAAGATTAGAAACATATTAACTTGACTGATAATTGACTATTATTTACTTTTGTTGGTTTATTTATTCTTTTTACAGGTTCAGTCAGTAACACTTCATGTACCACAATACTGCCTTTGCAGAAAATGAAAAAAAACGGTAAAAAAAGAATATATAGTAGTACCTATTTAATATATTGTTTTCAAATTTGCATAATACTGTAGAAAAGTTTTTCAGAAGTTGCGGAATTGGCGGGGCATTATCGGTTAGGAAAACCCGTTCTAGAATTGAGAGAATAAAGTGAGTTATAACAAGATTAGGTTGGTCTCCTCCGTAATCATTCAGTATGCCTTTGGAATATACAAATATAAAGAATTTCAATAACGGCCGGGAAACAGACTATAACAAGATAGACATACAAGCGGCACAATAGTATGTATCAGGGGAGTCGTCTTTTGTTCTTTAACAAATACAAAAGTGATTGTTAGTTGATGGTACTTCAAGAATAGAAAATGCATCTGCATAATCAAGTATCTGAATTCATGACTTATATATAAGGTCACATTAAAAGCTGAAAATATACTCATCATAGATACATTTGTACCAGGATTAAAATTTAGTTTTTTGCGCCAGCTGTGCGTTTCGTCTATAAATGACTCATTAGAGACACTCGAGTAAAAAAAGCACAAAAGGCCAAATAAAGAACGAAGCTGAAAAGCACTGAGGACATAAAATTCCTTAAAGTTTTGCCTAATACAGTTAAGGTCTTCTATTCCTGAGGTAGAACAAAGGTCTTCTATTCCTGAGGTAAAACAAAGGTCTTCTATTCCTGAGGTAGAACAAAGGTCTTCTATTCCTGAGGTAGAACAAAGGTCTTCTATTCCTGAGGTAAAAAATGTGTGTTAAAGAGTCCCTACATGGTGGTGTTTAAGTTAAGTCTGATGAATACGTTGACAAAATCAATACAAACAAATCCATATGCAATTAATTTTTTTATAAATCATCTGATTTCACAGAAAAACCCATATGCAATACTATAACCTTTTACAAAAGTCAATTTTTCGTGAAGTTGGCTATCCTAATTAAAATATTATTAAAATAAGTAGGCTGTTATATTTTTAAACCAAATCTGTGCAGTGTGTCACTGTGTCTGCAAATGCATTACTTCCGTATCGCTTTACCCAGATTCATGTCTTGGTTCTGATTTTGTCAATCTTTTCCTGTTGTTAATTTAACTTTGATGTGTTACACATTTCAAGTACAATTTGTAAACAAGCAGCATTCTATGATGATCAAATTTATTGATTTTTGTTTTCGTAACAAATGTGTAGTAATGACAGTTATAACACTTAGAGTTGACAAATATAACATTAAGGATCCTGCAATGTACCCTATATACATGATATATGTTCAAATCGATTAAAACAGAGTTTGTTGAAACAAACAAATTACATTATGACTTTCATGTATTACTATACAGTAAATGAAACTTTGTAAGAGATTATATAAAATGGTATCGGGAAATAGTTTCCTACTTTTACACCATAGTTTTTCAAAGTTATCTCAATACAAATTGACAGTAATGATAATTTCCGCGATATACTGTTCATTACTCTTATCAAACGTTTGCATTAACAGAACACATTTTGTTAACTAGGCAAAATATACATTAGTTTTAGTATAATTATTTCCTCACGGGGTTAGTAAGGTGGAGAGAGATTAAAACATTGATATAAGAAACAAAATTTAATTAAACGTTTTAATTGTATAGGGATAAAGAGCTCTGATGCACATTCTAGTATACAATCAAACGTGTATATCTTCTTCGACATTCAAAGACAAGGGCATTACAACTATCCATAATCGAAAACACTGCGCTAAACAGGTGTCTCTGTGGTTAACGTCATCGTTGAACTTTTGACATAGTGATTTGACTCATCTGGATTTTTTGTTTGATGTATGCAAACAAATGTACCATGACTATCTTATTTCTAGCAATTGACATTTTTAAATGCAGTATTATCAAAAGGGTAAAGAGAAATCTTTTATTTCAATTTTGCAAAGAAATTTGATTCAAACTGTACTAAATTGTAGATTTGTATATTTTTATTTTCCAAAATGGTGTCCATCCATCTATCAAATTTGATTTTTTAAAAACACAAAAAATATTAGCATGTATCATTCAAAATCCAATTGAATATACTTTTCAACCAATCCGATGAACATTTGTGTCAATAAACCTTCATTCTGCCAGTAATGAGTTATAAGAATTGTTGTTCATGCAAATGAAAAAATTTCCTCCAAGTCAAATTTATAAATGCATGCTAAGTATGTACCTGTTTCTGTAATGACAGAAATAAGTAACATGAACAAGTATCAGAGCAAATTAAATAACCATAATTGCTAGAATAAAAGTGTGTATTAATACGTAGTTATTTGTAACTGAAGGATACCTGTCGCATGGTATTATATCGGTCTTCGACAAATTGTAGGTTATTATTATTTTCGTAAAGGCCTTATTTGTTATCCTGTTATTTATGATAGATAGTTTGTAAAGGTGGACGTCATGCAAATAGTCAATTGTGTTGATAATTTGTTTAAAAAAGATTGTATCAAATGTTGATTAATAGAAAAAGAAAAACATTTTGTTTTATGAGAGTTTTTTTCCACTGAAATTTTAATTTAATGTTATATGAAAATGGAGATGGAATACTTTCTAAGGATAATTATTTGAAACATTTTCATAATATACGTATACATAAATATATTTATAATCTGATTTACGTTTATTAAAAACACTTAATAATAGAGATTATCAGACTTGAAATTATTACTTATAACCTAATGCAACATCAGAAAGTAAATACATATAAATTGCATTATTACTTTCATTACTTTATAAGCAAAGAGTTAAAACTGTAATAAACTTACATGTATCCGGAAATAATGCTGTTCATTGATACTTTTTTAAAACTCCAGTTAAATCGGGTACCACAAATTTTTCAACTAAGCAGTAAGGCAAAGTATATATTATAATGAGTTACTAAACTGAGCTTGATAAATCTTGTTAATAAAACAAGCTAAACATACATTTTAATGCACATTTTATCTAGATAACATACAACCAAAAGTGCATACTTTCTGCAACATTTAAAGGCAAGAGCATTACACTTATCTATTTATGAAAATGCTGTGTTTGATGCAACTCCAACTGCAGCTGATGGTATATTGTACTTTTTTCTAATGCTTATCACTTAATCGGCAATTCATTTGTATTTGGAACAGTGTTTGATACATTTCATACTCTTTGGTAGGTTGTTGTCTCTTCAACAAAAGAAAATGCCTGTACCAAGTCAGGAATATGACAGTTGTTATCCATTCGTTTGCAGTGTTTGAGCTTTTGCTTTTGCCATCTGATTAGGACTTTCGTTTCAATTTTCATCGGAGCTCAGTACTTTTGTGATTTTACTTTATGATACATTTCCCATTTAAAAATTATCTCTGTTTTTGTTGCATATTTTCACTGGAATTCAAATCTAATAATTCGAAAATAAAATGAAGCACTGCAAATGTAATGAATCTGGAGGGATATAGACCCTATGAACTTGGAAAAGATATATGTTCAGCAAGAATTTATTATTATCAAATTAACATCATTGCAACTAGTCATCCTACAGCAACTCAAATTTATTAATTTTGTCATAATTTTCGTGTACTATCACAAGAGAAATTGACCTTAACATTTTCATTCAGATCTAGTCTGCGTTGTATGTAAACATGTTTATGTTAAAAAAACATTAACACTTTTCTGTTTTTCTAGCAATTAGTCGCTGTTGACATTTGCTTTAAAAGACAAATTAATCTAAGAATAATAATCATAGTACTATGAACGTTTTGGCATCCCAAATTACAAAGTGTACGTGTACTAGTCAAATCATTTTCTATATATCATAACTGCGTGTAGAATATTGATAGTAACTTATAGCACTGTTAAATTAGCATATATGTAATGTATGTTTCAGATTAAAGAAACCATAATGAGTTTCTTCGTGGAAAAAAACATTATCAGAAAAAAATGCTCTCAACTATAGTTTCGAAATTGAAGACAGAAAGAAATTATTTCATGATCCCATTACAAAAACACTTTACAAATAATTTTATGATTAGCATTTATTTCATAATAACATTGGTTTTTGTTTTATCAATTTGAAAATCAAATAATACAAAACGTCAAAATTCATATTTTGAAATAATGTGCTACATACTATATAATATAAATCATCATACATATCCATTTTCGAGCCAATCTTTGCATATATTTCTCATACAGAATCAGGTTTCTGCACATTTATTATTGCGGTACATTTCTAATTCACGTGTCGAATATTGACAGCCAGGAGTATTTAATATGCGCCTTTTTAGCGATTTCTGTGTTGATGCTTCAGTTAAAAAAAATGATACCTTTTCAACAACTGTTATATTCCTGACTTGGCACAGGCATTTTCTTATGTAGATAATGGGGGATTGAACCTGGTATAGCTTTTATAGCTAGCTAAACCTCTCACTAGTAAGACAGTCGCATCAAAATCCCTCATATTGACAACGGTGTGTGCCGCATTTCATCCTTTGTTCGTTTTAGCCTTCAAATTCGATTTCAAATTTTCGAGCGAGGTTTTTAATCAGCTGTCGAGTTGGTCAGTTCTGTTCAATCCACCTATTGAATGCAATAGTGATAGATGTATGGAATTTTAAAAAAGGAGTTTTCTTCTGTTTTTTTGCATTAATATTAAAATTAAGATACCATTGTGTTGTTCGCCATTTGGCTTTTTTTAAAGATAATTTCACTATTTAATTATGGTTAACTTGCTCTTAATTGGCCTAAAATCTAGCTTCTGTTGTTCCCTTTGATATTTGTAAAATTCAATTGCGTTGATTTTACCGAATGACTTTACGCCACGAGCTAGCGTTCCTGACGTTATCGAATAACGTTCACACATACAAGCTAATGCAGCAGGTTCTGCAATCACAAAGTGATTAAATAATAGCAATCCTTTTATTATTAACTATGTGATAATTGTAACGGTAACTTTCCCTAGATGCAGAGTCCCGAGAGTTTTGATGCAATACTTAACAATTAATTGACATATAGATTGCTCAATCGATTTCCAGCAATTCGTTTGCAAAATGGAAAAAAGAAATCTATCTGGATGAGAATACGGATAGAATTTGGCAAAAAGCACAATACAAGCAGATGTTGAAACTCGTACAGTAAATAGTTTGTTAGTATGGAATGTTAAAGGAGTTGTTTTACTTGGTTATTTTGCCTAATAACTTTCCCTGTGTTCCAAGTGTGAACAGTCTCTGAAAGGCATTGGTCCTCCCTAACACATTATAAAATTCATAAAAAGAAAACGCTCTTCAAAATTAAAATGGCCATGACAAAGTAAAAATAAAACCCATTCCGTTCCAGACGGTCAGATGTTTAAAAAGACAATATGACCATTGTCATTTTGCCAAATTATCTGTTTCCTATACTAATATATTATAGTGTGGATATATGATGGTGTCACATGAGATGGTATTACATGTTACTGACCTATCTTTAGAAATTTATCTGATGTTGACATTAAAGGTTAACCTACTTTAAAAAAATACTAGTATAGAACTGGAATATATCTCCTTAAAAGGATATTGGTGATAAAAGACTGTTTAACGTTCAATGCTGTTCTCTAACAATTAGCAGTACTCGACCTTTGAAAGTCAAATTAATTAACAAGGATAAACCCATGCTGAAGGTATGTATAAATATCAGAGTTTCCAAGAGATCAACATATTTGGTTATTAAACTTGAACAAAACATGTCTCTCTTACAGACAATAAGGAAAGCTTTGAAGTCAAAATCAAAGTCATCGATATCTTTAAAATACAAAGTTGATGATGATGAACGGCAACTGTTTGCAGCAATTAACGAAGGAAATTTTCGAATGGCAAGAAGTCTGGTTGAAGGAAAAGTTAGTGTTAATTGTAAAGACTCATCAGGTTGCACTCCTATGATAGCCGTGTGTAGATTGCTGACAACAAAGAATAGCACAAACAAAACAGCAGATATTGTGAAGTTTGTTACATTTTTAATAGACCAGAATGCATTTCTTCATGAACGAGACATTTTTGGAAAAAGTGCTTTGGACTATTCTTGCGAAGATGATGGGAATGATGATATAAGGCAATTATTTCATGGTGCTATACAACAATCACTTCATAGATATTTGTAAAAACTACTTATTTATTTATTTAAGTTGAACATTTAAATATTATGATGAAAATTATATAAGCTATGTAAAACTCTATAAATTTCTTTTAATAAATAAAATAGAATTGAACAGTATATTTATCTTGAGTCTTTGATTAAATCCTGTCATTTTGACAAGAAACCTTCAAAACTCAGTTTATTACATGTAATTGTATAATTCTGGTAATCACTGACTTCGGACGTTCAGCTTTTGCAATTAGTCTTTATTCATTACATACAATACATACATTGCTGTGACCTAATGATAGTCTTTTGTGTTCTTCTTTGTTTATCGTATAGTCGGTTATCGTTTTTACAACAGTATTGTCAGTTTGTTTTCGACTAATGAGTTTAAATGTCCCTTTTGTAAATTTCGTTCTTCGTCACACTTAATATGTACAAATGAATGTGGTGATAACTCATTAAGTTATCTCATGCTAGTTACTCAGTAAGTGATACTAGTAGTCTTTAAGTTTTGTCTTTTGTAGATTTGTGCGTTGTCGATAGATCTTTGTTAGTAATATATCTGTTCCGGACCATATGAGTATTTGGACCATATGCGTATATTCATATGGTATGGTCCGATCGTAGACGTATGGTCGGACCATATGAGTATATTATACTGGTTTTGTTATTAACGGGCCGGACCATATGAGTATATGGACCATATAGGTATTTTTTTCAAATATCGATAAACATTATCTAAAAACAACCAATGATGTTTACATGAAAATGTATTAATTTTATAATTCAGAGGCTATATAAAAATCCAATATTGATGTCACAGTTAGTGATGGTTAGTTTTCATCGCGAATTGTATTCTAATTTACGCTTAGAATGACATTTACTTCCACACGGTACCATAACTTTTTCTGAATTTGCACGTCTTGATTATGCACGATCCTTTGCAGTTACACCATTTGCATTCGAGCGAAAAGCTAGCCTTCTTATCAGCTGCATTCAATGATACCGAGTTCTCGGGAAATTCCATAATAGTCATTAAGAAATTATGGAAATATCTACCTATGTCGACATATTGCCATGCACTCGTAACAACAAGTCGGTAATGACTATATGTATAAAATGTGTTTGCTATAGTGAGTAGTGAGTAAAATTAAATGCATGAAACTGCTTTTTTATAATATAATGAAATGACCTTTGATATCGTCCTTTTAATGAAGTGCCAACTACAAGGTTTATACCTTATGAAGAGTTACGTGTTACCTATAAACTGGTTAATTACCCCGACCATATGATTATATACCCATATCGTCATGACCATACGCGTATGGTCGAAATACTCATATGGTCCGGAACATATCCATAATTTGTCCAGTCCTTCGAAGATATCAAAGGCTTCAAAATACATATAACATACGTCTGTTGTTGGCCACAGTATTGTACCTGAAAGTTTATGTCACTGACTTGTTGTCGAAAAACCATCTTAAACTAGAATTTTATTCTTATAAATAAATGACTAGTTTGTCCTATCATAAATCTATGCTATAATGAATCTTGAAAGAGATAAAAATTAAATTTGTTTTAAACCGTGGAACTTTAAAACTAAGTTTTAAAACACATTTCCTTTTTATTTATAGTTAGTGCTTTACACAGTGGAAATATTAATCAAATTACTGCGTTTAAACACCTTTCATGACCACTTCATGGCTATTTAATTTACGCGATTTTCTGATTGACTTGATGAAGTTTAAAAGAAATAATCAAGCTTAAATATTCGCGACGATTTTGAATTCGCATTATGGTTTACTCGCGAAAGTCGCGAAAGTCGAAAATATTGGTTTACAGTAGTCATGTTTGTTGTTGGAAAATAAGTGATTTATTATTTTATTAAAATTAAATAATTCGAGTTGAAATAAACCGATAGTCAAAAGACTATTATCTTAATACCGACTTTTAGAATCAAACATCTAATCATTGCAATGGAGGGAACATTTACTGTTTCCATTGTTTCTGTTGATTAAATTAAAATTCTCCCTAAATTGTAGAAGTGGTAATATAAAAATAGCCAATTCTCACTCGTTTTGAAACCTATTATTATAACACCATTGAAGTTGTAAAATATAACCTCAATGATATAATTTAACAGTAAAGTAAAAAAATTGCATTATTACTTTCATGTAATAATATAATGTTTTTAACTGGCTGTTTCTGTATTGGCCCTGTTAGGTTCAAGGTAGCTGTTTAGGAACCAAGACTCTAAGAATCCAGGACCTATACAGCGTATCAAGAATCTATTGCAGGGTCAATGCAGAAACAGCAAGATAATAACACTTTTATTAAATGATTTTACTTATTTAATTAAGCTAAGCAACTTACCATGAAGTTGAGGAAAATACAGAAATTCATATCTAAACCCGTCTGTTTGCATTCACAATGGATTTTTTGTCACAATTGTCAGATGTAATTTCTTATTTTTCGTCCAATTACCTAATCTTATAATAATACAATTCATTTATCTAGCAAATATACAGTAATTTGGAAGACTAAATCAGACAGTTTAACTTGCCTTGCTCTAGAATTGTCTGCGTTCTGATGATTGATCAATGTAAAAGAAACAGGCTGAGAAATATTTCAGTCTACGTTACAAAACACTGAACGTCATTTAATCTTTTTTTATGATTTTAAGTTCAAAAATATGAATACAAATGATTTTATGCACAACGATACGGCCACAAAGTTAACTGTTAAGGAAGCTTATGCGTAAGAAAATTTAAACCGGACGCATTTTATTTTGTTAATATTTTTTTTAATCGAATACAACTATTTTTTCAATAAAGTGATATATCACATTGATTTACTTGACATAGTTATATATTTAAGCTTGTTAATAAAACAGCTTAACATATCTCTAATGCATATTCTACGTTGATCAAATACAACCATAAGTGTATACTTTCTGTAACATGTAAAGACTAAAAGCAATTACACTTATCTATTTTCGAAAATACAGTTGGTTATGCAACTGCAGCTGATGGTAGATTAATTTAATATTCGGCTTCACTTACACAGCATTTCGTTGTGTATTTGGAACAGTGTTTGATATAGTTCTTACTACTTTGGTAGGGTTGTTGTCTCTTTACACATTTCCCATTTAAATTTTCTATTTTAAGGTAGATGGGGTGTCTATTATCATAGATTTTTAATAATTTGTCAAATGATTAAATAGCATATTTTTTTAATAATAAAATAATGGTACGTGCTATTCAACCACTAGTGTTCAAATGAAAATTGATCAATATAGAATTTTGAATAAGCGTAATTAACGCATAGAATTTTGGATAAATATGAGATATTAATAGTACTTCATTAATGAAAAAAACAATGGGTCACGACCCCTTTCTGCTAATAAATTGTAATTCATCAGACTAACATCACCTTGTATGGTTTCAAAAGTTGGACAAAAACAAAATTCGTTTTTGCTATCTCAATATATCGCAAAGAAAATTACATTCTCAATTTTCTGAAAATAAAAGCCCTGATAATCCATACGACCATAGTAATTTATGAGATATACATATGAGTAAAGATGATAATTGTAATAAGATATGCTTTCTTGAAAAAAAATACATGTTCGCAATATTTTACATCAAATTAAATTGAAAAACTATCATAATACAGGACTCCCGTCACTCATTAAACCGTAAATTTCGTGGTACTATCAAACATGAAATTGACTTTCAATTTTCATTCAGATATAGTCTGCCTTGTATGTAAACATGTTTATGTTAAAAACCATTAACACTTGTCGGTTTTTCTAGCAATTAGTCGCTGTTGACATTTACTTTAAAAGACAAATCATTTTAAAAGAAATAATTATAGTACTATAAACATTTTGGCATCCCATTGAGTTAAGCAAGTGTTCATTCAACTTAAGCCATACATGACTCATATACAGACATAAACGGTGGACCTAGTTTGTAGAACAAAATTTTTAGAACTAGTTTGATTAATATCTAATTTTAAATCTATGGTTAGAACTGCATGGGCATTTCTCTGGCGGTATTACGGGTGGAATTCTATATTCCGATGTGTGTATAGTATGTATCGAGGTATTTACAGTAACTTTTAAGTACAACACGTTATATATAGTATATTATAATGATCACTTGTAGATCAGATAGATGTGTGTTTGTTGAGAGATGTTTGTATTTTTTTATTATCTTTATTGCATGTTGCATCGCACAGAAAATAATAAGTTACTGCGAGCAAACTAAGTCTACATTTTGACTTGCCTCATATTAAGCCAAATAGATAGATTAGAAATGTTTTAAATTCGGACAAATTTATGAGGGGAAATCTTATATATAATATGCACTTTTTAGCGATTTCATATTTGATGTTCAGTTAAAAAAATGATGCCTTTTTCAATGCCTCGGAATATTTGGAAATGAAAGATTCTTTGTGTCAATTGTTTAATGAATAGATTTTGGAGGAGAAATTAGATATATTTATTTGGGAAGAAAGATTTTACATTTTCATATAAAATGTGTCGTATTAAAGAATGAATTAAGCAGTTTTAGCACGAATATAAAAAATATTTTGTTAGTAATTTAGTTACACTCATTTATCATTTATCATTTTGATCCTAGTTTCTGAATTATTTGCTGTCGTATATGTACCCGTTGGAGTAAGTGGTCATCATATGAACCATACCGCATTTTTTTACCATTGGTAAAATATACATGTTTTGGTGCCAATATTTCGTCAAAGGGACTGATAGGAAACAATGAACTTGCTAATTAATTAGCTATAAACAGCTGTGGATGCACATTTGTTGAATGTAAAACAATACAAAATTCATACCTTCGACATTACAGGCAAGGGCGTTATCCTTTAATATCTTTTCTCCATTACACTGTGAAGTATTTATGGATTAAACGACATTACTGAACTTTTAACATTGTGATTTGACTCATCTCTGGTTTTATTGATAATAGGGAAATATTTTTGTTACCTTATATGGTCCGAGAACACATTTATTTCGTAGTGCATTTCTTTTAGAACATAAATGAAAATAAAAGAAATCCCACCTGCGCTTTCTCAAAGAAACTTTTACAGTGTGTTGTACTACTTTTGGGACAAGTTATATCAAAATTATAGAAAACTTCATCGGCTCTAACTCAAAATATGGACAATTTTATGTTTAGGGCGTCTTGAAATCTTTTGACAGCTTCCGAAGTGCTCAATTTCAACCTTTTTCAGCTGGACCAAATCACTACGTTCCTTTAAAATTCTGGACCCAAATATTTTTACAGTGTAATTTTACCCCCCTACTTGCAATTTGAGGCATTAAACATGGAGAAATAAATTTGGAAGGGGTAAAGAAATTGATGGTAAGTAACCCACTGTCAACACTAGGGACGACAATTGTGGTCTCGGACCATATGAATTGTTTTGAGCCGTTTCGAAACTTTAAATGAATATTTATCAAAAAGGTCAAACATAGATTGGCGTTTTTTTTGTAATTTGTTTACAAATTTGATTTGTACAGTAAAAATGTAAATTTGTGTTCTTTTAATTTCCAGAATGGTGTCTGTTTAATCTTTCAACTTTATTAAAATTAAAATAAAAGTATTCAAATGTATATAACAGAAATACGCTAATGAAAACAATGTCAATATATGTAATGTGCATTCATGTGGGAGATTTTCATTGAGCCATTATTGCATATTCAAGTACTTTCAACTTTACGGACGCTATGAGTAACACGAACGAACATCAGGACAAACGACCATAATTCTCATGAAACTTTGAATACAAATTTCAGTATTAACTAAACTTTTGGTAGCTGAAGGTTTGGTTCGACTGTAGCCACAAAATTTGATTTCCAAACTTTGGAAAATTTGCCTGCCTGTAGATTGTACTGATTATACAGTCGTATATATTTAATTCAAAGTTACGAAATCGAGGTTTAAAACAACATCAGTTGCTATTAATATATGTTCATATAAACTAAATGTTCAAATTCACCTAACCGATTTGAGGACGTTAATGATTTTCCGATGAAAGAGTTTTATATGCTTCCCATGAGCAGCGTTGGATTGAGATCAATTTGGATGCATTATAATCTGCCCTTGTTACTATTTTGTATGACCTAAATCCCTTTTTTCAGATGAATGCAAAACAAATATGACTATTATGCTTTCTAAGTGCAGTTATCAGGCATGGTCAAAACTTATTTTTTACCAAAGACGAACTAGTTATCTTGAAATAATGGTCAAAACATTTCTATTTTTGTATATACGTAATTCGTTTTACTTTTATACAGAAATATTTCTTCATATACGTAATCTGATTTCTGTATATGAGGAATTATTTCTGTATACTAGTATGCGTAGTTTGATATACGTGTAAACGTTATTACTTTAAATTTGTGAATCGAATTATGTATATATTATATACGTAAATAAGTATTTTGACTTTGATCCTCTCAATAGAACTACTAGTAACTACGATCATAAAATAAATAATGAACGTATTATTTCAGGTGCTAGCGACATAACTGTTCCGTGTAATACAAGTCCTCCCAAAAATCCAGATAACATTACCATGATTACCGATTGAATATTAATATCTGAACGCATTCAGTTTTTCATAAAATTAGGACTGTCTTTCAAATTAAAATGGCCTCGACAAAAAAAACTTTTCCATTCCAGACAGTCAGATGTTCTAAAGGACAACATGGACAATATGATCAGTTTCAATTTAACAAATCAGCTGTTTACTAGACTACTCAATTAAAATGTGGTTATGTTTCGGACCATATGAGTTTTTGGACCATACGCGTATGGTAATGACCATATGCGTATACTCATATGGTCCGACCATATGCGTTTGGTCCGACCGTACGCGTATGGTCGGACCATATGAGTATAACACTCGTTTGGTTATTAACGGGCCGGACCATATGAGTATTGGGGTCATATAGGCATATATTTTTTAATTACATTATAAAAGTTTAAATAATACAAAAACTTTGATGGTTGCAAGGCAATGTATTTTTTTATAATTCAAATACTACGTACAAATTAGATATTGATGCCATAGTTAGTTTTCATCGCATGTAGGCTTGGGTGACATCTACATCTTTTTGGAATCATAGATTTTTTGCATTTGCAAGTCTTGGTTGTGCACGATCATTTTCATTTACACCTTTTGTTTGCGAGTGCAAAGCTAGCTAGCGTACAGTGATACCGAAGTCTTTGGCCATTCCGATATTTCTACGGGGTTTTAAGACGCTCTAGATCTTAAATTATATGATAGCAATACACAATATTCACAAGAAAACTTAAATAAAGGTGTCAGACCACCAATTAAAAATCCCTATCTGTTCAACCAATTTTGCAAGTTTCACAGCTTTCTAAATATTTTACCTTAAGTTTAACTTCATAGAAACCAGGTATATCCTGAATTGTACATGTATCAGCTTTCTACATGTTAATTTTCACCATACCTTTAAAGTCTTCTAACAAAATAACTGACCTTTCGAACAGAGGTACTCCAAAAATTACCTCTGGTTTTCTAGAAATCTTAAATTAGTATACTATGGAGCGCATTAATCCTCGATTTTTTATGCAAACTTATAGACAAGTAAATTTTTGCTCAAAATGGTCTAGACATATTTCTCTTTCACCAAAAGTTTCATTTCTGCAAATTTGTTGCTTAGTTTAAGTAAACAAGGACATCAAAAGCACTATTTTGTGTCAGAGTAGGGCTACATTTACTAAATTGGAGGGAGTAATTGGTGGTCTGACACCTAACCTATGCTACTTTCCACTGATTTTTTGTGTAACAGTTCATTAAGAATTTTTCGAATTTTGTTTTTAGTCGACATATTGCCATTTACTCGTAATTACAAATCGGTAATGACCATCGGTATAAAATGTGTTTATTATAGTTTTGAAAAGTAAGTAAAATCAACTTTGTGAAACTTATGAACTAATTTTTATTATAATATAATAATAAAATAACCTTTATGATGCCTTCTTTTTAATGAACGGTCATACCATATGAAGAGTTTAGAAGTATTAAAAGTAAACTGTAACAGAGAGTTAATTACCTCGACCATACGCGTATGTTCGGACCATATGAGTAAATACCCATATGGTCATGACCATACGCATATGGTCCAAATACTCATATGGTCCGGAACAGTTATGTGATTGTGACTACATGAGAATGTATTACAAGTTACTGACCTATCATCAGAAATTATTTTTACGTTTACTTTGATGGTTAAACTGCTTGAATAAAACTAGTATAGAACTGAAATATATCTCCTTAGAAGAATGCTGGTGATAAAAGACTGGTTAATGTATTTCATAAAATAAATTGCATATACAGGATTCGAACATTATAATTTAATACAAATATTAACCATACTTTGTTCAAAAACAAACAAATCCATCAAGGCTATATTTTTTTAGAATTAATAGATTAATGTGACCTCCACTTTGAAGATAAATGAAAAATTCAACACAGAACTTTTGTTAAATTTTGGATACCGATCGTGTGTTTATAATATTCCTTTCCCCCGATATACTGGAATCAATCATTTAGACAACAAAAAAACGGAAGCGTATTTGCAATACAAATTAAATTCAAGAAATTAATACCATTGCAGTCATTTACAAAATTGAAGCATGTATTGATACTAGTAATCATTTCCTTACATTGAGTTGCTACATACTATTAAGCATGTTTAACATGCATGGAACATAAAAAATCCAAATGCACGTGGTTACAATCTTCATTTAACCAGCATGGGTGAGCTTCGAAGTATTTTTCTTAAATTAATCAAATCTCCAGTACGTCTCTGCGCCATTGGTGTAAACACCGCGCATTTTTCTGTATTTCAGAAAACCCTCCCAACCCAACAGTTTTTGCGGTATACTGATACGTATCATATCAAATTGCTGTACTCTAAACATTAGCAGCAGTTCAACCTTTTTTTTCTTTCAAGTCAAATAAATTAACAAATATAGCCCATGGTGATGGTGTGTATAAATATGAGGGCTTCAAAGTGTTCCTCACATTTGGTTAATAAACTTGAAGAAAACATGTCTCTTACAGACAATAGGGCAAGCTTTGAAGTCAAAATCAAAGTCATCGGTATCTTTTAAATACAAAGTTGATGATGATGAACGGCTACTGTTTGCAGCAATAAAAGAAGGAAATTTTCGAATGGCTAGAAGCCTGATTGAAGGAAAACAATTGCAAAGACTCATCAGGTTGTACTCATATGATAGCCATGTGTAGATTGCTGACAACAAAGTATAGTACAACCAAAACAGCAGATATTGTGAAGTTTGTTACATTTTTAATAGAACAGAACGCATTTCTTCATGAACGAGACATTTTTGGAAAAAGTGCTTTGGACTATTCTTGCGAAAATAATGGAATTGATGAAATAAGGCAATTATTCCATGGTGCTATACAACAATAACTTCACAGATATTTGTAGAAACTATTTATAACTTAAAGTTGAGAATTTAAATATTATATTTTTATTGTAGATGATGAAAAATATATAAGCTTTGTATAAATCTAAAAATATTTGTTGATAAATAAAATATAATCGAATAGTTTATTTATCTTTAGTCTTTTTTGAATCCTGTAATTTTGACAAGAAATATTCAAAACTCATTTTATTACATTTAATTGTACATTCCGTTACTGATTTCGGACGTTAAGTATTTGAAATTAGTCTTTATCCATTACATACAATTCATTGATATGTATGGGCCTACTGATAGTTATATGTTGAGTTTAGTGTATTGTTGTTTATCGTGTAGTCGTTTTCGGTTTTTTCATGGCATTGTGAGTTTGTTTTCGAGTTAAAATATCTATTTGGTATCTGTCGCCTCTCATATGTTTATTTCCTCCTTCATTGCCACACATCATATATACAAATGAATGTGGTGAGAACTCATTTATTTGTCTCGAGTAAGGAACCTGGGAAGTGATTGTCTTTGATAGTTGTTGTGGAATTTTGAGTTGTTGAGAGATCTTTGTTAGTAATGTATTCATAACTAGTCTTCGGAGGATATGTAATGCTGGAACATACATTTACATTATGTCTGTTGTTGGCCGCTGTATTTTGATCTTAAAAATTATGTCACTGACTTTTCGACGAAAATAACCTTCACAAACTAGCATTTAATACTTAAAAATAGCATGACTAGTTTAGCCATTTTCAAATATATGCTTCAAAAAATCTCTAAAGTTTTAATACATACTTGTTTATCGTGAATCTTCGACTAATGTTTGGCTTTGAGTGTTCCTGGTGAAGGTAAATCCAGAAAAGCGCTTCGGACGCGTTGAAATTATTAAACATGTTGTTTTCAATTTTTTTCGACTAAGTGTAACAACAGCTCCACTATAATTTTCTTTTGTCAGTGGTTTACAATGGAAAGATAATCAAAATACTTGTTTTTGTTGTTGAAATAAGCAGATTAATTTATATTATCAGATTTTAAAACGAATTATTCAGAGCAATAATTAGATTATTATGATTATTAGACAAATATGATACAGTAGCACCCCTTAGGACCTTCAACTAGTCGATAAACTCTGTTACAAAACGGAGGATATGCTTTCTTGAATAACGAACTCTTTTTAGTGAGCCCAATGTGTTTCAAAAATGATAGGTAAAAAGAACATGAATTTCTGAACCATCCAAATAAACTGTTATCATATATAAATGAACTATATAAATAGACACACTTACAAATTCAAATCATTTTTATTTGATTTCAGATGCTGCTTTTGCCGGTGTTTTATTTTTTGTATAATAAATGTGTTTCTAGATGTTCATGGTTGTGTAATTTACTTTTTGTGTTTGAAATCCGTTCGACAAATGAATAAATAACGGTACGAGTAAAAATTCAATTTGTAATATATTTAAAAAGAGTTAAAAGCTGTGAAAATTGAAAAAAAAAGTTGATAGGATAGGGATTTTGTGTGGCTGTTTTCTTGTTGCTTTTTAATTTAATTCGTAATTGCATGTATTCAGGATATCTAAACTTAACTATTGTTCTTCTAATCATAGCTTTTGATTTATTTAACTGTGTCATGAGAAGTTACATGAAAACATTTAATTAATTTTTTTTTATTTTATTCTTCTGGCCGATTTCCCAGATGACTTTCTAATAATGTAAAGCAGTTTTTTGCAGCTCTTTTTCACCATCTATTGGAAGTATTAATCTAAGTGTGAGGATACTATATTAGACATTATTTGCACGACATATATTTTCAAAGAGAAAAAAATATAGTTGGCTATTACAACTTTCACACACGTGTGATATTTTAATCTTTATGTAAATCGTTTACACTGAACTTTTTCATTTTATTTTGTTACGCCAGGTTTAAATGCTTTTAACCAAATGATAAGCAATCTTTTGTTAATATACGGCTGTTTGAATCTACCTGAGTAATTAGGCAAGTATGAAAAAATAGAATAGACGTTATTTGTTTAATATGCATGCAGCGGTGACATGTATTGGATACATACAGAGGACTTTCAAGGCTACACCACATGGTCATGTGTGATATAGTTTCACTTTATTTTGAAAAAAAAGAGAAAACAAACCAGCAGTGCTAAATTACACGAAACTAAGTGCATACATAAAAAAAACATTCGTTTCTGGAAAAGTTAAGATGAATATATAGTATAAATGCATTAAAATCATGTCCATATACATACATTTTAGAAAACACTAACATAACTTTTTCGACACTTATTTGATATTGTGACACATGAAACACCTTCATACATATATAATCATTTAACGTGCCATGACGCTCATTAACGCAATAAAATTAACATACAGCATCGGAACGAATGAAACATATAAAATGATGTGTGTGAAGAATAATATGCTTTTCTTGATTGTTCATACTTTGCTGCAAGTATTACAAGATCACTGGATTCTTCCTGTATCCGTACATAATCCTCCAAATCATATCCGGCAGAAATAATCAACAAACTCTGTAAAAAAAATCATTTCATTTAAGTTCTTTATGTTTTCCATACATGTGTTTTTACCTTTATATAGATATAGGAAGATGTGGTGTGAGTGCCAATGAGACAACTCTCCATACAAATAACAATTTAAAAAGTAACAACATTATAGAGTTAAAGTACGGCCTTCAAACGGAGCTTGGCTCACACCGAACAACAAGCATAAAGGGCCACAAAAATTACTAGTGTAAAACCATTCAAACGGAAACCAACGGTTCTAATCTATATAAACAAAACGAGAAACGAAAAACACGTATATATTACATAAACAAACGACAACTACTGTACATCAGATTCCTACATGTATGTGTAAACGACCATGAGAGAATTGAGGTGATTTGTATTCGGTAAAATTTCCGATAATGCCAATAGCATGCTGTTTAAATGAATGAATCACACAACATAATTATAGTTCATATAGAAGTCAATAAATATTTATAAGAATAACCTGTGTAATTATTCCAAAACTAGAGGCACTAAGAGCCTGTGTCGCTACCTTGGTATATGTGCATATCATAAACGAAGGATACAGATGGATTCATGACAAAACCGTGATTTGGTAATGGTGATGTGTTAGTATATATTACTTTACTAACATTCTTGCTCTTTACTATTATCACTACCTATAATGACCTTGGACCAGTAATTAAAATATTTTGTAAAAATTTACAAAATTTACAAAATTTATGAAAATTGTTAAAATTGACTATAAAGTGCAATATTTCTTTAAGGGGTCAATTGACCATTTTGATCATGCTGACGTATTTGTAGGTCATTCTTTGCTGTCCATTATTGTTGTTTACAGTTTATCTGTTTCTATAATAGTATTTAAGATAATAACCAAAAGCTGCAAAATTTACTTGAAATTACCCGATTGGTTTTAAATTTTTTACCGCAGATAAATCTTGACCTGATAAACAATTTTACATCTGTCAGATTTGTTCTTAATGCTTTGTTTTAGAGATATAAGCCAAAATCTATATTTTACCCCTATGTTCTATTTTTAGCCTTGCGGACATCTTGGTTGGTTGGCTGAATCACCGAACACACTTGTTAAACTAGATACCAAAATGATTATTGTGGCTAAGTTTGGTGAAATTTGGCTCAGTAGTATCAGAGAAGATTTTTGTAGAAAATTACTAAAATTTAAAAAAAATGTCAAAAATGGATTATAAAGGGCAACAACTCCTTAAGGGGTCAACTGACAATTTTGTCACGTTGACTTATTTGTAGATCTCACTTTGCTGAACATTATTGCTGTTTACAGTTTATCTCTATCTTTTATAATATTCAATATACTAGCCAAAATCTTCAAAATTTCCTTAAAATTACTAATTCGGGTGTCGTCCAATTTGTCTTAAAATTTAATGGGCAGATAGTTCTCGACCTGATAAACAATTTAACCCATGTCAGATTTGCTCTAAATGCTTTGGTTTCAAAGATATAAGCCACATTCTATATTTTACCCCTTTGTTCTATTTTTAGCCATGGCGGCAATCTTGGTTGGTTGGCCGGGTCATCGGACACATTTTTAAAAACTAGATACCCCATTGATGATTGTGGACAAGTTTGGTTTAATTTGGCCCAGTAGTTTCAGAGGAGAAGATTTTTGTAAAAGTTTACGAACGCAGGACGCAGGACGCTGAACGCTGGACGCAGGACGACGGACGAAGGACGGCAAGTGATGAGAAAAGCTTACTTTGCCCTTTGGGCCAGGTGAGCTAAAAATGTAATTCAATTAAAATTATGCAAAAACCCTAGTGGTATAAAACTTGAAACGGTTGGGATTTTTCTTCTTCTTTCAATTCAATCAAACTTGATAATCAACATAGGAACTTGAATTTGAAAAGCTATTATAAATAGAAAGAAAAAATAACTCTCTCCTAGCTAACAATAATTTTCTCGTTACAAAGAAAAATATCCAAATTTAAAGGTCATTCTCTCCTACGGTCTTTTCTTGTTGACTCCGATGTTGACCTTTATAAACAGATTTAATTGTATCTCACCAATAGAATTTATATAAGTATAGTATAGGGAATAGAAAATCAACTGTAGTCAATATCTATTTGAATCTTTACATGGCGCCTTTTCTTGGCTGTTATGTATATATACAAAGTCGTGTTTCAATTCCAACTTTTTCTGTTAGTACATGTGTATTATGCAGTCATTTGACAACTTTTTAAGTTAACACAAGACAAAATCGAAATGCTGAACAAGAGCTGATCGCGGAAAAAAGTTAAATGGTGCCAGTGTGAAGGATTATAAAAAAAACTATTCAATGCATAAGCCTGAACTAATCCTTAGAACTTGAATTGTGTAGGTCACTATAGTTTCTTAATGTTTCCAATTTTTAGAAATTTTGTATTTTTGTAGATCTTCATTAAACTAAGAAGATTTGGTATAAATGCTAATAAGACAGCTATCAAGCATTAACTATATGACTTAGATGTTAGGAAATAGAGGTCCACGTTCGTCTTCAATCATTGGTTTGTTTGTTTTAAATTTATTGATGTTTTTTTTAAATTATCAATTTGAGTGGGTTGCCATCTCATTGACGTCGATTTTCATTCAGTCATATATCTAAGTTTTAAAATTAATTATTATAAACTGTAAACATTTGTCGTTTCAATATAATCAAATTTCCATAAACAACTTAACCAGTGATCACGCGAAGACAGTGAAAATCAAATGAGAGAGAGAGAGAGTTCATTAATTATAAGTTATTATGTATGGTAGGAAATAGCTGTCAATTTTCATTTAAGAGTCAAAGCTTTTTGTAAGAACCAGGCAGAGTGCGATACATGATGGTTTCAGATTTTATTTATAATTGGCCTAGTAGAAGCAGTAAATGAATATTGCTCAAAAACAAAATTTAAGTGAGAAAATATGAGTGGTTGCCATGGTAACGGACACTCTATTTTTTGGTCGTTAAGCTTGGTAAAATCTTTCAAAAAACAGCTAAATCACCACAATTCAGAGCCTGCTTATGAATAGAATCATGCATTTTTCATTAATGTTCAAATCTAACATTGATAGAACTTGGTTTAAGCTTCATTTTAGTGAAGATTGCATGTCAACCAAATTTGTAATTTTTTTGAAAATTTTTGCGAAAAAATGCATATTTTCAACATTTCTGAAATTGGGATTTTTTCGAAATTAACAAATTTTCTCTGGTGTTTTTCAAAAAAGTGCAAATGTGTACAGAATAGTTAGCACTGTAGTTATGAAGTTTGGATACTACTTTACCAAATTGAATAGAAAAATGCGCGGGATTTTCTTCAGTTTTATCACCATAGCAACCGATTTTTTCCTTGGAAACGGAGTTTTATTTGCAGAATATTGCAGTTTAAGAGCTTAAATGTCTTGGATTTTTTCATAACCGATAAGAAAATACATAAAAACTTTAAATTACTATCATCAAGTGTTGTTGACTTCAATTGTTACCACAGAAACACATTTTAACCATAGTAACATCCACTCTGAAACTGCATAAATATAAATGTATGTTAAAAAATACATAAATAGAGGGTGTTTATTTTCAAATTGGAACATGACTGCATGCTTTGCTTCACTCACAGTCTTGTCTGGTTTTTTTCCTTCAGATTGTTCAAAAAATGAAATATATAATGTAATATTGGGGTTAGAAGGTAACAAAGTTTCATTTTTGTTAAAGATATCATACATGAAGATTTTTGAAAAGATAACGTTTGGTCGGCGAGCCTGATTATAAATAGAATTTTTTTTTTCTCTCAGATATTTCTTATATAACATCGATATAACTTGGTTTTAGCTTCAGAGCTAAGTTAAGGTACATTGTAGATGTCATGTTTTGGGAATTTTTGTGAGATTTTGGGAAACCTCAAGTTTTATTCATTTGAATGCCTTAAGAATAAATTTGTAAGGGTTCTGCGGAACCCAGTGTCACGCCTACTTTTGCTGTTAATCGCAGGCTCAACAAAAATGAGAAAAAATAAGTAAAAATATTCCTCTTGAACTATCTTTTGATTGTAAGAAGCTTCTGTCCAAGTTTGGTAAAAATCCAGGATTGTTTATGAATCTAATAAATGTTTTAAAAACTTTTACTGCAGACTGTTGTCATGTTAACTGGAAGAAAATCTAAGTCCATTTAAAAGTAAAATACGGAAAAAATGGATTTATCTTTTTACAAAATTTACTTCTTGATACTATCTTATGATCATAAATAAGCTTCTGTCCAAGTTTGGTACAAACCCAGCATGCCCAGGATAGTTTAAGAAAGTTATTACTATTCTAAAAACTTTAACCACAGAGTCAATGTTATGTTTTCCCGCAGAAAAAAATTAGTCCATTTATAAGGAAAATACGGAAAAAAATAGAATTTTATTTTTACAAAATTTACTTCTGGATACGATCTTATGATCATTGGTATCTTGTAGAGAGTTGTCTCATTAACAATTATACCACATCTTAAGATCAAATGGTCACTTTTAGAAATTTCTTTATAGTTAACCAGGCCATTTAGGGCAAAATATACAGTCAACATTGACACCAACAACATTCAAACTTGATCTCTGTTTTGTGGTAATAAGTATTGTGTATACATGTTTCATAAGATTTGATTGAGACAAACTATAATTGCAAAATAGAAACCAACTTTGTGACGACTAATGTACTGACGGACATGCATTAAACCTACAACAACGCCCTCTCCGCCCTCCCAAATTGCGGCGCGGCCATAAAAGGGTTTCTTTTAGTTTTTGCCATTGTACCTTGAATCGATCAAATGTGTCCACAACGCGTGGGACATCGGAAATTTATTCTTTTTTTTTACACATGGGACACTAAAGTCTTGTATTGATGAATGATTACAACTTGTTGGGACTAGAAAACATTGATAATATAAAGAAAAATAACATTGATATGTACTGCGCTGTTTCTAGTGTTGCATTTAATTAAATAAGACCATGTGTGGAATTTGTCTTCAAATTATTACTGTTATTAATCTTGTATTTATGCAAATATTCTCAGCTTAGTGGTTTCATTCCAAATCTCGGGATTAATGCAGTCTTTTATAAAGGTTACAGAGACAGATACAGAAAATAGGGGCGTAATTCATGTAAAGGTTAAAAAAACGTTGAGAATAGCAAAATATTTTTTTTGAAATTTGAACCTAAAACAAGATGATCCGCAGGGAGTAGCTTTATACGACCGCAGAGTTCGAACCCTGAACATTGGGGCAAGTATGGACACAACATTCAAGCTTAATACAGCTCTGAATTTGGATTATGATTAAATAGTTGACACAACAAAGGTTTCTGACACATAATGAATGTGGTCTCAGAACTTAAACTTAAAAGCTTTAAATTTTAAATTGGACATTACCTATTATGGTCCAATATCCAAAATCAAAATACATGGTTAGATTCAGCATATCAAAGAACCCCAAGAATTCAATTTTTTATGAAATCAAATAAAGTTCAATTTTGGACCCTTTAGACCTCAATGTGGACCAATTTGATAACCGGTCCCAAACATCAAAAATCTAAATACATGGTTAGATTAAGCATATGTCCAAAAACCCCAAATATACAATTTTGTTGAAATCAAACAAAGTTTAATTTTGAACCCCAATTTGGAACAACTTGAAAACTGGGCCTATAATCAAAAATCTAAGTACATGTTTAGATTCAGCATATCAAAGAACCACAAGGATTCAATTTTTGTTGATATCAAACAAAGTTAAATTTTGGACCACAATTTGGACAAACTTGAAAACTGGGCCCATAATGAAAAATCTAAGTACATGTTTAGTTCAGCATATTTATCAAAGAACCCCAAGGATTCAATTTTTGTTAAAATCAAACTTGGTTTAATTTTGGACCCTTTGGACCTTAATGTAGATCAATTTGAAAACTGGACCAAAAATTAAGAATCTACATATATAGTTAGATTCGGCATATAAAAGAACCCCAATTATTCAATTTTTGATGAAATCAAACACAGTTTAATTTTGGACCCTTTGGGCCCCTTATTCCTAAACTGTTGGGACCAAAACTCCCAAAATCAATCCGAACCTTCCTTTCATTGTCATAAACCTTGTGTTTAAATTTCATAGATTTCTATTAACTTATACTGAAGTTAGGTCGGAAAACCAAGAAAAATGCTTATGTGGGCCCCTCTTTGGCCCCTTATTCATAAACTGTTGGGACCTCAACTCCCAAAATCAATCCCAACCTTCCTTTTGTGGTCATCAACCTTGTGTTTAAGTTTCATTGATTTCTATTTACTTTTACTAATGTTATTGTGCGAAAACCAAGAATAATGCTTATTTGGGCCCTTTTTTGGCCCCTAATTCCTAAACTGTTGGAACCAAAACTCCCTAAATCAATCCCAACCTTCCTTTTGTAGTCATAAACCTTGTGTTTAAATTTCATAGATTTCTATTTACCTATACTAAAGTTATGGTGCGAAAACAAAGAAAAATGCTTATTTGAGCCCCTCTTTGGCCCTAATTCCTGAACTGTTACGACCTAAACTCTCAAAATCAATCCCAACCTTTCTTTTGTAGTCACAAACCTTGTGTAAAACTTTCGTAGATTTCTATTTACTTAAACTAAAGTTATAGTGCGAAAACCAAGAAAATGCTTATTTGGGCCCTTTTTGGCCCCTAATTCCTAAACTGTTGTGACCAACACTCCATAAATCAATCCAAACCTTCCTTTTGACACACACACACACACACACACAAAACAAGATATAATGTTATCGGAATCTTGAACTTATGGGATGTATGTAGAACGACGCATAGTAAGGAATAATTCATATTGATACAATTATTTTGCTTGATAATTTTGATTTGATAATCTTGCCGGTAATAGCATAACTATTTTACCGGGATTAGCACAATTCCAACTTAGCAGATGTATTCTATTTGTCTATCTCGGAGATCCTGAATTTTAATTGCGGGATAGTAGTACAACAAAGGAGTTATGTTATGCTATTGTTTCAGAAAAAGGGAGACGGTTTGGATCCATTAAAACGTTTAATCCCGCTGCAAATGTTTGCACCTGTCCTAAGTCAGGAATCTGATGTACAGTAGTTGTCGTTTGTTTATGTAAAATATACGTGTTTCTCGGATCTCTTTTTGTTTATATAGATTAGACCGTTGGTTTTCCCGTTTGAATGGTTTTACACTAGTAATTTTGGGGCCCTTTATAGCTTGTTGTTCGGTGTGAGCCAAGGCTCCGTGTTGAAGGCCGTACTTTAACCTATAATGGTTTACTTTTTAAATTGTTATTTGTATGGAGAGTTGTCTCATTGGCACTCACACCACATCTTCCTATATCTATTAATGATATGTTAATAGCCATAGGCGGATCCAGGGGGGGGGCCGCCCCCCCCCCCTTTTTGTGGGAAAAATTTGGTTGATTATATAGGGAATCATTGAAGCATGACTGGAGCAACCCCCCCCCCCCCCCCCTTAGGTCAGTCAGCGGGCCCCCCTTAGGAAAAGTTCTGGATCAGCCACTGATAGCTACATGTATATTTAAAGAAGATTCCATTATACTGGACTTCTGATATTAGCGATCAACAATTGACTATTATTATTTTTTTTAAGTCACCACCAACTTAAAATGTGTTCAATTTGCCTGTCCGTCTATCCGTCCGTCCATCACACTTAAATTTCAGTTTAGAAATGCTTTGACCAAATGATTCTATTATTGGTTTGTTAATATTATGTTACAGGTCAATTTTGTGATTTATGCTGGAATAACATCTTAGACGGGTGTGTGCCATAAGAAATTAAGAATTTTCTTACAATTGTTAGGGCCATATCTATCTTGCCTTGCCATAAGCCAGGTTGGCCTAGTTATTGTAAACCCATGAAGTTCATCATCTACTAACTTCCAAAAATTGATAATCAGATGATGAACTCGGAACAAAGTCTGACCAAATGCAATTATCTTTTTAAGTATCTACTTGTATGCAACATTTTAAAAAATCAACATACCCCCCTACCCCCTTCCCCCCCTCCAACCCCAATGTTACATTATATATAACATTTATTGAACAATCTGAAGGAAAAAAAACCAGACAAGACTGTGAGTGAAGCATAGAATGAAGCCATATTCCAATTTGAAAATAAACACCCTCTATTTATGTATTTTTTTACATAAATTTCTATTTTTGCAGTTTTTAAGTGGATGTTGCTATGGATAATATGTGTTTCCGTGGTAACAATTGAAGTCAACAACACTTGACGATAGTAATTTAAAGTTTGTGTTGGTTTTTATGTGTGTTCTTATTGGTTATAAAACAATTCAGGACATTTAAGCTCTAAAACTGCAATATTCTGCAAATACAAACTCTGTTTCCAAGGAAAAAATCGGTTGCTATGGTGATAAAACTAAAAAGAATCCCACACATTTTTCTATTTAATTTGGTAAAGTAGTGTCCAAACTTCATTACTACAGTGCTAACTATTCTGTACACATTTGCACTTTTTTTAAAAACACCTGAGAAAATTTGATTATTTCGAAAAAATCCCATTTTCAAAAATGTTGAAAATATGTATTTTTTCGCAAAATTTTTCAAAAAATATACAAACTTGGTTGACATGCAATCTTCACTAAAATGAAGCCTAAACCAAGTTGTATAAATGTTACATATGAACATTAATGAAAAATGCATAATTCTATTCATAATCAGGCTCTAAAATGTGGTGATTTAGCTGATTTTTGAATGATTTTACAATGCTTAACAACCCAAAAATAGTGTGTCTGTTACCATGGCAACAACTCATATTTTCACACTCAAAATTTTTTTTTGAGCAGTATTCATTTATTGCTTCTATTAGTCCAAGTATAGATAAAATCTGGAACCTCCCATATATCACATGTATATGACACTCTGCCTGGTTCTTATAAAGAGCTGTACTTTAAAAGTTTATCAAGATTAAAAGAAATCGAATAACATTAAACAATGATGTTGTATCTTGTTTGGCAGCAGTCCTTTTATACGGAATGGGGGATTTTTTTCTTAACAAAGAACCGAAAACATTTTCCGTTCAGTCTTGGTGCATATTAATCTTTTTCATTTTCAAATTAAAGCCCCGCTCCCAAGAATCAAATGATTGATGCATTACCATCGAATGTAAGTTGACCATCTTGATCTATATCTGCCTCATTGAACATTTCCTCGGCTTCATCTTCGGACATCTTCCGTCCACCACCGGCACATAACACCTGTCGGAGCTCATCTTTATCAATAAAACCATTTCCATCTGCGTCAAACTTTTTAAATGATCTCTTATATATTTCATTGTCTCTATGAATTTTCGCTAATACCTGTTGCATGCATTTTCGGAATTCAGCAAAGTTCACAAAACCATGTCCTACAAATTAAATACTAGTATATCAGTTGCATGATTGAATATGTATCTTTATCCATTTTGTTACAGCATTTTAAATTGTAAATTCATGATTAATGAATCTGAAAATGACACTGCAAACGCGTATATATATATATCGAACCAACTGAACACTGTGCATCGTTTGAAATGGTCAAAGGACCATCACCGCTAAGGAAAGGAATGTAACCAAATTGTTAAAAATTGTGTTACTCTTCAGTAACATATTAATCATTTAAATTATCGAGGACAAATGTCATTATCAAGGTTTGATTAGTTGAGATATGTTTAAGTGAAATGAAGTTTATATATTCTATCGGCATTTTAAGAAAAAAAATATCGTCCAAGGACAATTTGTCATCTATACATAAGCAGATACTGTCAAAATATAGATCAAGTCTTGTTTTTTGGTATTTACGAAACTATTACATAAACTCTGATTCGTGACAATTATGAAATAAACCTGTTAAAAGAGGATTGAACCATTTTGATCATGATATCAATACCACTCTCATGATGTCACAGTCATATCAAACTTACATTCTATAAAGTAAGAACTCATAGCTTTCTCAATTGACTTGAATTTCTTCAGATATGATCCCTTAATCAAATTAACAGAACAATGTCCCTCAGTGTTGCACATATTTTATCTGTCGAAGGACAATTAAAAAAGTGACCTTAATGTGTTTGTTCTTTATTACTTTTACAAACATATTTAATTTTTTATTTAATCTGGCAGGAATTGTACACATGCGAACGCTTGTTTATATCATTGATATTTAATGTTCATTTCTATTTTTTATGTGATCAACATTGAATTTTGAATAAGCCCAAGGTATTGTTGATATAGACCTATGATAGAGTTGTTTTTTGTAAAAAATCGGTTATGAAATGTGTTTGTAAGACCGATATCAAGACCGAACAGACAACCAGAATGGTGAATGGACGCCCGGTAGTTCTATGGCCCACTTATATGGGAAACATAAAGCTTCAGTGCATGTCCCTTAAATTTTATGAAAATTTAACACAAAGTTGTAGCTAGTTATATGTAATATATTTTCACCTCTGACTTTCTTTTATTTAATTATTAACTGCAAATTGTATACAATATTACATGATCTGGAAATGTTTTGGCTTCGGTAAACAAGCTCAAAAGTACTATATTTGTTTATATAAAATCAAGGTAACATACACTTAAAGAAAAAATTTTCAAAATCAATTATATATAGCTTTAATTTTGAATCCATACAAAGCAAGAAAGCAAAACAAGTCTTGCATGCAATTTTGAATAAACGAATTGTTATTTTACCCAAAATACAAGACGCAATGATAAAAACAGCATAGTAGTCATTCATTTAAATGTAACATTTACAAATAATTCTGTAAGAAAATATGAACGTCTATCAACAATGTTTTATAAAATACAGGATGTTAATTAAAACTTTTCATTCAATCACTGTAGGTAAGTTCCTTCATACATAATATATCTCCAAATACTTAAATAATAGTTGAGGCTTTGGCAAATCTGTTATATTTATATCTCTGTTGTTAAAATTTACCAAAAGATGCAGCATTTTTCAGTTCTAGGTCACAATACGGCCTTCAACAATGAGTTAGGCCCATAATTTTTAAGTTTAAAAAAAAGCGTTATAAATATGAGACTGCCACTGCAAATACGCCATTATTAAATCAACTGAAACGTTTACGCTGTGAGATTTGACAAACGGATCGTCACCACTACGAATTGAAAGAATTCCCCAACTGCCGTATTTTTTTGCCCATCATTCCGATGAACATTTTAAGAATCTACTTCATCATCAACGTTTAATAAGTTTAGGTGAAAAGATTTCAGTAATAGTTATTCAACGAGGGAAAGGTGTGTCTGAATTTAGGATTACCTTTATTAAACTTTCTTATCCAGACACGCCGTGTACAACTAACTTACCCCCTATTCTAAATTCTATACTGCAGCTGTTAACATTGATTATTAAATAAAATAACACACCGAAAGCATATATTTTATTGACAATATCAAACCATGATTTATAAGATATTTGTTTATTGCATGAAACCCCACTAGTAACCTCTTTTGGTTATCTTTGACAAGTGAGTATATTTTACCAATGTCAAGGTTGTTTTGCATATTCCAATTGAATCATTGGGTTAATATGGATCAGCAGGTCAAGGTTGACCGTATTGTGTATTCATATTACAAACAAAAAATACTTCATGCTCTTTGCAGTTGCAGTTGTCAATATGGACGGGTGTGAGACATTTTTGACAAGCGTTTGATATGGTAGAAGAGACTTAAGATTAAGGCAATAATATAACTAAAAGTACTTACCTGTATCAGTTTAATAAAGGTAATCCTAACTATATTTTTTATCTTACGGTTTTATAGAAAAAATACATTGATCTTTCAAATCGGGTCCAACCCGCGGAACATCTATCCCGAATCGGTCGCTGGATAACGAGGGGGTCCGAGAGTTAGAATCCCCCCATTTTTTTAAATAGAAACATATGACTGGAATAAAAAATGTTACTTTTAGCAAAAGACTAATTAAAGGATTTGTATTCAAAATAGATGCTTAATTTTAGTTTCGCTATTGGAATTTTCAAAAAAAAAATATTTAAATTTCTTGAAACAATTTGTAGTGAACACTGTTAGTAATTTCTTATGTTCATGCTATTTAAAGAATATAAACTGTAACGAATAACAATGGACTTTGTTTGTGGGAAGTAGAAGCAGGGTTTCCAGATACCCCGCTTGTCACAGCCTGTGGTCAAAATCCATTGTTATTCGTAACAATGGATCTATTCAATTTACACGTGTTTCAAAAATAGAAACTATGGAGTATAACAATAGAACTGGGGTGTAAGTGATTATAACAGCTTGTTTAGAAAATCCATGACTGCTTAAGGGCAAGAAGTCGTCTAGATGTTATTAGATACTGTCAAAACATCGATCTAGTCTTGTTTTGTGTTGTTTGGTATTTAGGAAGATATTACATAAACTGAAAAGTGTAAATGTAATATAGAATATAAAATTAATATATAAGCTTAAAACGAGGTTTGGTCAAAGTTATTCCTAATTTAAAGTTATATAAAAACTAATGACGATTTTATGTAAGAATTAATGGCTTTTCATATTTACTTTAATGTTCAATTAAAGTATATCAAAAGAAAACACTGAAATGTTATTGTGTTTGGATGGAAAGATATAAAGAAATGTAAAACTAAAAGGATTTAGAATGAAGACTCTTCATGCCAGTATGCTGATCGGTACTAACATGTGATCATACCTTCTTTGTCTATTTCGTCAATGAGTTTTGTTGCCCTCGTTAGGTTTATCTTGATACCAACTTCTTTACCCAGCATTCATAAGTTCTTCCGGTGTTATGTGACCATCGTGGTTAGCATCCAGTTTATCGAAAACAATCTTGATTGTAGCTGTAATAAAATTAATAAAACATGTTAATCTTTTTTGTAAATCTCAGTATTAAAGCACACACGGCATTTAACTTATCCATTGCTAGGAGTCAGTCATTGCTTATCAATTCATATTAATATCTCGCAAAAGACTTAGATATCGAACAACTATACTATATTTCTAGTGACCAAACCAGTACAAAAAAACATAGTACTCTTATAAAATTGAGACAGTCAGACGAACATGGAAAAACAATATGCAGAGGCGGTACAAAACTTGGGTGATCGCAGGCGCTTCAGAAAGGATAAGCTGGTCAAGGTTCACATGTGACATTGTATGTTGTTCCTTGTTGTTTGTAAATTTTCAGAGAAGTTTGTTGGCAGTGTTTACTGTCTAAAAAATTGGTATTATCTAACTTATTGTGTTTTATTTTATCGACATAAAAGATATATCTTGAGTCAGAAAGATAGAAATATATATTGTCATGTAGTTTCTGAAATAATTTGAAAATAAAGTAACGTTGTGTTTTCGCATGTTCGTGCTCTCTCCTCTACACCATATTAGTTTCCATTTTGGGTCCATTTATTCTTCAAAATAAAGATTTAAACCCTATAATTTTTTGTAAAAAACGTTCATGTTTTTTCATATTGCCCATTTTAATGATTAGAAGACTATTGGTAAATTTTGTTTTGTTTCGATTTGTTATTTACTAATATTATGTTACCTGCATGACCTGAATAGTTCAATTTACCTTTAAATTTTGTTTTGTGTTGGGGACATTGTCATACTCATCGAAAACTGCCATGTTTGTTCTTGTATCTTCATTCAATGGTATTTTAATACCAAATGTTTGTATATAACAGACATTAACTTAATTTGAAATCGCGTGCTGTTCTTCCTGTTTTGTGTATATTTTGAAATATATGCTGTATGCCACATCTTCTTTTTCCAATATACAACCAATTAGATATTTCAATCACATTCATATTAGGCTTTACATTTTGTACAAATTGAACAATAAATGACGGATAACAAGTTTTAAGTGATATTCATAAGAAGATGAAATATGATTCAGTTTAAGGAAACAATCCTGAGGTTTTCTGTGAAGAAAAAATTGAGGAAAATTGATAAGCTGTAGAAGCATTGGCCAAAGAAATATTCTGTTTACAAATCTTTGAATATAAGTACCCTGTTTAACGGGTATTTTGGAAATGAATCAAACAGTTGCTTGCAATATCCCACATTTCCAGACCCGACAAGAAAATCATTAAATATACCATATTTGTATATCTAATTTAGTTTTTAACAATAAGACTGCCTTTGTTTTTAGTTCAGTCATTACCTTTAAAATGGAAAGCAACAATTAAATTGTTCATTAAGGTAGCTCGGGTGTCTTTCTCAATCTTGAATTTTGAAATACCAGTAAACAATCGGTCTAGATATTTAATAATATGTGCAAATATCGAGAGTAGTAGGTAATTCAAGTGAAAGAATTTTCATCTCAATATAGAAAATTACATGTTTTGTCATATTCAATTACAAAAAAAAAATACTTCTGTTTGATTTAATTTTATTCAACTTTGCCACATAAGGGGAGACAACTCAATGTAAGTGCAGTTAATTCAGAAAGAGTTACTTTTACAAAATGTACCTGTATTTTATTATGTAGCAAGAAAACAAGTCCCTTGACCCCATTTTTTTTTCTTTTTCGTGTCTGAAAGCTTATTATAAGAGCTATCTTCTCATATATGTTATTTTAAAATTCTAAGGTGTAGTTTTTGTTTTATGGTAAACATTTGGTTTCCTATGTATAATCTATATAAAATCTGTCAATTTTGCACAATCTGTAGTATAAAAACAAACCCCGTGTCAGACCAATTTTTTATTATGTTTTTGAAAAAAGCCTGATATAAACTACATTTTGACAAATCATAAAAAAAAATTACTATTGATTTAATTCAGACACCCTATATACCTTAAGTGTATCTTTACATGTACAAAATCATATAAATGTCCCTTACGTCCAGTGGTAAGATAACCTTTGATGCCTGTTGATTATACATCTGCATACTTCTCGTTTGATCAATGCATTTTAACCTCTGATGAGTCGAACTCCGATGATTCGAATTCTCGGTTAATCGAGGTAGTTCTTAAGTCCCGTCGATGTAAAATTGATGTAAATTGACCCCGATGTCTCGAAGTTCAAACTTAAAAAAACATCGAAAGAAATAAAAACCTAAAAAATAAAATTCATAACGGATGTTTTTCTTGTTTAACCTTTTCATTTCCATAAGTGATTAAAGCTGTGTAAATTCCATAAGTGATTAAAGCTGTGTAAACATAAATGTTTGTAAAACAGTTAAAATGACATGTTTATGATGACCGCTAATCAACACCTTTATTGATAGTCCAAGCGGAACTTGAATGTGCTGAACCTATTTCACTTGAAAACGAGACGAATTTTAATGACCCAAGCGGAGATTAAATTAACCATTAGAATAAGAACAATAATTTAAAGGATTCAAATATTTTATTAATTATTATGAGTCGGTCTTTTTAATCTATGAACACTGTTCACGTTCTTTAAAGATTAGTTATGAAAATATTTTCGCGAGTGATTCCATAATTTATAGTGACTGACCTTTGTAAATAATTGTGTATTGATTTTATTTGTGAATGTTGTGTGTTGAATCTTAAAAATACGGTACATAAATACACAATCATATATTATCATATCAAAAAAAGCACACAATGATCAATAAACATGCATCTAGTTTACAGAAATCACATATTGATATTTGGTATGAGTCGAACCTCGGATGAGTCGAATACTTTCGTCTGGTCCCTTTGACTTCGACACAACGAGGTTCGACTGTATATGTTTATAACCCAGAAATGTTTTACTACAATGAAATATAGGATTGATTACCTGCAACAATAATATTCAAGGGAATATCTTTTTCGACCTTTTTCGTATGTAACTGGATGTGACGTATTATGATTTGGTGATATTACAAGCAAAAATCCGATACGGTTTTCCGATAAATCGAAATTCCGCTACTGGATATTTGGTTGCTGTAAATGTGCGTGCATTATCTTTATTTATTAAAAGTACAATAGTTTGAATTCTGTTCTCCTTATTGATTTTTGATATATTACAATTGGATTTTTTTTTTCAGCTGAACCTCACTGTTTGGACATAGTTTTGTAAAACAGCAATTTGTTGTGATTGCCATATCTATATTATTTAGCGTTCAATTTTTTCATTAAAAAGAACCCGACACCTCTTCAAGTTAAATAATTGGTTTTTTTTTCAATGTACTTAAACATTTTCAGTCTTTAATAAAACTTATTATACGTAATTTAGCATTCAATTTGTACAAACTGATAACTTAATACGCATGTTATATTCATTTCTTTTAATATATTAACGAATACCCTTTACAATAAATTTGTAATTGAAAAGGGCAAAAGAAAGATACGAATAAAATCTTATCAAATATACCCGTCTCATTATTTGTGTATGCCAGATAAGACAATGATTCAAAACATCTGCTACATATGACATAAATATTTAAGAATAAAAAAAAGGAGGCCACAAAGCACGTGAGTTTATATTTGATTAGTTAAGGTATTACCCTACATCTTTCAGAGTGTAAGCAAATACATGATTTAAATTACACGTTTTGCCTATTTTTTGGTTTACAATTTAGGACTTTTTACTGTATTTGTGTCATGTATTTGTTTCAATTTCCAAGGTTTTGGTAACCTTTTAGAATTTGGGTATTGAAAATCTTTAAAAAAGTTGTATCAATAATTCGAATTCTAATTTTTTAAGAACCCATTTGTGGGAAAAGATAGATTTGATAAACTATACAGCCAATTTGAATGGCACATGGGTATGTGAATATTAATGATCAACGCTGCGAAAATTTTTGTTTTCTTACCTTTTAATTCTGATTATCACAAAAAAAACAATTTTCATGTTCTTCAAAACACCTATTGCGTTTGTTTGATATTTCAACGAAATAAAAGCAATGACATTAACAAACTATTCAATTTGGTGCATATATCAAATTTTTGAAAACGAGGTCGTCTAAAATGCATGTGATTTTATCCTTAATTTATAAAGTAAGCATATTGCATTTGGGGGTATTTTAAAGATTGATTTGTGGTATGGTAATATATAGTTGCTAGCTAATAATTCAACCGGTCTCTATGTGAGAGTGGTCTCCCTGTCAAATAAACAGATCGTCTTTTAGCTCACCTGGCCCACAGGGCCAAGTGAGCTTTTATCATCACTTTGTGTCCGTCGACCGTCGTCCGTCCATCGTCCGTCCGTCGTCCGTCGTCGTTTACTTCTACAAACTTCTCCTTTGAGACTACTTAGTCAAATTTAACCAAACTTGTCCACAATTATCATTGGGGTATCTTGTTTAAAAAGTGTGGCCAGTGACCTTGCCAACCAACCAAGATGGCCGCCATGGCTAAAAATAGAACATAGGGGTAAAATGTAGATTTTTGCTTATATCTCTGTAAGCAAAGCATATAGAGCGAATCTGACATGGTTACAATTGTTTATTAGGTCGGGATCTACCTGCTCTGAAATTTTCAGATGAATCGGAGAACCCGTTGTTTGGTTGCTGCCCCTAAATTGGTAATTTTAAGATAATTTGCCGTTTTTGGTTATTATCTTGAATATTATTATAGATAGAGGTAAACTTTAAACATCTTAATGTTCAGCAAATTTAGATCTACAAATATGTTAACATGACCAAAATGGTCAACTTACCCTTTAAGGAGTTATTGCCCTTTATAGTCATTCTTAACATTTTTTCTTAAATTTTTGTAATCTTTTACAAAAATCTTCTTCTCTGAAACTACTAAGCCAAATTTAATCAAACTTAAACACAATCATTATAAGGATATTTAGTTTAAAAAAATGTGTGCAGTGACCCAAGCCAACCAACCAAGATGGCCGCCATGGCTAAAAATAGAACATAAGGGTCAAATGTATATTTTGGCTTAAAACTTTGAAACCGAAGCATTTAGACCAAATCTGTCTAGGGGCTAAGTTGTTTATCAAGTCAATATATATCTACTGTGAAATTTTCAGATGAATTGGACAACTGGTTGTTAGGTGTCAGCCCCCAATTGGTAATTTTTAAAGACATTTTGCCGTTTTTGGTTATTATCTTGAATACAATTATAGATAGAGATAAACTGAAACAGCAATATTTTTCAGCAAAGTAAGATCTACAAATAAGTCAAACATTACCAAAATTTGTCAGTTGACCCCTTAAGGAGTTATTGCCCTTTATAGTAAATTTTTAACAATTTTCGTTAATTTGGTAAATTATGGTAATCATTTTTTTTCCTCTGAAACCAAACGACCAAGTTTATTATATATAGAGCAAATTGAAAGTAGCAAGAATGTTCAGTAAAGTAAGATCTACAAAAACATCACCATCACAAAAACACAATTTTGTTATGAATCCTTCTGTGCCCTTTGTTTAATGTATACAGAGACCACGGTGAGCGACACAGACTTTTAAGAGCCTCTAGTTTTATATTCTCTTTATCATTAAATTGTTATCCCCCTTATATCATTTAAAGTCACGTTATATATATAGTATAGATGAAACGTTTTCAGTTCTCACGATGTGTAATTATACGACTTTTATCTATATCGTTTCATAAACAGAGATGGAGGTAACACTATACAATTTTACTTTTCGAAAGACCATAAGTATTAGCAGTTTTAATTTAAGGTGAAGATTTTACATACACATTTGTTTGAAAAGAAAATTGAGATTAACTATATATATATATTCTAGTTAATACTGGAGTATATGAGTATCAGAGGTCAATTTAAACCAATATACAATAATTTGATTTGATTGAAAAATAAATTGAAAAACGGTTCCTCCTAAATTCATTCCTGTTCACTTTTTTCGTTAAATATGTATACCCCTTTTAAACAAATGGCTGTTCCCCTATTTGCATATTCTATTTTATTTTGCAATTATTGTCAAATGAAACATTTAAAAGTCATTTAAACATCAATTTGTACACATTCTTTAGTTACCATGGTTACTGTGCACGTTATTGGCATGTGTTATAATATATTTATGAATACCCTTTATAAAAAATATTATGGATTGGAAAGAGCAACATGAACCTATGGAATTATCAAACTGGTTGATGCAAATTCAAAAATAAACTCACAAGAAGTCGACTAAACGCAATTTTAATGGATCCGAAATTAATAAATCAAACGTCTGCATTTTTTTTTAACGAATTGGTATCACCTTGGATTCTAATAAGGTGTATGTGTTTATTATTATATATATTTATATATAAATAACATTTTTGTCGGTTTGCGACAGGATGAAATTTTGGACTTTATATTTGTTTCAATGACAGAGGTGGTGGTAATCTTTTGGAACTTCACCTTTGAAAAGTTTATCAATAAAAGTTATACAAATTTGTGAGAGGAGATCTTCTTTGAGATACAGTTCTAAATTTGACATGTATACGACTAGATGAATATTACTTGCCAACGCTGTGACCGATTTGTTGTTTACTTTCATTTGGAACCAGAATATTTTTGTGATAGACGAAACAGTTAAAAGTGTACCTCATTTAACATTGACGAATCTGTTACGCGATATGCGTTTGTTTGATATACTCAAGAATACCCTGTACTCATGTAAATAGAGACAATGCAATTTTTAAAAGGAACTCCCTTTGCCGTGGCTAGAGCTTTGCAAGTTTTACTTTGAAGTTTCGTAAAAATTCACATACTATGAGAGGAAACATCGAGATCATATCTTGGAACCCGTACACAAACACAATAGAATATCTATGCATATTATATATCTCCTTAAAAGAGGCGTGATTTCTAAAACAGCTGTATTTACAAAGTGCAACCTGTAACGTTTACAAAAATATCTGTAAGAAAGTTATAAGGGGCGTATCAAGAGTCAGAAAAGATGGGAATGCAATTGTAAATCATACTAAAATGCTACCTAGCACAAGGGTCGGATATTCGCTGGAGGAATTCAAGCAAAAACCCTTTGTTTTTTGCCGATAAAACAGAAACCCGCTACGTATATTGAGTTGATGTGAATGTGCATTTATCATCTTTATTTATTAAAAGTACGATAGGTCGAATTCACATCTTCCTGTTGATTTTTGAAATATCAAACTGGGATTAATTATTTTCAAATCTGAACCACCTTATTCTGTTCATAGTTGTGTAAAACAGCAATTTGTTTTTATGGCAATAGCTATATTATTTACTGTCCTTTTTTCTTCTTTGAAAACGATACTTCGTTAAGTTACATGATTGTTACCTTCAATGTACTTAAACATGTATTATATTTCATCTTCAGCTAAGTGTTAAACAAAATTAATTATACATCAATTTACAATCAATTTGTACCAATTGATAACATAATACGCATGTTACAGGCATTTGTTTTAATAATTTACGAATACCTGTTACAATAAAAGTGTAATTATTGAAAAGGGCATGAAACTCATCGGATATACCAGTCTTACCAGACGCATATTTTGTCTAAAAAAGACTTTAATTTTAAAAAAATATCATCTGCTTCATATGACACTATTTAAGATAAAAAAGAAGTAGACTAAAACGCACGTGATTTCTTCGATTTGGAATCTGAATATAACAAAAGAAATGTAAAATTTACGCGTGTTGAATGCATGTAGAATTGTAAAAAATCATAACGCCTGATGCATATATTTCATATATTTACTAGAACCATTTATTAAAATTGTAACTGATAGGAAATTGCAAAAAGCGATGGAATTAACAAATGGGTTATAATGTCTGTGATTTTATCCTTAATTACCTAACTAAACACATTGCGTTTCGGTAAGTTCTATACCTTACTTCCCGGAATGTGTTTTGCTCATTATTGAAGACTGTGACCTACAATGATTATTTCTACTTCACTCGATCTCTAAGTGAGAATGGTCTCGTTTGCAATAATATACATCTTCCATTTTTTTTATATTTCCTTTACCATGAAATGTTATCAATTTAATATCCTTCGTTTAAATATGTTTATTTATAGTGGATTGGGAAACAAGTTTTGCAACTTATATTAATCCCTTTCCATTTTGCGGGTGCGAGTGCTGCCTTGTAGCGGCATTAGCCTGTTCTCTTTTTGAAAATCTACAAGGGTGTCTTTAACGTGCAAGAGATATTGCTTTCTCTTTACACGGGTCAGTCATTTATCGTCCCCTTCCGACGGACTATCATCGTTTCCTCAAGACCATACTCGCAAATTGTGTCAAGGGAGAGCCGAAAATTCAGTCCCTGAAATTTTCATCCCAAACGGGAATCGAACCAGGAACCTTTGTGATTGTAGTCCGATGCACTAACCACTACACCACGGCTCTCTAATATCCTTTAAAAAGTAAAATCACAAAAATACTGAACTCAGAGCAAAATCCAATCGGAAAGTCCATAATCACATGGCAAAATCAAATGACAAAACACATACAAAACGAAAAGACAAGAACTGTAATATTCCTGACTTGGTACAGACATTTTCAAATGTAGAAAATGGTGAATTAAACCTGGTTTTATAGCGCTAAACCTCTCACTTTGTTGACAGTCTTGTCAAATTCCGTTATATTTATTAAATGTATACACATATATATGGTAGACACAATGTATCTTGTGTTTTTTAAAGAATTATTATTGTTTTATTTTGCGTTTCTTTACAATATTTTAGAAACGTGAGGAGGCTACATGGTTACTAAAGCTTGTTAACAGGTTAAAATGAGGTGAAAATTTGATGGTTATTTTCTTATATGCAATGAAATGTTGTGTGAAATGTTTTCTATAGTACTTGTCAGGATAAAACTTTACTTATGCCAAGTATTTCCTTAATCGAAACAAAGAAAAATCCTGCTCAATTTTATGAAAAGTGCAAATTAAACAAAGACAAATTGGGGAAAATCAATGGTGGTATTACATCTATAAGTTCAAACTCCTAGAAGTTCGGGGCATATAAATAATGAAAAAAACATGTTTTGAATAAAATAGTAGTGCATATACACTTCCCATTCTATTATGTAGTTTTTTCACTAGACTAGTAAAAGTGGCACCGCTTTAGCCGCAAATAGAGCTCACATGGGGATTTGCATTGTCTATATTCAAATCAGTGCGACCTGTATACTGTCAAAGATAGATTATTCACTTTCAATTAGCAAATAAAATCCCTATGATTCAAAAACATCTAATGCAAATGATTGCTGTCTTATGACTATTCTCCTATATTCTATTACCATTAAAATTTGTATTTACTGCAAGTGATGTCCTAGTAAATTACACCTTTTCATGTTATTTTGCTCTTTTGCTCTTTTATTTTATTTTTATGGGAAAAAGGGGATATATTTTTCTTCCGTTTATTAATTACATCATTTCGTTAATTTTCTTCTTTTTTCAGTGTTCTGAAATTATATGCAGACATGTAAAATTATAACTATATTGCTTTCAAGATTTTTTTCTGGATGTCACCTACCGATTTAGACATATCACCTAGTAATAGATAAACACGCGTTTAAGTACCCTTCTGGGACACCTTTGCTTTTTGTTTTTCGTTTTGTATTTTCATTCTTTTTCGCTTTTTGCAATAGCATTGTCAATATTTTTTCGACTCATGCGTATGCATTTCCTTCTGGTATCTTTCGTCTCTCGTGTGTTTGCTTATTCTCTAATCCATGACTGGAAACCATTATTGGTACACAACTCCTTGAATACCATCTTCATTTCCAAAAAGCCTCAATTTTTTTGGAAGTAATCACAATTTACAAGTTTATAATAATACGTACTTTGTTATAGCCAAATTCAAAAAGACTACCTTCATCTTTGTTCTTAAAACAAAAAATATGTTTTAATCAGATTCGTACTTTTTTCAGAGAGAAATGAATGCAAATTGGTTAAATATATCTGTTTTGTCATTTATCTGTGTTTTATTTAGATTTTTTTTGACATCATGTCTTCTCAAACATTTTTTGACGGAACAACTTGTATTACAATAACTGTCAAATCCTATAAAATAACCTCAAACTATGTCCTTGAAAAAAAGGAGAAAGTCGTAATTTTACAACTCGTGAAAACTGCAAACGTGTTATTAACCATCCTCGTTAATTGATTCTAAGATATAAAAAAAAAAATTTTCATGTCATATATTATATTCAAACTGTTTAGCTAGGTGTTCATTCCCAATAATAATCCAATTAACGATGTTACTGTTAATCTATCACACGTTGACATAACAAGTAAAACTGCGAGCTACTGCTCACTGAGGATGCCCCGTCGAAATATTTCGGTAAAAAGGAGGTTGTTGAGTTATGAATCTGAAAACCAATCACAGGATAAACCTGACCTATAAAAACACTGAAACCACATTTCAGAATTCCTTGTATTGTAATTCTTCACAAAAATGAAACAAGAACAAACATATGTCAACCCGTTCGTAAGCCCTCCAGAAGATCAAGTCAACGGAATATTTTCAAAACATTATTATGATTTTCGAAAAAATCCTCAAATTTATAGCGCTCATTTAAATTATAAAGAATCAAAACACAAAGAAACTGAACTTCGCGGATAAACAATGCCAATTTTAACTAAAACAGACTAATTTTTGAAGTATTCAAATAAATTCAAAACCATATAAATATTCAGTATGATATGTGTAGCCCGAAATCACAACCATAAAGATTTCTACAATTTTATGAACAAATACAGAATAAAAGGACATTTTAGAAAAATGTTGTCGAATTTAATTTTGTTCTAAAAAGGAAATGAATTCATTTTGGTTCAAATTGATATTTTGTTTTACTTATCTGTGCATTGTTAAGAATGTTTAATTAATATTTTTCTATTCGTACATGTTTTTAACAACAACTTGAATTCTAATTTCCAATCACCATCATTTATAGACGTTATAAAAGTCAAATTATAAAAGGTTATTAACCATCCTCAAATGGGTTCTAATGTATGGAAAAAAAAACTATGTTCATGATAATATATACAAACTGTTAAGCAAGGAGTTTATTCCCAAGTATAATCCCATTACACTGTTACTGTTAATCTATCACGCGTTGACATAGATATAAGTGCGAAATGTCAGTGACACGCTCTTACAATGAACACATCTCTCAAACTGCTTAATTTCATTACTTTTAAATACATGTACGACTGAAGTATAATGTCTAAAATTTGATAAATTGATCCACCATCTTTAATATGTTTTATTTCCTCTGTTAGGCTCAGGTAGTGTTCAAAGGAAACACTTGCCGACTCATTCATAAGCCATCAAGACTGTCAATGTTGATGTTCCCATGCATTTTTGGCTCAACCCCTTCGTCATTTTTCAAAAGGCCTCCATTTTTCCATAGCGCTTAATAACAGGTTCAAAAGATTAATGATGTTATGTCATTTGTACTTCATTTTGTAATTGTAAGAATTCGATTAAATTAAACCATAAGATTTCAACAATTTTCGATTTTATAAAAGAAACAGAAAGATAAATGTTATCGGATTTGTACTTTTTCCAAGAAAGACATTAGTTTAAGCTTATCATTTTTTGTCACTTATCTATTTAACATTTCAATTTTTTTAACAAATCTTCTTCTTTAAAAGTTTTTTTACGTAAGCACTTTAAATCGAATTTTTAAGGCCTTTTATTTGCAGATGTTTCATAGGTCAAATTCTATCAGGTTACCTCCACCGGTGTCCTTGATATAAATACAGTAGAAAGTCATGATTTAACACCTCGTGAAAAATAGAAACGTTTTATTTGTCGTCCTTTTAATGGATTCTCAGGTATTAAAAACGGTAGTTTCGTGATAAAATACAAATTATGATCCCACTAACGCTTTACTAATAATCTATCACACCTGGACATAGATAGAGAGAGAGAGTAAGTTCAGCGATACGCTGTTACAATGAACACATTTACAAAAACAGCTTCATTACTTCTAAAAATACTTTTATAAAGCTTAGCCGATTTATCCTTTTCCTTACTTGTTGGTTATTTTCATTTTTTAACTTTTACTACCTTTGATCTCAGTTCATCATTGGTCCAATTTCGATTCCTCTGAATTTTCTAATATAACGTCACAAAACAAGCACTCATGTCTGATGACGTTACACAAACAAAACAGATGGATAGAAGATAAAGGTAACCTATTTTGCCCCATAACACCAATTTTTCTTTTCCATAAGACTTCAAATGGTCATTTACCAAAATTTAAGCAGATTCTAGATTTATTTTCTTTCGATTTGAGACTCAAATTATTCCCATTCAAATATAAGGTAAAAGACATTTTAAGTCTTTTCCCCGTATTTTTTTAAGCTCAAATATCCCGAAAAGGAGTTCCTACCTGTCAATAGTTTTAAAATTTTTTGTTCCTTCCTGCATATCCTATCGTCGTTAGGAATGTTTCGCCATCTCCACGTTACATTTCTATTGTTATTTTCAAATTACAAGTTTTATTAAAAACTGTCGTTCTTTTTTTGAATTATTTCAAATATAAGTTTTTTAGATTATATTCCGATATAAATTGACCATAAAAAGAGAAAGATACCAGAGGGACATTCAAACTCATGGATCAAAATAAACGATATCATTTCGAAATAAACTTATCTGTGAGTTTAGCTGTATATTAGAACAGCGGATATCAAAGTAATTGATCACTTTATGGTAAAAGCATGAAACTTGGCATAGTGAAATTTTAACAAAATTCAGATATAGAGCCACGAAAAAAAAGTCCTAATATGGCCGCCAAATTCAAGATGGCCGACATAAGTATATTAACTTTCAGGCACGTACCTACGGATGCAGTCCTTTATCAAATCTACTAGATTTTAGATGAGATCATGTACTGAGATGAAAGTTATGTAACGATATGTCGTATATTCAAAGGATGTTCATTGAACTTCCAATTTTTGTTAAATGTCATTCGATTCTGAAATGTAATGGGTGAATGATTGTTTGAGTAAGTTGTCCAAACTTTCGTTGTTTTAATAAACTATAACTTATTCCATTTTATTTGCACATTTTTTTCAAATAACAAAGCGCTACCTGAAGTTTTCGCTTCTTCGTCAACTTTGGACATGGCGTTAAATGGAAGTTCCCTCACACCAGACCAACACCAGAAACGTTTCTGTATTTCCCTTACAATTAAATAAATAAGAAATTTAACACTATGCTAAACATTATTTGTCTGCAATTTGGTAATTATTATTAAATTTTCTTGTTTATCCCTAATTGGAGCCCATGATGTGGAGTATCTCAAAAGTTCCAAATTATTTTTAAAATGATAGTGATTTGTTTCTAATCTTTAAAAGTTAGTAATTTCTAAAAGTATTAATTGGCATTAGTCCATAGTTCGAATTGGGCAAAAAAATAGTGTTTAGATTATAGTTTATACGATGTTTTTCCTTTTCCACAGGTAAAGCCTTCCTCGCATTACAATCCTTATTTGATTTAATTGACGATACGTTTGCTCCAAAAAGTTGACCATTTTCACACAAATTAATAACTACTTCAATTAGAGCTTTGTCAAGTTCATCACAAGACATACAACTAGCTCAGTTTATTCGTACCTTCAGCACGTTTCTAGACCAATGTAAAAAGCGCAAGTTTTACACCTTACGAAAATAGGAAATGTGTTATATATTCCGTGCAAAGATCTCAACTGTTAAATTATATAATAAGGTTATTGGCATAGTTATGAGAATGCATAATTTCGAATGAATCGCTCTTACATTCGACTCATTTTGACAAACTGTTTTTTTCTTCTTTTTTATCATTATCATAAATAATTCAATAATTGAACTTACTTTGCCCATAATGCATTCTTTATTGGAAAGAAGAGTTGTCTTATCTTATTTTATTTTATCTTATTCAAACGTATACATTTGTACCTTCATTACTGGTTTCTCTCATCTGCCGAGTCTCGTCTTTGTGTTCCATAGTGCACTATCTTAGTTCTAAAAGCAGACAACATTGATTTATATTTGTTTGCTTTAGGTCAAGTAAGAAATATATATGCATATTCAGGAAAAGAATTATTTTGGTAGGTGCTGAAACACAGTGGGCACAATGACGGATACTTGTTATAGCTGTTAATCTAGCAAACAGTCTTCTTCAAAACTTAAAAATTGTTAAAAAAGAAATTTGGTGTCGTGTCGCAATTTCCAAAATTACATAAGAATTATGATTATGTTAACTTTATGGTTGCCTCTGTATCCATAACATACAAGCACATGTAAGCACTTAAAAAGTCAGAATGTGAATATATATGTTCAAACTCTTTTAGGTCATTTTTTAGTAGCAATAAACAAAAAAACTATGTCAATTGGACATGCTTTGATACTATATATGCCCTTGAATTTTTACTAGATAACATTTTTGTTCGCTTTGGGGATTCCGTATATCGTCAGATTATCGGAATTCCAATGGGGACTAACTGTGCACCACTTATTGCGGACCTGTATTTGTATTGCTATTAGTTACAATTTATGACAAAAATAAGCAAAGACCCATCGAAACAACATCTGATAAACAAATTTAATAATACTTTTAGATATTTGGATGATATTTTGGCTCTCAATAATGACGACTTCAGTATGTATATTAAAGAAATTTATCCTGTTGAACTTACTTTAAATAAAGCTAATACTAACAATGACCACTGCCCTTTCCTCGATCTTGATATCTATATCACTAACGGAAAGCTGAATACTAAAATTTATGATAAAAGAGATGATTTTTCATTTCCTATCGTTAATCATCCATTTTTAGATGGTGACGTTCCCTTGTCACCATCTTACGGTGTTTATATATCTCAACTTGTACGATTCGCTCGTGTATGTAACAATGTTTTAAATTTTAACAGAGAAATTTATGTATTACTGAAAAATTATTACACCAGGGTTTTCGATATCACAAACCAGTCAAAACATTTACTAAATTTTATCATCGGTATAAGGACATCATTCGTAAATATAGCTCAACATGCAGACTTCTTATACGTTCAGGTATTTCACATCCAATTTTTTATGGAAATAGTCTTTATAAAGCACAAAGGTGTCAGTATTCACCTCAAAAACTAACAAAACCTTTGAATAGACTTATTAAGAAGGGATATAGTTACGATACTGTTGTCAGGTCATTAAAGATTGCATATTTTGGCGTTAATATTGATTCACTTATAGGGTTTTTGCATCGGAACTAAACACATTTATTCAAAAGCCAGTTGTTGGCATGTCACGGGTTATGTTCTTCTCATATATGTTATGATGTTATGATACTAAACCCCTAACGGGAAGGATTGTGCCTGATGTGCATATGATGAAATCATAATCTTTCAGTCAGTTTAATTGAAGTCTGGAGCTGGCATGTCAGTTAACTGCTAGTAGTCTGTTGTTATTTATGTATTATTGTCATTTTGTTTATTTTCTTTGGTTACATCTTCTGACATCAGACTCGGACTTCTCTTGAACTGAATTTTAATGTGCGTATTGTTATGCGTTTACTTTTCTACATTGGCCAGAGGTATAGGGGGAGGGTTGAGATCTCACAAACATGTTTAACCCCGCCGCATTATTGCGCCTGTCCCAAGTCAGGAGCCTCTGGCCTTTGTTAGTCTTGTATTATTTTAATTTTAGTTTCTTGTTTACAATTTGGAAATTAGTATGGTGTTCATTATCACTGAACTAGTATACATTTGTTTAGAGGCCAGTTGAAGGACGCCTCCGGGTGCGGGAATTTCTCGCTACATTGAAGACCTGTTGGTGACCTTCTGCTGTTGTTTTTTCTATGGTCGGGTTATTGTCTCTTTGGCACATTCCCTATTTCCATTCTCAATTTTACTCTCTGTCATAGTCCTACTGTTAGATGGGAAAAGACCATTTAACCCAGTAATTAATATAAGCTTTTTTCTAATAAGAACTGTACCAGGGATTCTTAAAACCTCGTTTGAATAGAAAATCAAATATGATTTAATCACCAATGAGACAATAAAACCAGTGACAAAAATAATTCATAGAAATGTTGATGTCAATTTACCATCTTCACTAGTAGATAAAGTTTTACCGGTATATAGTTTATTCAATTATGACGTGCTTCTTTCGCTTTGTGAATAAACCCATGCTCGAAATCCAATAAAATGTGTTTGCACATGCGTATATTGACTACTGCAGAATAATATGAATTTTATCAAATTGGCATTCATTTGATATATTTCATTAACTTAAAACACTTCCAAACTCTTAAATGATGCACATGTTGTTACTAATTAATTTATTATGATTGTAATGTGTTGCAATTGGAAATTGACATATCTGACCTAGATACAACATCCGCTAATGCTGGCTGTTCAAACTCCTCCCTCTGACAAATCACAATGCCAGCCATTTCCTTGTTTACAAGGAGTTTCATGGAAGAGCCATCACAAGTCCTCTACACTTATACACATCGGACATAGAAATTACCTAAATTGTCCTACTCAGAATCGAAATAATTGATGCAAGTTATTCTTTATTGTAATTTTAACATGGGTAGGCATTATATTCGTGTTATTTTAGCCCTCACTATCGCTCGGACAAAAATAATCAGGAATATAATGCCTACCCATGCTAAAACTACAATAAAGCATAGCTTGCATCAATTATTTCTTAATTATAATATCAGCTCCATGAGATATTCGTGTCATGACAATGAACATATACATTTACCATAGGTTTAAAAATAGAACGTAAAGAAAAAAGCATTCTTTTCTTTGGTTTTGTCTTGGGTGTTTATAGTCCGAGATTAGTCTGACGTCCAACGGCTGTTTTGCCAGACAAGCTGGGGCCGTGGGACGTCAGAGCTCGTCCCATATAAAAAAAAAATGGATATTTGCCCGTCCAAAATAGATACGCTGCTTCGTCGCTTCCGGTGCCGAAAGACGATCTTGGAATTATATAAATCGGGTATAAATTTCATTTCTCAATTATCTTTTCATATATGTTAGTTTCATCTACCTGCCACTCTTTATTTTCTCCGATTTAGACAGTTTTCATCGTGACTCACCGATTCTGGCATTTTAACTTTCATTTTGAAAGATTGTCATGTGATCACAAGAAAAAAGTAAGACACAATGGACTATGGGAAATGATGTATGCATATGACCCTAGGTCAATATGAATACATAATCTAACACCTCGCTCATTTACGATGTAAGCAATGTAAATGTCCGAGAGCTTCCGAATGTTATCGTGGTTGGCACTAAATGCTTAGTATATACCGATCTATATACCCGATTTATATAATTCCAAGTCCGTTGGCACAAGAAGCGACGAAGCAGCGCATCTGTTTTGGACGGATAAATATCCACTTTTGATATGGGACGAGCTCTGACGTCCCACGACCCCAGCTTGTCTGGCAAAAAAGCCGATGGACGTCAGTAATCTCGGACTAGGGTGTTGATTATTATTCATGACGTCAGTTGTGACCAATTTTTGAAATTATAATTGGTTGAGATTCTTATTTCACATTATTAAAGTGTATACCACACAGAATACAAGTCTAACATGTTTATGAATTTAAGAACCCGGTATACGTTTTAAAGACTTTCTTTTGTAAGTCTTAGCCCTATTATAAATCCTTTGTCCCAACATCTGTTGCAAAATATTCAACCTGATACATGTAGCAATGTTGATAAAATCAGTAAAAGAGATATGAAGTATGATTTGCAATAGTGAGATAACTATGCACTACAGTAAAGGATGTTGATTTAGTAGGCAGCTACAGGTGACCATACAGTCGACCATACAACATTCAAGAATGAGCTTTACATATACCGTACAGTCTATATCCTAGTAAATAAACTAATGATAGATACCAGGGTTAAAAAAAATTATAAACATCAGACGCGCATTCCGTCTACAAAAGACTCATCAGTGACACTCGAATCAAAAAATGTTTAAAAGGCCAAATAAAGTACGAAGTTGAAGAGCATGGGGACCAAAAATTCCTTGAAGTTTTGCCAAATCCAGCTAAGGTAATCTATTCCTGAGGTAGAAAAGCCTTAGTATTTAAAAAATTCAAAGTTTTTTTAACAGTTAGTTTATCAGTATCAATATATTCCATTTCAAAGTTGTTTTATTTCTTTCTATGATTGTATGTGATTGTATTTTGTAAGTATTGACCTCTTGTTTCACGTGTGAATCTGCCAGAGTGTTTTTCTAAATAAACCATCTTGTGGGATTGTGGTTTAAAAGATTCCAATATGAACAAAATGTTAAAAGCATTCAATCGAAAAAGAAATCAACGGCAACTATTGAATTACAGACGCAAGACTTGTGATAGGTATAGATGGAATTTTTTGAGGTTACAAATGTTTGTGAGCACTCAATTCTCTCCTTAACCTTAGGCAGTGGTGACAGTATAACATAAGAACAAACTGTAAAAATCAGTTAAAAAGGACCCGACCCATCAGATTTGAATTATATATAAAAAAGAAGTTGTGGTATAATTGCCAATGAAACAACTCCCTAAGAGACAAAGTGACACGGGTCCGCATAGTCAGCTATAAAAATCCCCAAAATGACAAATGTAAAACAATTCAAACGAGAAAATTAACGGCCTTATTTATGCATGGAAATAACCTGACTTATCAGATTGGAACTAAGCATGGAAAACAAACAATAAATATTTACATGAGAAAAAAGTTTATTTATCAAAAACTAACCTTTTACATTGCGTGGTTCCACAGTCCACCAAGATGTGTTCATCCGGGACTTTGTTTAATTGTTTAATATATTCAAGGTTGAATTATAGAATTGTTAGTGTGTTATATACATTATCTTTCCATTATCATTTAAGAATCTTCATATTGTATTTAAATTTACGGTAACGACTGAGCTGACATGTCAACACGATGGTTTAAATAAAAGACAACTTCATTATTATTAATATTTTAAAATTAATATTCTTTGTTGTGCTTGTAACTATAATTGATCATATCTAAATCTTGAGTACACGTCATATAAAAATGTTTCACATATGAATTCACATACTATTGTTATGTAATATATCCTGATGTGCATTAAACCAGAAGAATGTCAACTCCACGTTCTAAATATGTATAACATATACTATCATATCATTCGCCTGAAATTTCTCCTGGTTGTAATACAATCAGGACCATTTTCAAAAATTATTTTAATATTTTTATTTTTAAATTCAGCACAGTCGAGTGTTTGTATTACTTTAAGGTTGAAACAATATTTTGTCTTATTTTTTAAAAAGTCAGCCAAGTTATAAAATCCCGAAGAATACTTCAACCATAATTTGAGTACTTATTACAAAAATATATGAGACGACAATTAGTTATACAATATAGGTCGGGTAAAACGTCTACGAGTAATGTTAGTTTTACTTGTCTTCGTGCAGCCTGCTACCGTGTGTACTAAGACGTTAAACATCCGTCTCTTGGACTAGTGCAAAGTAGGGTGAATATTCATGCTACATTAACGTGTTCTCATCCTAAACTTATGCATATCAATTTGCCGCTGGACGTTTAAACAGCCATCCCTCATCATCATCGATGCAAAACTTGCTAAAAACATGTAAAATTTGCAATCAAGTTTGTATCAAATTGCCTTCAACTGCAACACAGCATGGACCGCACGGCCTTCAACAACGAGAAAAGCCCATACCGCATAGTCAGCTATAAAAGGACCCGAAATGACAATGTAAAACAATTCAAACGAGAAAACCAATGGCCTTATTTATGCACAAAAATTGAACGAAAAACAGATATGTAACACATAAACAAACAACAACCACTGTATTTCAGGCTCCTGACTTGGGACAGACACATACATGTACATAAATAATGTGGCGGGGTTAAACATGTTAGTGTGATCCCAAACCCTCTCCCTAACTTGGGACATAGGTAAAACAGTACAACATAAGGACAAACTATTAAAATCAGTTGAAAAAGGTCTAACTCATCAGATGAACAAAAAAGTGGACGTGGCCAGGTACTTGTAGCTCGTTCCGAAGCTGTGACATTTTCACATATCTTGATTTCGGGGGTACAAAGTTAGATTACTTTTTCCGTAAATAAGCATACCCCGAAAATCCTTTCGTGATGTGGTAAGAAATCTCTTTTTTAACACAATAAAAATAATTCTTTGAATTTTTTTTTACTTTGAACACATTTTATAGCTCCATAGTTTTTACACATTTATTCTATGTTCCTCTACTTTTACACATTTATTCTATGTCCCTCTATTTTACACATTTATTCTATGTTCCTCTACTTTCCAAATCAACACAAATGGTTAAGCTCAGTCACTTTTTTTTTTAACTAGAAACATGTTCAATATTACTATAGAGAGATTTTTTGTTTACACACAACTTTTGAGTATCTCATTTTGAGGCGGATTAGGGATATTGACCCAGCTACACCTGACTAGCTGTGTATAAAATATCGCTTCAAAACATACAATATTAAACAGCTTGCAGTTACTACTCTGACTTTGTAAGACGCCATCGGTGTCTGATGATTAAAAAAAAATTGAGCAAGAGATTTGTTTGGTCGTTTTTTTTTAAGTTAATCAGAAAGTATCAAGACCTAATAAATAAAAATTAAGTCGCCACTTTGCAAAGAATAAAAGACATTATTGTGTTCTAGTTTTTTTAAGTGCTGTGTATTACTCTTAACGTTGCTCGGTATTTGTGTATCGGATTTTGACTGTTGGTGTTTTGGAAGCGGATGGGTCTTGAGATACCATTTGGACGCATATGGTTTTTATAGTGTTGATATACTTTTGTATACCCTTGTATTTATTTTTTGCTTAATTTGTACTTTTATATAGTATCTAATAGCATCTACAAGAACTTGTTTCAGCGACTGTCCGAATTGTTTATATGATTGCTGGGATTTTCAAACGGTCAATTGTGTTGCTTATCTGTGATGTATGATTACACAGTTAATTGGACGTTGATCCAAAATATATGTCACGTTAACCAATTGTATTTGTTTTGGATTTTTGTCAGCATAACGGAGCTATAAATAATTTAGAAAAATGACTGTACGAATTGGAGCAACAGTTACGATAACTATAAAACGAGGTTTTTTTTCTTTGCCTGAACCAACGGCCAGGAAATAAAAGCTATGTAATTGTCAGTAGTTGGTAGAAGTAGTCTAGCACTTTTAATTTTTTCCGGTTTCATTCACTGGAAAATCCCCTCGGAGTTCAGTTCTGTTAAAAAAAATCCGGCAATAAATTTTAATTCCGAAATGGACTCTATTTTAATATTGATCTGATCTTTGGCATGTTGTTGTCTCTTTGACATATTCCCCATTTCGATTCTAAGTTTTATTTAACGGGTAATAAATATTAACTCATCATATTAGATATTAGTCATATCATTGTGTATGCCAGACGTGTGTTTCGGCTACAGCTCCTATAAGACTCATCCGTTACACTCGAACTTAGAAGTACCGAATATTTAAGTAAAAACTTAAAGACCAATGAAGACCAAACAAAATCAGCTTAGGTAAATATAGTTCCATGCAATATAAAGAAGTAATCAGTGGCGGGGGCGGGGGAGGGGGGGGCGTTGACTTACCTAAGGGGGGCGCTCCAGTCATGCTTCAATGATTCCCTATATAATCAACCAAATTTTCCCCACGAAAGGCCCCCAGGCACCCCCCCCCCCCCCCCCCCGGATCCGCCTATGGTTATATTAATTTGAAGAGATGGTGGCAGACCATATAGACTGGTTCCCCGTCCTTTATCTGTTTGATATTTTGCAAGGCCTTAGGGAGAGAACCAGCCTATGGACACACTACTTCACTCTCACATAATCACTCAGTATTGGCGATAATTTATCAGCTATATATTACGACACGCGAAATTACTACATAACGTAAAGTACGGAGCTTAAAAGTAGAACAACCTACTTATCCTTCAGTCTCCTCGTCTTACCGTTGAGACTTGTTGAATGATTATACCAGTGCATTTGGTTGACGTAACATCTCCGATCCTTCTAGATCACGTGCGAAGGGTCTATACATGAAGGTTTGGATGGGGTTAAATGATTAAAAAATAATGCCCTTAAAAAAATGAAGATAAGAGAATAACGGGCAAAAAAAATGAAGATTAGAGAAAAAAGGGGTAATTTTTTACAGATTAGAGAAAAAAGGGGTTAATTTTTTTAAGATTAGAGAAAAAAGGGGTGAAAATTAAATGTTTACAGAATAACAGACCCCCCCCCCCCCCCCCCACATCCAGACCCTCATACACATAACATGTATAACAAATAGAAAAATGCCGGCTTTGTGAGACCTGATCGATCGTACATAATTCTTGGAGTGGAAATTTAAACCAGCCTGAGGTACAAATTTAAACCGGATACTTTTCCTGGCAGCTATTCATGGACATTATAAATCATTATTACTACTTCAAATTAGCAAAGTTCAATTTTCTCTGACATGATGATGCACATCGTATGTCACATGTGTATATCAATGTATATATACTAAATTCAAGAGTCTATCTTAAATTGAGGGTAAATTATATGGCTTTCCAAATACCGTTTCGATTCCTAACATCACTGAAGAGACATTAATTGTCGAAATCCGGATCTGGTGTACAAACAATATATTGACACCTTATGTTTGTGGCATATCATCGGCCACAAGTTAATTGTTTTCTGTTTAGTATTAAATTTATATTAAGATCCATTTCGTTACATCTTGTGATCATTTTGTTACATCTTGCGATCATTTTGTTACATCTTGTGATCATTTTGTTACATCTTGTGATCAATTTTATTTGGCAATCGCCAATGACAGTCAGCAGGGTTAAAGAACATTTATTCAGTTGGTCGACCTGTTAGTCAAATGCGTTTTGTTTAAATATACTTTTTCACTTTTTGGGTCTTTTTGAAAATGTTGTTTGTGCTGTATTTAGACCTTCTACAACGAAATTTGTTTTAAATGCACACGTATAAAAATTGCGGTTTTTATCCAACGCAATCATAGGTTTGAACGTAGTTTTCAATTTAGACTTGAATGTATACATATTATATATATATATATCTTCTTGTTAGAGAAGTCTGAACATTATTTATTCATTATTCTAGTTCCTTGATTTTTTTTGTCTACCGAACGGATGGCAGTGGCTGATTCAGAGGGGGGCGTAGAGGGCGTACGCCCCCCCCCCTCCCCCAACCTACCTTTGCTGGCACTTTTTTTAGGGCTTTTTTTTAAATGATTAATAATCAGCCTAGACTTCGTGAATTTTGCCGTGTATTTAATTTTAATGCGACAATTCTTCACTGATAAAGATATTTTCGCTCGTATTCACTGTTATATATTATTGATTATGTCAAAGTTATGTAATTCGCTACGGTGGAGTTGACAAGTAAGTCATTTTAAATTCAAATTACAGTAGCACATGTTTACTTAGGCTAAGGATGACGCCTTCAAAGTGACAAAGTATTGAGCAAGGACGTAGTGACTTCTTTTTCATAATTCTACCCAACAGAAAGTTATACTTTATTACACTCTAAAAAAAAACGGGCGTATTTTTTTATTTTATTTTTTTTTGGGGGGGGGGAGGGTTGCATGTGAATCCCATATTATAACCGGAAGGTCTATTCCGCCAAACTGATATACTGGATATTTTTTTCAAATCCCTGACTGCAACCGGCCTGCTGGGTGTGGCCTATATGACTCCATGTGTCGACCGTTGTTCACAACTTCATTTTCGTTTCCGATTCATTCGTAGCCTTTTGGTTGATTTTACCCCTCGCTTCCATTGTTGGGTGAAATATTTCAACCAAACATTTCAATGATTAAATTTTCTTGTTTGTTTTTCTTCGTGTCGGTCGTATTAAAAAATTTCATTGAATAGTCGTACTATATCTTGTTCACAACAAGAAATCTGTAAAGTTATGCAAACTAACCATACATGATACAACAAACGGGAATTTCCCATGTCCCATTTTTTACTGAAAATTCCACTTCAAATTTATTAAATAGTATACATACATGTAGCTTTGGAAATATTCAATCATTTTATAATAGACAATCAATGTAGAGAATACGGCACCGAAAATGTTCAGCCTCTACACTTTAACTAAAATGCATTTGACATTTATTTTATGTTTTTTAGCCAAAAAAAAAGGTCCCAAAATTTTTTTCGGCTCGTTCCGCTCGGCAAAATTTATTACTTCGCCCTCCCCCCTTTCCAAAATCCTGGATCCGCCATTGGATGGTGACATTTTCTCCAGGGAGCTTATCTCAAACTACGACATGATATTAGTAGATCTTAGTAGGGTGGGATTAATATTTTCCCTGATAAAGAAGTTGTAATTTATGAGAGGTTAGGGTTATTTCCCCTGATTTTGTGTACTTTTAAATAAATTGTTCAAATTTCATTATATTTCATAAAAAATCAATTTAATATAATTTTACTAATTTTGAATAATATCTATAATATCACTCATGTTTAAAGTCCAAAAATATTACAATTAAAAAAAAGTCTGTAGTTTATATTCTATAATTAGCCCATGTATAATAACAAAACGAGGCAAATTCAAAATAATTATTTTACTCAATTACTGTGTCTCATTGGCAATCATACCACATGTTAATAATAAATTAACATTTATATTTGACTCTCATCCCAGTATATTGGGGTAGAAATAAACAAATCAAAACAAGTCCTCGCCGCACAGCTGCACATACACTTTTTTAATTATATATTTTTAATTTTTACCAAGAACAGAATAGAATAGAATATTTTTATTTCCCAAATTACAGGGCCCATAAAGGGCATAAAATCAGATTCAATTGATTTACATAATTGGTAACAACAACAATAATAGAGGCATATACATATATATTTGGAATATAAGCATTGGTCAGAATCTAAGTAAGCCAAATGATTCCAAATAATAAATATTGGGATAAGAATATAAAAACTTTTAATTATTGTTTCCTTGTATGATTGTTTATGTATGTTGCACTTTTGTCGTTAAATGTGACTTGAATTAAGTTCAAACCCACCTTCTGTCTCTTAGTAGATACATAATTGAACTACACAATATACGTTGCCATAATAATTGAAACATGCTCTTTATTTAATAAAATAATAAGTTCGGATATCTGCACTTGAATTTAACATCCTCGTACGCGTATATCATATATATCTCTATTCCAAACTATACAAGTTTATATTTTAGTCATAGTCAATGGTCCATTTCATCTTTTGGATAGGGCCAGAGGCTTTTTCTAAATGACTAAAAATATTTTTATTTATACGATCTACAAACTAGCATTTCCTAATATATTTGGGCGTTTTTCAATAAAACCGTTACTTTCAGACCCAAAAATATGGAAAATCAACTTGTCTCAAATTTTATTTCAAGGTTTTTTTTTAATACCTCTAGATCTATTATTAACAAAAAGTGCAATCTGAAATACTTTTTAAAATGATATTATTTTCATGTGTGTACTGTTTCGTAGGGGACATTTGTTCACTACGAAACTGCTTCTAAACACACATCCTATTGCAATTTTAAATGTCTCCTATAGACATCCAGTTTGTTTACTATTATACTAGAAAGATCTCATTTTTTCTGAAATGGAGAACCATTTTTTATCGATCATGAAGATTAGACAGTACTTCACATATAAAGGTACCACTGGACATTTTGATGCGTTTCGTAGTTGACAAAATCGTTTCGTAGAATACAAAAAGTTTCGTAGTTGACATCAACCCTATTCTATGTTAATAAAAACATACTAAAAATTACATGACACTGACCCTTGTTATTTGTTTTGGACGAATATAATTGAAAAAAAGATTTAAAAAAAAAAAGACTGCATGGTAGTGGTAGTGTCCACTACGAAACGTTTTTCTCCAATACTTTTTTCGTAGGTGACCGTTTCGTAGGGGACATATTCACATGCTTTATTTTTTTCCCCACAATCCATATATTACAATAGTAACAAGACTGATTGTAATTATCATAGCATGTATTAAGCTGTACATTGTTATTTTTTTTCTTCATAATTTTAAAACCAGATACTAAAGGAGATTTGACCCGTTTCGTAGTGGACATTAACAAAAATACGGTATCACTCTGGTCCATTTGATGTGCTCAATTTTTCTTACCAACAATTTAACTGCCGTTACAAAAGCATCACTTCTTTTGTAAGACCCTTATGTTTATATCTCTTGCAAACAAAATTACATTGATTTTATTAAACTCTTAATTAGAAAATTATATACCTTCGTTTCGTAGTGGACATTTTGTCAGGGACACACCTTCTGAAATTAAAAATCCTATGTTAAAAGCTGTTTATTAAAATATGTTGGATCTAAACATACTTTTGATTTATCAAAGAACTTATGTTAAGTAAAAATAACATTTATTTCTACATTTTTTTAACGATATTTTAGAGTATGAATGTTAAACAGGCGGTCTAGGGACATGACATTTTGGTTGTTTTGGACCATTCAGAAACCAATATCTTATCACTCCCTCTAAAAATTAGACTGTTTCTTTGCTTAAAAATGTTAAATCGAATTCAATGTACTGACTGCACAAACAATTACTTGTAAAGATCAAACACATTTCTTTTAAAGTGGCTGGGACAAGAAATCACGTTTTACTGTAAAACGCCCATTTACTATACTGTATTACATGTACGTATTTTGAAACAGTCCAAGAGGCAGTATCCTCAGACAAGGAACATTTGATTGTTTCCCGTCTTTTAACCAAACCGGCATTATTCTATTAAATCGAAAATAATAGAAAAGAATAGAATCATGTTTATTGCCAGTCACAGCGCCCAAAATTGAGATGAAAAGAATTGAGAATGGAAACGGGGAATGTGTCAAAGAGACAACAACCAGATCAAAGAGCAGAACACAGCCAAATGCCACCAACCTGTCTTCAACACAGCGAGAAAATCCCGCACCCGGAGCTAGGCGTGCTTCAGCTGGCCCCTAAAAAATGTGTACTTGTTTAACCTCATACTAAACTCTGAATTATATAAATGAACTAAAATCAAAAATAATATAAGAATTTTTTTCATTTTTAATTTTAATATAATGACTTTTGTGCTTTTGTTCACCATTTAAATTTGAGTGCGATAGTTGTATTGAGTTATGCCGCTTTGTCCTGGGGGAAATAGTGTTGATGATGGAACCACTGTTTTCGAGTTTTACCTCGGCACAACAAAAAAATTTCCTTTTGAAACTCTTTGGTTGACAGAATAAGCAAACACATAAATGTAAAAGTCTAAATGGAAGTCTTGTCATTTTCTTTGCCTGGACTATTTTAAAAGATCCTACCTAAGGATATTGATATAAATTTCCAGCTACGAGTAAACGCAATTATTATAATTAAATGAAGGTGTTAACTGTTCAAAATAGCAGCTTTTGTCCTATGTGTTTGCATGTCTACTTTAAAGTTTGGTAAATGTTGTGATTATTAAATTCGTTTCTTAGTCTTTATGTTTTATACTGTGTTATTTTAATGCCATTACCACCTGAATAGGACCCAGTCTGATTAAAATCAAACATCTACTTGCTATCGTTTAATGTCTTTAATTATATATTTCGTTCGTGGGATATCATTTAAAAAAGAAACAGGACGATATGAGAATAAACCAATAAATGAAAGATATTGTTTTATGTGCAGTATGTGTAAAAATGAAATTGAAGACAAAAAACATGTATTTACGTTATAGCCTTTATATGCAGACCTTCGAAATATATTGCATAGCATAGTGAAGCAGTAAAACATAACTATGTCAGGTAGTTGCTAAAACCTGCTATGATATTTCATGTAAAAAAACATTTTTTTTTATTTGCATATATATAGCTGATGTATTTTAAATCTCAAATATATGGTAGTTAATTTTAAAATTGTGTAATAGATTGTATATTATAATTAATCCTTTAATATTAGTCTCTCATAATTTTAATAGGATGGCACTTGTATATGTTATAGTTTTTAAGTCATGTAAATTAATGATTATTTTACTGTTAGTTTAATATACAATATGTTTTATAAATATTATTTATATAATTTAATTTTGGATATAACGCGTCTTCTGATTGGCTGACGTTATTTTGTTATGAGCCCATAGACACAATTTAGTCATGTGACCGTGACGTCATCAACATTTTTTCATGGTTTCTACGGTTTAAAATGGAATTTAGAATTAAATTCGAAATAACATAAAAAATGTGATGCACACTGTTAAATAACCCGCTACGCGCGTTATCCTGTGTGCACCAAATTTGTCATGTTATTTCTTCATAGACAGAAAAAATATTTCAGCCATTCCTTAAATATTTCATGTTATACGCAATGTTTTATATGTATATTGGAATGTATAATTTTTTACAAGTGGCGAGACTTTAATAAAATATTGAATCTACCAGAAAAAGTGAGCGCTGACAGGTTTGATTTTAATCAGACTGCATAAGACCATAACTGTCATTTTCACTTATTACACATCTGGGAGGGCGGGTTGGTGCTTCCTATATATAGATGATTTGCTTTACAAGCAATGCGGACAAATAACTTAAGTTTAGCTTCAAAAATCGCGAATATGGTATGAAATAAGGGTTAAAAAAAACTATATTTGGACAGCTCATGACAGGTGTAAAGATATATATATATATTATAATCCTGGCCTAATGACTGCTGTGCATTAAAATACGTGGCATCTATCAGTTAGTTATAATAACTCGCTAAAGTAAATTGCGATTAAAAATTCGAAGAAACGATACATTGCTGTACTTTCTTAGTATAATATGGTTTTATTGTTACCACAATCATTTATGAAATGTGATATACATGGTTCATCTTCAATGATATTAAACTCTCAAAGACATATTTACTATATTAATCTGTTAACGTATGATTCACTCGTCCACCAAATTCCTCGACTATTTCCGAAATAAACAATATACAAATTGTATGCATTATAATATTGAAGATGATCGTGGTTCGAATCTTAAAGTGTTAACACATGATTGGTTGGATGAGAAACTTCCCAAGTCAGATGACTGCCTGCTAGCCAATGATAGTCCAGGTGTCGAAGGCTGTCGTTTCTTGAACTGATTTGGATTATCGTACCACTTCCACGTCGTAGGAAGAGGAAGACGTGTCACTTTCTCCACGTGACGTGTTTCGCCTTGCCGTTTCCAAGTGTCTGGAATCGGTAGGCGTGGTAGCTTAGAGAAGTTAAGTTTTTTTGATTCACGACTGTGTAAATTTTCTTTAGGTCTATTCCGACAAATGTCTTTTATATCGGGAAGTTCACATTTGTCTTTCTTATATATATGTTTCTTTGATGATCGTTTGCCTTTGTTTGTTGCTGATTTCTTTATCTTTTTCTTTCTTTTATGTTTATTTCCATCGTTTTCTAAAACGTCCGAGGAGATTGTCCTATATTTAACTTCAGACTTTTGTCTTGAGAGTGACCTTGTATGACCTTTGTTTGTCACTTTTCCCTTGTTGGCAGACTTCTTTGACCTAGATCTGATTTTCTTATTTTTGGGGGTCAAAATTTCTGGTAGAAAATTATTTGATCTCGATTCGAATGGAACATTTTGTTCCGCTGTTCTAATTTTCTCTGTTGCATAGAACTCTGATTTTTCAAATTGTGAGCGGTATTTTTCTTTGTAGCTATGTATCCGATTGGATATCACTACCTTAATGATATTTCTGGCTGCATCTGCTTCTGGAGTACGGTGACGGCGACACATTACCCAGTCTTGGCGTGGTGGGAAATACTGCAATTCAAGTAATAAATAATATACTAGTTATACTACAAAGTAAAATAAATTTGGTAAGACTATAGTTAGTGCACTTGTCGAGGTATCTTAATCGGCACACTAACATAATTTGCATTAAACTACATACAATAAAATCAATTCAGGGAAGTGGGTTTAGATTTTTTAAAGTGTTATCAAATCACATAATTTGAGAAAAAATCTCCAGCTGAGAATAAGGAATTGACAACAGAGGCTTGTTTTTTTCTTTCTTCAAAAAGATGTGTTTACTGTAACTTACTACCTTGTTGACTGATTCATAATCAGAGAAAAAAATGAATTTTAACTGAAATTTTCGTTCTCATAGTGGTATATACCTTCGACTTTCTTTTAATATCAAGCGGTTTTGTATTTCAACAATCCAAAGAACAACTTTGTGTTAACTCTCAAAAGTGTCACTCGTGTAAACTGTTAAGTTAGCACATTGTGTGTAGATCAGACTTAGTTTAAACATATTTATTTATAGTGGATTGGGAAACAAGTTTTGCGACTTATATTAATCCCTTTCCACTTTGCGGGTGCGAGTGCTGCCTTGTAGCGGCATTAGCCTACTCTTTTTCGAAATCTACAAGGGTCTTTTTCGAAATCTACTAGATCAGACTTAAACTCTGTACTTCAATTTGAATCATTCTCCTACCTGCTGCCATTTCATTCTGAAGGTCATGGGGTCAACGTCTCTGCCATTTACAATAAAAGGATTCATGTATCCCATTCGGTTACCACGTTGGTGTGCCTTTGAAAAAATAACAAGTAGGTTATTGTGTGGACAATTATAAATACTGATTAACCACGGTACGTAACACTTATTTACTTTTCCGATGAATATCATCACGTATCCGTTTGAATAAGGAACGTAAACCATATATTACAATACTAAAAGGTTTAATGTTGGTCATCTATGATTACTTTGGATAAGAAGTGCGGACAACGAAAAACAGAAATAAACAACAAAACTGAAGACAATGAAGTATTAAAAAAACGCACATAAACTACATTTTATCCCTATGTTCTATTTTAGCCACGGCGGTCATGGTTGTTTGCAGGCGGGGTCGTCGGACACATTCTTTAAACTAGTCTAAGATACTCTAACAATGATTGTTTAAATGTAGCCCGGTATAGTTTCAGAGGAGAGGATTTTTGTAAAAGTTAACGACGACGACGGACTGTGGGCGCCAAGTGAGGAGAAACGACCACTTGTCCTTTCAGGCAAGGTGAGATAAAAAGGCCGCATGTATACATATACATATATATATACATTTTACATATTAAGGAATGTCGCCTTATAAAAGTTTGAGTGGTTGTTCATGTCAAAATAGCGATGATTCCATCTAGATGCATTTTCCATATAGATACTTCGCATAACCATCTAGATGATCCTAGCACAAGTTTCTAGATGCTTACCGTACAAGTATATCTAGATGCTTCGCACAAGTATCCTGATAGTTCGTGTTAGTATCTAGATACTTCGTTGATACTTCGTTGATACTTCGTTGAAGTATCTAGATGGTCAAAAAGTCAGATCTTTAGTATTCTGTCGTATTTTTAACCAATTGAATTTGCGTTTTCTTACGCTACTGATTAACAAATTTCGCGGGACTTTAGAAAGGGAAACACGCAGATTCTCTATTCGTTAGCTTGATTCCCCGCACAGCTGATTTTACATGTATGTCAAATCTTGGAATAAACCAAAAATTGTTTAGAAGAAGCTTCAATAGAATCAGAGCAAGGACAGAGGAAGAAAATGTAGACGATATCAACTTTGTTACAGGGTAAAAAAAAATGTATTTCATCTCGAGTGTTTAAGCAGACTATGCAAAGCATCATGATACTTGTGAGAACTATCTAGATACTAATTAAAAGTAACTAGATGCTTTCAAAAAGTATCTCGATGGTCATTGAAAATATCTAAATAGAAAAAAGATATCTAGATACTTCGATAAAGTATCTAGATGTATCTTACAATCATCTAGACCTAAATTATGTAAATAAAAAAAAGATTCAGCAGAAGAAATGTTCAACGAAAAAGTAGCATTTTTTACAAATAAAAGAAAAAGTATGCATACCGCTACAACTTCCATGTTAGTCGATCGTCCTTCTTTTGGTATGATCACAGTGAGTAGTTGCTTACATGTGGTTAAATATACTGAACAGCCAGAAAATAAATAAGACTGACCGAATTAAACTACAGAAGTAATTTTCATATTTTCAATTAAATTTAATTTTAGTCTTGAATTTAGATGTGTGCAGCAGAAATTGGAAAATCGATTAATATTTTCAATTGTAAAACTCTGTGATGCAACTTTCTCAGGTGCAATCGCTTTGGTTTCTTCACTTAGAAACCAACGAACACTCTTTTTGATAAATTGTTTATTCTATACTTCATGAAAAACAAATCTGATTCAGATTTTTAGTACAAAATATTAAATTAATCTTATTTTTTAACCACGATATGGGGATCTGGTGTTAAATGTATTGGAATTAAGAAAAAATATTCTGTTCGACGCGTTTTTCTATAGTCTTAGTGTAATATTTCAACAAGTTTAAAATTTGATTTATAATCAATTGTATACATCACACTTCTATTTAAAGTTCTGAATGCACACATATGTATTTTGCATGTAATTACATGGTGTAACATGATTTGCCGATATATCTTCAATATTTTTATAACAATACAATCGCTCTGGTCATCTTAATTATATATATTAACAGTATGTAGTAGACGACAATACACTGGACTGAGAAAAGAAAATACAAATAATCAGATCCAACCCGAATACTGTCAGTCGTTATATTCCGCCGATCTCCGTCTAATCTGCGATTGCTACATTAGGTTATAGGGAAAACGGTACTATTTATTCTGCCATAGGCGACAATACTAACATTTTCTAAATTTACCAGTTTTTATAATAAAAACCTGGATAAAAAAGTTATGTGTGGTGTTAGAACTTATTACTGTATTCTAAAAATTTAAGCCAAATAGTATCATGACCAATTTCCAACGGAGCTTGTTTATGTTATCCATGCCCACTGTCATTTTGCACCAAATTTATTAAATTTTGGAAGCCTTTTCGAATAATTCTCTAGAAAATATTTCAATAGGTTTTAAAATTTATATTGTAAATATACACACTGCAGTTATTCATAGATAAATAAAAAAATATATTGTACCCTTACATCCAATCACAGCGCTCCTAAGTTGACTTCCTTCACCTGTCTTGGGTACACAAAAGGCCAACCTAATGCTGGGAAAATGTAATACTACCGTTTTCCCTATAGGCCACTAGAGCGCGCATAATTATTTTAAAAACAGAGCAGAACCCGATCTATCATTCTGTGATCTATAATTATTGTCCTCGTAAATCTGAAAAGTAATGCTGTTTTCGTGTATCTTAGGGTTTCTATTTTGCTCATTTTTGAAGGCCATACGGCGATCTACTATAGTTGCTAGCATAATATTCTGTTGTCTCACTGGCAATCACACCACACATCATCTGTGTGCGTAGTCCCATTATCATCTCTTAGATACTGAACTCTAATTCTAGGTTAGTTTCAGTTGGATTTTATTTAGAGTTAAGTCCTTCTTTATGTTAAACAAATATTTCTTTAACAGTTTTTAAAAAATTTATGTTATTTTGTATGTTAATCTTCTTTTGACAACAAGAAGTCAACAAAAACTCTCTGGATACTTGTTAAAAAGATCAATATATAGAATAGTTTTGTTAAAAACATTTAATCATCTAACAATACTAATAATTGTATTGCAGTATTATGCAAAAGTGCATAAATAAATTTAAAGACAAATTTTTCATTTTTATATAAAAAAAACCATTTAAATATAATATACAGATTAAAATGTTTAATAAAACATATAGAAAATTGCGAATGTATAACATTTGGAACATATTATGCACATTTATGTCTTTAATGAGGTAAAACACAAATCTTTGATAGATCTATTTCCGTAGCATGTCGTATCAAAATGAAAATTATGACACTTGATGAACACATTTCTGAAACTGTCCTGTATATTCTCTAAATAGCTTTAAAACATAATAAAGTTGTAGAATATCAAATTGTAACGTTTTGTCAACTTGAACTCTCATGATCATCTAGAGGTTTTGTGATGTGATTGCACTGATGAAAGCCGTGACATTTTAAGAGCCGGCGCCAGCGCCACCAGAATCCATAGTCTCGAAAACCATTACATCCTGATAAAAATAGAAAGATAAATTATGTTTACAATACTGCAATGATTGTATCTTGTTTCAAACGAGTGTCCAATTTAGTCAATTTGAAAACACTAGAGGAACACAGAATTTTGAATTCATTATGTGTGTATCCCTGTTTAATGTAGCATCTAGCCGATATCTTGGAAAACAAGACACACATTTTCCCCCAAATAGCCCTTAAGGTTTTGAGTTTCAATCGTAAAGTCGTGCATCGCTGCCTTTCAAAGTTGTCAATTGTAGATCATGGTATTGTCTAGACTTCATCCATTAACGGAATTTAACAGGCTGTTATTATGATTTTTATGAATCAAGAAAAGAAAAAAACTTAAGAAACTACATGTAGCTAACCATTACAAAAATTTATTGTTATGATATTGTAATTATTATATTTATTTATGTTGGACTAATTTGTTTTGTGTGGCCCGATAGTTGTTTACAAAATAATCTCATAACTGTGCAGTTTAGAAATCACTGGACCAATCATAGATACCGAATGAATGATTAGAATTTCAATTTGACTTACATAACGATTCCAGAATGATCATAATAAAAGATGCGTTATTTTAACTTCTTACAATTTGTAGAAACTTCCGTTCTCTAGTTTTCTAGGACTTTCCTTTCTATAGTGTTCTAGAGATTTCCGTGACAACTATATATATATACAGACAATAAAGTTAAACTTTCAGACATAGACATCCATAGACATTAATATTCTCAACAGTTTGATTGAAACTTTTATTCTACAAACAACATCTTACCACGAACTTACCAACATAAATGTTTTAGAGAGAAATAAAAAAAACTTACCAACATAATATTGTAGAGAGAAATACAATGAACTTACCAATATAGATAATGTACAGAGAAATACCATGAACTTACCAACATAAATGTTGTAGAGAGAAACACCAAGAAATTACCAACGTAAATGTTGTACAGAGAATTTCCAGGAACATACCAACATTATGTTGTAGAGAGAAATACCATGAACTTACAAATATAAATGTTGTACAGAGAAATCTCACGGACTTACCAACATAAATGTTGAAGATAATAATACCATGAACTTACCAACATAAATGTTGTACAGAGAGAAATACCATGAACTTACCAATATAAATGGTGTACAGAGAGAAATACCATGAACTTGAAAGTACCAACATAAATAATGTTGTAGAGAGCAATACCATGAACTTATTTACATAATTGTTGTTTAGCAAAATACCATGAACTTACCAACATAAATGTTGGTATGGAGAAATACCATGAAATTACCAACTTAAATGTTGTATAAGTACAGAGAAAGACCATGAACTTACCAACTTAGATGCTGTATATACAGAGAAATACCATGAACTTACCACTTAAATTTTGTACAGAGAAATACAATATAACTTACCAACATAAATGTTGTTCATAGAAATACCATGAACTTACCAACATAATGTTGTAAATAGAAAAACCATGAACTTACCAACATAAATGTTGTACATAGAAATAATGCCTTCTCCTTTACATCCATACCAGGTACTATGAAATAGAAAGAATACGTTATTGTAGTATACATCTGCTTCACATTTTGCAAGCGAATTAAAATTCACAATAAAGTTAATATTTTGATGAATTGTGGAGTATGGTACATTTTTGTAAGTGGGGTAGCCATATAAATGGACGTTAAGTGATAAAACATGTCTTTGAGAGAAAAATATGTATTCTTTTCCCTAAATTTTACCAGCTTTATGACTCTTCACTGAAGATATTCACGATTGTAATAATTTTTTGTTTAACTTATTATGTCAAATTTTCATTTCTTAATAATCAACTGCCATTTTGGAAGAGATGACGAATGGCCGTTGTAGCTAGCTAAAGTGAAAGAAATTTTACAACATATATCATCAATATACAATCTTTGTGTTTTCAGAAGCTTTTTTAGAGACAAAAAGTCAGTCTGGATTATTCCTTTATTGCATTAACTTGTAAGTGATAAAGTAATTAAAGTGGATTTTTGTTATATTTTATTCGAAAATAACTCTGTATTTTAGGGACGACATCAAAAGATCGATGTAGGATAAAAAACTTAAATCAAATAGTTTGGGGGTTGGGGGTCAACATTGCCGCAAGTTTTGTTATTCTAAAATCGATTTTACATATAACCGTATTGGTCAATCAATTTTTCCCAAATTAAGTTAAGAGGGGGGGGGGGGGGTGTGAGGGTCAGTGAAAAAGCTATGTGAATTAAGTTTTTTATCCTTCATTGAACTTTTGATGTCGTCCCTTAAGCTATTTCAGTATTATCTTTTTTGACTCGAACTGACTTGCCAATTTACCTTCACAGACTAACAGATCCGCTCGTGTACAACATTCCCTTGCCCATCCAGACCACTTTTTGTAAATACGTGAATCTAACTTGTTTTGAGACCTGGCATCAAACACCTGCAATTCAAATCAAATTCTATAGTAACAAGTCGTCAATTTGTTTTAAAAAAATCGTTTGAATAGTTTTGAGGGTTGCAGTCTGAATTGTATCGTAACTCATCTCGAGGTTCATGTGAGCACGATATTAGAGATCTATATCTTAATCAGATTGCGAGTGCTGCATTATGGGTGATTTTAATAATCATACATCGTTTTAGAGATCTCCCTGGTGTGGTACGAAAATGCTTTGTTTTTAAAATCGCAAAAAAAAAAAATAATTTCGGAATTCAAATCTGATTGATTTATTTAAAGCGGTTGTTTGGTAAGTACTTTAAAAACATTGATTAATGAACGACAGATATTTTATTTACAATAAACATATAGTGTTTGGTATTTCTTGTTACATATAAAGTGTACTTACATGGAAATTAATGTCTTCAATACAACAAACACAGAAAATTGGGCAACATTTACTCCATATATCATACAACTTCTGACGGTTGGCATCGTATAGTGTGAGATGAGTCTGCCATTTAGATGAGCTAGTGAATTAAAAATATTAAAATTAATGTAATATCATAAAATTCAGAAATATTTACTAAGAATCGCAAGAGTGCACACACTAAAATGTCTCGCCTTCTTTACTAATCATTGATTTTATGTTGATAGTCCTAAATGTAAAGCTTTATTACAACTGTCACATAAACTTAACATTAACCAAGAAAACCAAACATTGATCAATGAACCATGAAAATGATGTCATGGTCAGATAAACATGATAAACCATGCCAGGCAGACATGTACAGCTAACAATTCTTCCTTACAACAAATATAGTTGACCTATAGCTTATAGTTTAAGAAAAACAGACCAAAACACAAAAACTTAACACTGTGCAATGAACTGTGAGAATGAGGTCAAGGTCAAATAAAATCTGAGCGACTGACATATAGATCATAAAATATTTACATACACCAAATATAGTTGGCCTATTTCTTATTGTATTAGAACAAAATACCAAAACTCAAAAACTTAACTTGTACACCTTACAGTCCTTCCATACACCAAATATACTAAACCTATTGCTTATAGTATCTGAGATATGGACTTGACCACCAAAACTTAACCTTGTTCACTGATCCATGAAATGAGGTTTAGGTCAAGTGAAAACTGTCTGACGGGCATGAGGACCTTGCAAGGTATGCACATACCAAATATTGTTATCCTACTACTAATAATAAGAGGGAACTTAACATTACAAATAAATTTAACTTTTTTTTTAAGTAGTCACTGAACTATGAAAATGAGGTCAAGGACATTGGACATGTGACTGACGGGAACTTCATAACATGAGGCTTCCCTATATAAAGGATGAAGCATCCAGGTATTCTATCTTCTAAAATATAAAGCTTTTAAGAAGTTAGCTAACACCGCCGCCACCGCCGCCGCCGCCGGATCACTATCCCTATGTCGAGGTTTCTGCAACTAAAGTCGCAGGCTCGACAAAAAAAAACGATGATCGAAGATAGTATCTCATTGAAATGCAGACAAATATTCACAAAGTTATCTAAAAAGAATACAAAAAAAGTTTTTGCGATCTAAGTTCAAAACATTTTAAAATAAAAAGAACTTTCAATGGTACCTTTTTCAATGGTACTTTTTATTGTCACTTGAAAAGATTTGTTTTCTTCTGAAAAAAAACCCTTACTTACTGTTGTCTAATATACCCTATAACAGTCCCTATTGGAGCCTCAACTGTCATTTCCCATCCACATGTCTCACTATCTGCACACCAGCAACACCCTGCACACCATTTAAATTTTCTTTCACAACGAATAACTTCCTGTAAATAAATGTCGATTCATACACTTACTTTTATAGTATAATACTAGAACACACCCGCGAAATCGCGGGTATATACAGCTTGTGAACTGTTGTAGGATGATTTTTTGTAAAAGATATTATGTATGGAGAATTTCATAAAAGATACCAAAAGCCCTCTCCCTTTTTCCAAAGTCCGATATTTGTTTCCTTTCTGTTAAATTCAATTATTTTCGTGTTTCTGGCCTCAGACCACAATTATTCTTCACTTTTGCTACAATACTTCGTTTGGTTAAAGTTAAATCAAATTAAAAATTTGCACCGTTTCAAACATGTAATAAATGTAACTGCTTATATATAGATCATTATGAGTCTAATACAATATGCTTCTAGGACAATCCATCAGTGCTTTGTCTTTTGAGAGCCTTATTAACATGCCATTGGTAGGATATGAATCATGTATAAATGACTAAGACCGACTAAGGCTAATGTGAGGGGTGGTCGGAGGGGTCCTGATTCCAAAATCCCGGGCATTCTCGAGATGCAGAATTTAAGGAAACTCATATCCCGAAATCGAAAAATATATTCCCTGATCCCGTAAGGATCAATCCTAAAATCCCGAGCTTAAAAACACCCGATCCCAACGCCCCAAAAAAGGTCCTGCCTCCCTCTAATCTCTACCTTACTTTCATTTTTGCCAAATCACTATTTTCCCTTTCAACAATAAATGTTTATGCCCCATTCATGGGCATTATGTTTTTTAGTCTGTGCAGCCGTGCGTTCGGTCGTCCGTCCGTCCGTCTGTCCCGCTTCAGGTTAAAGTTTTTGGTCGAGGTAGTTTTAGATGAAGTTGAGCATGTTTTACTTATCTTAATATATATGCAAGTGGTATGACCCCTTAAATAGTAAACATTTCAAAGAAAACAGTAGACAGAATCGTGGAATTTCTATACTAACATGGAAAGTCCCTGACAGAAAACAGAGAGTCTCTATATATTAAAGTAGTATAATCGTAGTTTACATGTACATTTGTAGATAATCGCGAAAAATAATTGTCCTCTCTAAGGAGGTATAATAGTTGTGGTTCTTGCGATGCAACACCATGATATATATGAAACGCGAAAAATAATTGTCAACTCTAAGGAGGTAGAATAGTTGTGTTTCTTGCGATCATTTTTCATTTTTTTTTTTTTTTTTTTTTTTAACAACATTATATATTTATTCATCAAATATGCTTGTTACATTGTTACCCAAGAAACCAAGCTTTTCTTGATGCATCCTGTAATATTTTCATTTTTGTTATCTATCATACGATTGGTTGTACTTGTGTCCCATGTTTTACTTATTTTAATATATATGCAACTGGTATGACCCCTTAAATAGTAAACATTTCAAAGAAAACAGTAGACAGAATACAGAGAGTATCTATATAATATTATAGTAGTATAATCGTAGTTTACATGTAGATAAAAGCGAAAAAAAATTGTCCTCTCTAAGAAGGTATAATAGTTGTGGTTCTTGCGATGCAACACCATGATATATATATGTACTCTGCCAAAAAAAGACATTTAACGTTAACAAATATATGGGGCGAGGGAATAAAGATCTGAACACCATTATATGGAGAACGCTCTGATTGGCTTATTTATTTTTCATTTTTGTTATCTATCATACGATTGGTTGTATTTGTGCATGTTTCAAACCGGAAATCTTATCTAAGACTAAAAGTCAGTCTGATAACGGAATCATATCCGGACTCTTTTTTTGTCGTTTTTCTCCCAAAATAACCCAATCTGAATAATCATAAGAATGGATGACAAATGCGACTATGCATGTTACCTATAGGACACAGAGGCATGATGATTGATTTATTGTGGAAGGAAGAGAAGAGACACACAAAATGAGGTCTTCTCGTTTAATAGTATAGATAACCGTGCGTTATGAAGAGTAAAACGAAAGTGTCCGAATCGTAGTTAAGTAAACGTAACTTCTATTTCTAACATCATGTCCATTGTTCCTAAAACATACTAATTCGATTTCATACGTTTTCAAGCTGATTTTTTACTTGTTTCATGTTTTGGAAATGCAAATGGTTTTAGTTTGGGATATTGCGTTCTAGCTTGTTAGCATTTAGTGGTCCTGGATTGGGCAAATCCAAATACCCTTTGGACTAAAACTCTATATATTTCGTTCGAATTTGTTTCTATATCACGCCAATATTGACGAAAACATTTACAGACCCCTTTTTGTGTGTTTACCAATAGTTTTAAAAAAAATCTTACCCTGCCGTCATTCGTTGTTATATGCATAATAAAGCCTCGATCTGGACCACAACACATTCGATTACAACACTCTGATTCTGAAAAAAAATAGGAAGAAATTTCAATCAGTTATTCATATTTCTTCAAAATGAGTAAAACTCTGAAAATTAGAGAAAACACGTCAACCGTTTCTTTTACCTGCAATGTTCCTACAAAGTTCAGAATTGAAATGATCAATTGTTCTTTGTACTTTCTTTGAGTTATAAATGGGAAATAAAGCTTGAAAGTTATAAAGAAACTGGATGGGTGTTCATATAATTCATACCGGCCTATTTTTTTGTTTACGATGACAATGTAGTTTTAGAAATGGTCAGTGTTCTTTTCAAACTATGTTAACTTTTAAATTATTTTTAACGATGTTTGTGTTATCAATAGGTTATTTCACCTTCTTGTGCAAAATATGCTCTCTGCCCACTGCTGTTTTCTATGCTATACCGGTTTGGAATTTCTATTGCTGAATCTGTTATCACTGTAAGAGAGGGAAAATATGTAATAAATAAAGTAGTATTCAGATCAGAAATGAAAAAGAAAATGATTAACAAAAAGACAGGGACCACCAGTTTTAGATTTTATAACAACTATTCGTCACCCTTCAGCCTCCAAGAATAAAGAAACGACAAGCAAGCAATTGCAATAAAAGAGGTTCAATACGATAACGTAAAACCATTTACACTAAAAATCCTCCTAACTGATTCATGAAACAACGATTTCAAAATCAAAGTGATTCCTCCGAGATTATTACACACATAATCTACGTGTATACCCTTTGACTTTAATTCACTCTCAATCTAGTTCCAAACGAAATATTTTCAAATCAAACACACACACACACATCTACAATTGCGCGCGTGAATGTTTGAATTGCTTTCACAAGAAAACCTTTTTTTTTTTTTTTTTTTTTTTTTTTAACAGTTCTCATGTTTTATTGATAGTTTTTCACATTTGTTAGTTGATACATCAAATACCGGTACCTTATCCCGGCCTCGTTAACCGTTAGCAGTATATAATAAATTTTGTTAGTATTTGTTAGTTTAATTTGTGTTTGAAACATACATATATAATATAATCTGACTGATTGTTAGTCAATTACAAATAGAAAAAAAAATACAATATAAGCATATATAATTGCAAATCATTCACATTTATAATTACGTAATTTTGTACCGTATTTGACCCTTACTTTAACATCCTCATTATTGAATCAATCTACCTGACACATATTGCTCGTTTAGAAAAATCGTGCAGATATCTTAATGGTGGGTCTCATTGGGGTCTAAGCGTGACGCGGGATTGCCGATTTTTTTTAAGCGTGACACGTGAAAGTCAAATTATTGTGGCGTGAAAACGGGAAATGAGGTCTTGCGGGACCCGGGAAATGACAAAAAAATGAGAATTGCTTACATACATAGTGTAAGCGGGATCCGGGAATCTGACAAAACAGTAAGCGGGATCCGGGATTGGAACCCCCCAATGAGACCCCCTTAATGTGATCAGATAATCGTAACTTGACGTGATTGAGGGATAATACACTTCACGTGTTAATCTTTTCGCTTTTGGATTATTATCAAAAGGTGAGATATTTTATGTTTATTATTATAGAAATATGAATTTATTATCTTTGTACATAATCTGTACCTTATTGTGTTTTGATTTAAGTTTTAGAATAGGTGTAATTTAAGGGTTTTTCTTTACGGCCGCTGAGGTGTCGATTTTTATATTTTATAATCTAACAGTTTAAAGATTTTTTTGAAATTTGCGAATTAAATTACTTTTACTTTTTTTTACACATCTGTTAACTTCAAAATATAATTCAAATTCTTTTTTAAAGATATTGTATATGTCGGCGGATTTTGTTCTTTGCTCCGACGTGTAAAATGATTTGTAAATTGAGAAACCTATCAACGTTATAATAAGATTTATGTCATTATAATGTCGGTCTCCTATTTTATATCCAAAGACTATATCTACTAAGTTTATTTTCTTACAGAAGTTTATGATATTCATTTTTTCTGTTATTTTATTCCACAAATCTTTTAAAAATTTACAGTCGATAAAAAAATGTTGATAATTGTCTGTGCATTTGCATAAAGTACACTCTGACGTATTATATATTTTCCATTTAAAAAGATTTTCTGTGTTCGGCAATATATAGCTAAATAGTTTCCATTTATATACTTTAAGTTTGTTTGTGTATATTTCTTTGTTTGTAAATGATAAGGAGTGTTTAATTTGTAATGGTTTTACGCCTAATAATTTTTGCCATTTTATTAATCCAATGTTTGGAGTTATTTTGTTTTTTAAAAAATATTGATATACGGTTTTGTTATCTAGATCTGCTAAATTTATTTCTGTTTCATTCATTCTGATTATTTTTTCTTCAATATTAACGCGGGTTTTAACAGATTTATTTGTTTTCAGGATATCTATCCAACATTTTGGAATAGCTTTTTTTAATATTGATAGTTCGGCTATCCAGTTGTGTTTTATTTCTAACTTACGCAGTATTGTCTTTTCGTTGATTTGACCGTTTTCGTCAATTATTTCATTTATATAGATTATATTGCTTCCGATCCAATTGAGCATCAATAATGGTTTATTTTTTATTTTTATGTTTTTATTACCCCATATAATTTCTTTGCGTATTTCTCTAAAGTTAGTGGGTGATTTAGTTTGACCTCCACCTTTCCGTATCCAACATTTTACAATATCCAGATAAAATTCTGGTAGTTCAGTTGTTATTTTAAGTGGTTTTAAATTTTTAAGTTCTAAATTCATTTTGAAGATAAGGAAGTTTTTTCCGTATTTATCAAAAAAGAATCTCGGAATAATTGACCAATTTTCATGTTTTGACTCCATTAGTCTTGATACCCATTTAATTTTAAGTGTGTTGAAGTAGCTGTCGATATCTATCATATTAAGTCCTCCCGTACTGTAATCTGCTATGAGAGTTGACCTTTTTAATTTATCTTGTTTACCGTTCCAGATGAAATTAAAAATTTCTTTTTCTAGGTTGTCGCTATACATTTTATTTATGACTGTCATACTTGCTAAGTATGTAAATTGTGGGATGATAAGTGATTTGATAATAAGAATTTTACCGATGATCGTAAGATGTCTTTTTTCCCAAGATTTCATGAGTTTTTTTGCTTTTTCAAACTTATTTTCCCAATTTAGTTTTGCGCATTCTGCTTTATTTGTGCCGAAATACAATCCCAACACTTTAACGGGTTTATCTGTGAATTTTATATTATATACCTTTCTTTACAATTTTTTAGTTTTCCTATCCAAATGCCTTCCGTTTTGTTTTTATTTAATTTAAGACCAGAAAATGTGCCAAATATTTCAATAACGTTTAATGCTGCTATAATTTCATTTTTTGATTTAAGAAAAAGAGTGGTATCATCTGCTAACTGGGAAATTTTCAAATTATGTTTTGAATGGTCAAGTTTGATTTCAAAACCTTTAATGTTATAATCATTCCTTAATTTACATGCCATAATTTCAACTGCGATCACGAAGATCATGGAAGAGCAGGGGCATCCTTGACGCACCCCCCTTTTTAGACTAATTGGTGCAGAAATCCATCCAGTATTGAACACTGAGCTATTTATATCAGAATATAACGTCTTGATCCAGTTAATAAATGAACTATTAAAGCCGAAATGTTCGAGAGTTTGGTACATAAAGGTCCATTTTAAGGTATCAAATGCTTTTGAAAAGTCTAGAAACAAAATTGCACCTTCAACATTAAATTTGTCGGCGTAATCTATGATGTCTTGTATTTGTCTGAGATTGAAGCCAATATATCGTTTTTTTATATATCCTGTTTGGTCTGCATTTATTATTAAATTTAGTACATTTTTTATTCTTTGAGCTAATGTGTAAGATAGTATTTTATAGTCCGAGTTTAATAAGGAGATTGGCCTATAATTTGAAAGATCTAGTGGATCATTCTTTTTGTATATAAGATTAAGAATACTTTGTCTTTGAGAAAATGGTAGCTTTTGCCTGTCGTAGCTTGTATTAAAGATGTTAACAAGGATTGGACCTAATGATTGCCAAAACTTTTTATAGAAATTTGTTGAGATACCATCTTTACCTGGGCTTTTATTGGGTTTTAAATTGTTTACTGCTAGTGTTAGTTCATCTATTGTAACATATCCATCGCACGTCTGACTTTCATTTTTTGATAATTTATTTTTTACTTCAGTACTGTTAATATATTCCCATGATTGGGCTATGTTTTCGTTTTCTTTTGAATATAGTTTTTCGTAAAATTTCTTTTCAATTTGAAGTATTTCACTTTGATCTGTAACAATATTTCCTTGGTCGTCTTTTAGTTTTATTATTGTTTTTTTTGTTTGTTTATTTTTTTCTAGGCCTAAAAAGTAAGCTGTATTTTTTTCGCCTTTTTCTACCCAATCTTGTTTAGACCTTAATTGGGCGCCCTTAGCTTTATATTCATAATGTGTTTCTAGCTGATTTTCAATTTGATTTATTTTTTGCAATATATCATTATTTTCATTTTTTTGGTATTTTTCAGTTAAGAGTGTTAATTTTTTTTCCATTTGCTTTATTTCGTTATTTTTATTGTAAGCTCTACTTTTGCAATAATTTATTGTAAATAGTTTAATATCAAGTTTAATCGCGTCCCAAAGAAGATGCACATCCGTAGTTGTGTCTTGCATGATAGTTTTATATTTTGCAATTATTGTTTCTATTTCTTTACAATATTCATTTTCTTCTAAAATAGAATTATTTAATTTCCAGTATCCTGGACCTTTACTTTCGGCCGTTACGCTTTGTAATTTAAGAGATACGCCTTGGTGGTCTGTGCTTTTTATTAATGCGGGTCTTATATCGCTTGATTTTGTATTGAGCACAAAATCTTTATTAATTAAAAAGTAATCAATTCGACTTGCTTGACTGAAGTTTTGTCTTTTCCAGGTAAACTGTACTTTTTTCGGATTTAAATATCTCCATATATCGATTAGATTGTGTGTTTTAATTAAAGATTTTAAACTGTTTACTGGTTTTATATTTTTTCGTTTTCCATTAGTAAGTTTTCTATCTAAGTTTGACAATGCATCGTTCATGTCGCCGCCTAGTATTACTGTTCCAATTGCATAATTACTTATGAAATCAGAGAGATTTTTAAAGAACTTGTTTCTTTCCGTTTCTATGTTTGGTGCATATATGTTAATGAGCGAATAAATTATGTTTTCTATTTCTATATTTAACATTAGTATTCTACCGTCTTTGTCTTTGTTTTCATTAATTACTTTACATTCTAACTTATTATCAATTATAATGGCTACTCCTCTACTTTGGGTTGTACCATGACTAAAATAGATAACGTTACTAGTTTCAGTATATAATTTTTTTTCAAGATTTTCATCAAAGTGACTCTCTTGTATAAAAGTTATAAGACTTTTTTGATTTTTTATCCATTGATAAAATCTTGTTCTTTTCTCTTTATCTCTGAGTCCTTTAACATTTAGCGTACATATATGGATGTCTTTTATCATATTGATTGATTTTAAATTTGTTATTTATTTTATTTAAAGTACGCTTGACTGACTCGTAACTACTTTCTTTGTTGATAAATTCTAAAGGTGTAACACGTGACAGCCTGGTGGTAAAGTTGTTTAAAACTGTTGGGTTACTTTTAGTACTATTCATTAAAATTTCAAAGTTGTTTATTATTTTGATTCTAATCATAGATGGTTTGTGCATTCTTTCTTTTTTAAGTGCACTTTTAATTTTAAAAAATGAAGATAAAAATAGGCATTGTTTTGTCTTCACACATAAACAGTTGTTGTTTATATAAATATATTTTTCTGGGACTTTCAATTTTTTATTTTTTATTATATTAGCTTTTTCCCCAAAAGTGCCTAGTTTAGTTAAAGTTTCCGCTAGCCGTATGTGATCGTTTGGCATGTTTGTTCTAACTTTAAATATAAGCTTTATGATGTTTTCTGATCTTATGCATGTTATAAGGTGTTTACATATTATACAATGTATACAATAAAGAAATACGAGTACATGACAGTAGCGCAAGCATGCAAACCATGCGCGTACAATGATGGTAACATACAAACTGTAACACATGTATGATAAAAACAGAGAATACCTATACGTTGTTAGACAGTCTTTTGGTATCTCTGTTGTGTTCTCGTAACAAATAGTATACAACAAATTACATATTAACCAATGTATATATAGCTGTAAGTCTTTACATTGCGTTATTGTAATATAACAAGTTCTATAACACAAAGTCATTCGCTTACTACATGATTTCCTTGCTGTATTACGTAGCTTGTGTTTGTGCATCTGAAAACATCTTTTTACAAACAGTATCATCATGTACGAATAATATGAAATTTTATTTATGTAAATATGTATTACTTTATTTAATTTTATTGATTTATTTTTAGGTTTATTAGATAAGATTTGACAGTCGGTACTTGTCAGAACAGATAATGTAAGTATTACTGTTGTTTTCTTTTCTTTTAATATTTTTTGTTGCGATCTTGTTGCATTATATCTGTTGTTAATAAAGTTTGAATTGTTACTAAAAATAGACATGGGAATGCCCATTTTTGAAAATGTATTTGATTTTATACATTTCTTACAAGTAAGTTTGTTGATAAAATACAAATGTACTAGTATCATCATCACTGTTGAATACTTCAGATAGCATTTGATTTTATGTTGATACTGAATGTATGACATATAGATTTCATTTGTGTTATCACTCTTTTGTAATAAAGGATAACTAAGTATGGAAAAGATTATATACATTATATACAATGACATCATTTTTTTTAATTTTTTTTTGTATTAAGATAAAAGATATAATTAAAGTTTTCGATTAAGTCTTTGCAGCCTTGTTTTCTTTGTCTTGGCTTGGTGGAGTTGGTGGTGTTCTTCCTTTTAGATTTTCTTGTCTTCTATTTGGAGTGGTAAATCTGTTTATGTCCAATTGTTTCTGACTTGTTTGTTTACCTGAATTGTTGGTTTTTGAGACTGCACTATGCGAAAGGCTTTCATTTTTTTCTGGTATGTTTTTCTTTTTTTTTTCTTTTTTCTTCTCTGGGGTTAGATTTTGTTTGTCATCTGTGGTAACTGTTATGTTCTGTTCCAAATTAGCACTTAATTGAATTGAAAGATCTGTACATCCATCTGTTTTGTCCACTTCTTGATTGTGTTGATGTGTGATATCTTCTATGTGTTCTTTTTGTGTTGTTTCTTGCATTATGTTGTCAGGTTCTGTTATTTGATTTTCCTTCTCTTGTTGGTCTTTTGTTTCTTTTTGTCTCATATTTTCAAAAAATGTTGGACAGTTTATTAATTTGTGACCTGACTTGTTGCAGCCTCTACACATCCATTCATTGGGACAGTCACTTGTAAAGTGGCCATGTTGGAGGCATTTACTGCAGATGAAATGAGTGTTTATGTCTATTTGACCAAAGTGTGAGACTCTAGCAAGATATTTTCCAAATTGCATAGTTTTTGGCAGTTGTTCCTCAAATTTCTCACAGAAAACCACTCTGTCTCCTGTTTCACAATCTGTCATTTGATTATCTACTCTTAATCTGTCTCTGTTTATGGATATAACTTTGATATTTCTCTTCTCTAATTCTCTTTGTATCTGTCCATCATCTGCAGATAATGGCACATTCTTTACTCTAACTTTTTTTAAATTGCTTTTATAGTTGGGGTTGTTTGGGTTATGTGGAAGGAGGGGGATGGTCTTTCCTCTGAGGACTACTCCTTCACTTAGGAGTTTAAGCCTGTCTTCTTCTGCGTCTAAGTATAACCTCCACATTCTTCCTATTCTCTGAATTCCTTTTATATGTTCTCTTTTTATTGACATTGACATTCCTCTGAATATTTCTAAGTGGGTGAGCCAAAGTTCTTTGGGTGGGTTTGAGGCTCCAAAAACGTCTGTTTCTTTGATAAATATAGGTTTGACACCGTTTGTATCATTTGTTTTTGTTCCGTTTGTATCTGTATTGATTGTAAGGTTACCAGCAGTTACTTTTGCATATGTTGGCGCCATATTGTTTACGTTTTCTGTCGAGTCAGATACATTTCGACTCGGTTTTAAGTGTTTATCATCGTAATATGGGTTGGTTTGCATTGATTGTCTGCTGCATATGTCACTTTCCCATTCATTTTCCCAGTCTTTAGACATTTTGTTGTTTTTTTTTAGCATAAAAATTCAATATTTATATGAGAGTTCTCACCACGAGAGACCTTGGTATCAGGGGCGATAATCCATAATCACAAGAAAACCTATAGTACATATTAATTAAAAATCTTTATACTAAGTTAATATAACGGTTGATTTTTTTTATCCTCTTCTTCCATATATAGTTAAGATCACCATCTGGTGTATTTTCGAACTGATGTGTGGTGCAGACAAACCAATATACATAGTGCAGTTAAAAATAGTATAACACATTTCTTAATACATCTTTGTCTTCTGCAACTCACACTTGAATGTGTCAAAAGAGTTGCAGACTACAGTAGTTGACTGATTGTAAAGATGATTTGTCCTATGTCAACTCTTGTCAACCTTCTCGTCTAATTTCTATAACTAACAAAGTTTATTCATGAACCTACTTTCTAAAAGATCGACTTTCTGATTGACATATATCTCCTCCATCTGAGCCAAATATTCCAGTCCAGGGGGACATCCTGGGGAGGGGCTACACCACTGTCTGGAAATCCTTTTTTAGCTTGTCCTGAAAAACACACATATATATATATATATATATATTAAAAATTGAATTCTGTGTTACAGTTACATTCACCTATGATTATCACAAAGATGTGAAACCGATTGGAGAAAAGTGTAGAGAATAAAAGGACGTTAAGAGCATTTTGAAATTTAATTTTATTTATATATACAACTCGTCTAAACATCAACCCAACAATGTTAGATCTGTAAATTTTCTTACGCAATATTTTTGTTCTTCCCTCGCCGGGATTCGAACCCATGCTACTGAGATATCGTGACACCAAATCGCCTGCACTGTAGCCGTCCCGCTAGACCACACAACCACCTGGGCTTCACAATAATAAAGCTTTCGGTGGCCGTGTGTTACCTTTCCTCGTCAGTTTTAATCTAGCGGCGTACTACAGTACATGATATATAAGGCATGGAGATGTTATATATATATATATAACTCGTCTAAACATCAACCCAACATGTATTGATAAGGCTGTTAAGTAACAATTGCGTCCTCAAAACAGATAAAATGTAAGCAGGATAAAAGAGGGTCGAAAGATACCAGAAGGACAGTCAAACTCATAAGGTGTGATTCATTGTTGATAAATATACACAACTGTTTTGTGGGAAGTACATCATTTATGTGGATGTGCTTCCTTAAAAGACGAACTCGCAAAACATGATTGAGCAATCAAAATTGTACCTAAATAGTTGAGTTTCTTGTCTTTAAATCGAGTTCTATATATTTTATCATGAATTGAACTTATGACCTCAAATCAAGAGATGTTTGTGCCAATTATCATCATGAATCGCAACATTTATTTTATAGTGTGCGTATGAACCTTTTCGTGTTTTTTAAATAATAAAGAAAACTTACCCGGCTGGTTGAGAATAACCTCTGACATCTGCATCCTGATTTAATTCGTGGTGATGGAGTAACAGGTCAAACCACTGCTTGGAAAAAGGAAATAAGAAAAAGACACAATTACAAGTTTGTTGTATGCTTTTAAAAATTGGGGGAACGGTTAATTATAGTTGAATGTGTCCTCATGAGTGAAAATAAAAACAAATTGGCAATGCAATAACACTACTAGAAGCTTTAGTTATTTTGTTATACTTTTAAGTTAAATTACTTTATGTATACATTTGAGGCAATTTTGCGATATACTATAAATTACAAACTTACCTAGTAGTGGTATAATCTATGATCCTCTTTACTTTGTTTTCATTGTGATCTTTAGGGCCATTTGAATTAAGAAAGTTTAAACAGAAATATTTAAATTAAAAGCTGCAGGGAAAATACGACATCATACGATATCTGTCATGAAATCAGAGAGGCTTGCATGAAAAGAAACACTTTTTTTTATTGTTTCTACAAATCGCCTGTTAAATTAAAGATAAACAAACACATTTTAGCCGAAAGCAATAGTGTAGCAAATTAAAGGTTCACCAGTTAGCGCATTTGATAACAGTTGAATAATTTAAATTCGTATTAATTAAAAAAAAATTAAGTTGGTGTAAAGAATTTCAGGAATCAAAATGTATGATAATTGTTTATATTCAAACTAGACTATATAATTTATTGATTTTGAAATACGTCTGATCAATTGGACAAACAAACGAAATTGATACGTACATACATTTGATTTTACTTTGGTCAAAACGTTATATTGATTGGTTACAAAAAATGAATGTTTTTGAAGGAAAGAAGAAGATGTAACAACATAAACGGTACCGATTTTTCTGTACCAGATGCGCATTTCGACAATCAATGTCTCTTCACTCGGTGATGATTGAGGTCAAATATTTTAAAATACAAAGCTTGTTAAAAGGATGAAGAGCTATAAACCAAAAAGGACAAAAAGAAACTACAGCAATAGCCGGACAAGGAAGAGCTTTGCACGAGGGGATACAATCCTTAATTTTAAATAATTTCAAACATTTTTTAAAAGCAAAATTTAATAACACAAAATCCGTATGTTGATGTGGTCACTGTACGGTCTAAACGTACCGTATAGTACACTCTTAAAAAGAATTATGCATAACAAAAAGTGAAACATTAAAATTTTGTACATAAAAAAAAAAACAGAAAGAAAACTGAAGTGCGTCGATTAATTTACTCAAAAGTGTTAATAAATATTATAAACATAATTGAAATTGTATAGTTGTAAGGTTGAATATATACTCATTGTATCTAAAAGTAGGAGCAACAAAATGTCAAATAGTTGTTCCAGTGCGTTCTCATACTTGGTATTTGGGCACAGGACGTTTGCGCTTTTTTACCTGTAAAACGATAGGACATTTGCGCTTCAAATACTATGGACATTTGCGCTTTTAATTTTGATTCACCTGTAATAAATTCACCAGACATTTGCGCTTTTTACCTATAGTCGACTACCTGTAATCTTAATGAGAAGTAAATCATTACGTAAATAAATTTAACTTATATTTGTCATTAGTTAGTTCACATTTACACAGTGAACATGGATTTTAAAGTTATAGTTACTAGTAAAGAAAAAAAATGAATATGTCTTGATGGATTTTTTTATCGTTTCGACCAAACCCTAAAAATTGGAGACCTTTCATGGAGATGTACCGTTGAAAAGGAGAAACTCGATCATTTATTTGAAATGTGGGCTAAGTACCAATCAGGACAGTTAACAAGAGCAAAATTTGTTCACTCATTGGGCTTCAAATATCAAGCTAAAACTGACCTGTAATTGTGATGACAGTACTTGATTTTATTTCTGTACATACACTTTAAACATATATCAACAATGTGCTATGACATATGAAGGTGCTATGAATTTTAAACTTTTAACCATAAAGAATGACTTTAACTCTGCCAGGTCAAACCTACCGGTCCCAAGCCCGGATAAAAGAGGAGGCTGGGAAGTTATAGATATATATATAAAAAAAAGCGCAAATGTCCTATGTAAAAAGCGCAAATGTCCATTTTTAAAAAGCGCAAATGTCCTATGTTTTGAAGCGCAAGTGTCCACAAAAAAAAGCGCAAATGTCCTATGAAAAAGCGCAAACGTCCCGTGCCGTGGTATTTGACCTAGTGTTTTTTAAGTGGACGATACACAAAACAAGAACGACATTTTGTAATAAGAAATTATTTTTTTACCTCACTGTTTTATCTGAAGGGGATAGAAAACAAAACAAAAAAGAGAAAAGTTCGTCCAAAGTCGGCTTTTTTACATATTTGTTTTTTATTTTATCCTATGAAATGTTAATGTAATTTTGCAATAACAAACGAATTTTAACACATGATTTATAATGGAATGTACTAAATCACAATACAAAGATTTGATCAGTTTACAGTTCATTGGTTATGAACAAGTTAGACGAAATGAACGAACTATAATTCTATATTTATTGCATACTTTGCACTTGGTAACCCAATTATATATAAAGCATATTGGATGAATATATTTATATATAATTATGAAAAATAGTCAAACAAAAGCTTTCTAACTGATTTTTTTAGCCGTATTCTTGTCATTTTCTTTTAATTTTCGCGAATATTTTTAAAATGGGAAAATAAATAATAATTAGTAGCTCTATAGATTGCAGTGAGCAATGTGTATAAATGTTAACATAGACTAAGTATTCGTTTACTGTTATCTTCATGAAATACATGTTGTCGTTTTCAATATTATGGAACTGTTGACACTTTTTTAAAATTTAAATGAAGAACACTTCTCAACAAAAATGTCAATAGCGATTATAGCGTACTCGCATTGTCCATTCATCATTTGTGAAGTAAGATTGTACAAGAAAACTGAAGACATGAACATGATGAAAGCAACATATGCAAAGGTAAATATAGAAATCAAAGCATTGCAGCTAGAAATAAAATATTAGTCATAAATCTGTCGTTGAAACCAGAAATAAAATTCCTTACCGAAGTACAAATATCACAATCAACTATTATAGTAGTTCACATACCACGGCTGGTAATCTACACACGCAGAACATTTGGTTCTGCAATGAAAACCGTGAGAGGATTTTCCGGTTGTGCTTGAGTGGAGTAATTGTCACCGCTTCAAAAGGTATGTAAATTTCTAAATCTCAATTTTCTTATACAACTGATCAAAATATTGAAAATCAGAGAATGCTATGCTGTGGTGAATACTTTAACGAAGAAATACATGTATCATTTACTGTTGTACGTAGAGTTGAACTCTTAGAAAATCAGTTGCCCCACGAGAAATCGCCTAAAAAAGTGACATTTCAATTTTAAAATGGTTCTATTTACAGACCTACAAGTTCAAATTTAGTTTTTTTTAGGGCAATGGGTATGAATGTTGTTTTTGGCGGCGTGTACGCTGTCCGGTGTTGATAGACGTCTTAATAATTCCAAAAACTACATTTTTTCATTAAGTCATGCGTGAGGAGATCGGTTCTGATTGAGGACATCGTGAATGCGTGAGGGGAAGTACAGAAATTTTGTTTAATCTTTGGCTTTGTGACTTTTGTTGACCCAATAAATGTGATCAATGCTGATTAAAAATCATCACAGATTTGTCCTTATACTTTAACAGATGTAAACTGATCACTGATTCAATGAAATCAAACTATTTAAAATTGTTTGCTCAAATTCAGAAAATGCCATTATTCAAAGGTAAAAGGAAAAGAAGACTAAAATTGACTCTCTACAAAAAGCCATGGAGATAAAAGTTATCCCCGCCCTCGAAGCGAACTAAACCCTGTGGGAGTAGTCCTGTCGTCAAATATACGTCACAGAGATCACCACATATATTAAAGAAAAGTATATCGCCGATCAAAACTTCAACACCTATATATATTAGACGTAATCTGTTCACCCAAAATCACGAAATTTTCGAAACAAAAAGGGCAGATATACAGAATTTATTATTCACGAACATCGATGTAAGCCAAGATAATCTCGAGGAAGACCATAAGGAAGAGCATGTATTAGACAACGAAGAAGACATAGAAGAAGACCACGTAGTAGACAACGAGAAAGACCACATGGAAGACATTGAGGAAGAACATAAAGTTTTTCAAAGTGCTTTAGATAAACTCTCAGACGAAGGGAAAAGGGAAAGATTTTTGATTTTTTTGTCATGAGTGGACGTTTTCCTTTAAAACAACATTGCATTCGACCTGTTTTTGGACATTGTTGAGTGGTTTGAAAAGGACGAATCAAGATGAATGAGATACTCCCCAACATCTCTGCAGTATTTTTGGTTATCGTTGACAACATTTTTTGTTTTTATTCTTCGTGAAACATATTATTAAACCCTAGGTTCCAACAATTTATTTCAATATCAATCTCAGTGACTTTTTTAGCACACGTTATGTGTTTTTTCATGAACAATGTAGCCTTATTTAGGTAAGTTTCAACGACTCATAGCTTGAATATAAAGATATGATTTGTACTTCCCCTCACGCATTCACGATGTCCTCAATCAGAACCGATCCCCTCACGCTTGACAAATCTGTGATGATTTTTAATCAGCATTGATCACATTTATTGAGTCAACAAAAGTCACAAAGCCAAAGATTAAACAAAATTTCTGTACTTCCCCTCACGCATTCACGATGTCCTCAATCAGAACCGATCCCCTCACGCATGACTTAATGAAAAAATGTAGTTTTTGGAATAATTAAGACGTCTGACAATCCCGGACAGCGTACACGCCGCCAAAAACAACATTCATACCCATTTTCCTAAATAAAACTAAATTTGAACTTGTAGGTCTGTAAATAGAACCATTTCAAAATTGAAATGTCACTTTTTTAGGCAATTTCTCGTGAGACAACTGTTTTTGTAAGAGTTCAACTCTACGTACAACATTAAATGATATATGTATTTCTTCGTTAAAGTATTCACCACAGCATAGCATTCTCTGATTTTCAATATTTTGATCAGTTGTATAAGAAAATTGAGATTTAGAAATGTACATACCTTTTGAAGCGGTGACAATTACTCCACTCAAGCACAACCGGAAAATCCTCTCACGTTTTTCATTGCAGAACCAAATGTTCTGCGTGTGTAGATTACCAGCCGTGCATACTTTCCATTCAGGTACCTTTCGATGACATTTAACCGGTTTTCTGTACAGGTAAATATATGTTTATTTAAATCATTGGTCACATGGGTCAAATGTTTGTTTACCATAAACACGTGTTACCAGGCTGAAGCTAGCGAACAATAGCTAACGAACAAGTAATAGCTTTTCTAAAAAGCTTGCCGTATTCTAGCTGATTATATTGAGATCAGACAGTGGTTTGTGAGTATACCTGTCAACCTGTGACGATGAAAATGCAGGTCATGACCTGCATTGAAGAATCAAATCTCAGGTCATAACGCGTACGAACTTTTTCGAGCTGAATTTCAGTATTTATGGTACATTTTCTTATAATGTATATCAAAGATACCAAAACATCAATGCATGTTCACTTGGTTAAGTCATTTTAAATCTTATTTATTATTATTTCATTAAAGATTTTTATTAACTTGTGTATCACAGTCTTATGTCCTTTACTTTTTGTCATCATCTAAAATTTATTTTTCAAATGTAATTTTAAAAGAGACTACTAACCTTTAATCATACCATGTAGAGGTATTACATGTATGAACATTCATCTCTCAATCTATATATGGAAGTGTTTAACGACCTTGACTGGCTTTTCAGCCCTCGCACGGTCGGCTCGGTGCCCGAAGGCGTTTGGTGAGCTTTAAATGATTTGATGCCATGGGTCAGGAACAAGTAGTGGAGGTCGCAATATGTAGGCCGCCATCTTGGTTTTGGTGAGTAGATTTTTCTTTTTGACTATTTTGATGTTATTTCTTCACTAACGGCTGCTTTCAGGGCCAGTTTGGTCAGCTTGGCAGCCCGCTAGCCTTGATGATGGAGTACTGGTAGATGATCTCGGACGTAGTTCAAAAGATGACAGGAAGCGTTATCAGGACCAAAGCCGTGAGGCAGTGAAATGAAGGTCGTATCACCCAACAGCCTAGGATACAGCCCTCGGACGTTAATCGGCATGACACTCCCCATGATACAATGGTTTTGGAGTGCATGTTAACGTGGGTACGCAAACTACTACGTCTCTCTGTACGGCATGGATTGGTTTCTGTCATCTTAAGTAGTAAGTCGTTGATATCTAACTGTAAACCCTCATCGAAGATAGCGGGTAAAGGAGAGCTAACCCAGCACGTCCGTTCAGCTGTAATGACTGAGACGTGACTGAATGAATGGATTCTATCACTCAATCGACAAGGAAATTAGACTATGATAAAATATAGTAATACAGTTAAAGGAAGTATAAATGTAAAAAATAATTTTCAACTTTTTTTTAAAAATTGTATAAAGGTATAAAAATAATGAAAAGTTATTTTTCAATATGTATTTGAATTTTATATTATTATGATTTAATCTTTTCTACCCATAAAACGTAAATATAAGGAATAATTTTGAATGGTGACAAATAAGGGGAAGTAACTCTTAGTTGAAATATCTTTGTAAAACAACAGGGCAATTTATTTACGACCTAAAGCTAAGGTAATTGGTGTTAATCAACAGTGTGTTTGACACCAAAGCTGTCAAGTGAAGCCATGCACTTAATGGGTCACTTAATTTGACAGTTTACATAGCTAGATGAACTACATGTTCATGGAAGAATTACAAATTTGCCGGTATTTCAAAGGAATATTACTTATGTCATGAAAATCAATCTCAAGGCTAAGAAATACGGGTGAAATCGGGTCATTTTCGGAATTTCCGGGTTATTTCAATTACCCGGCGGGTGATCCGGGTGATCCCTCAGATTTGTGAAAATCTCGGGTCACACCCGCAGAATCCGGGTCAGTTGACAGGTATGTTTGTGAGTAGTTTATTTTTATTGGAATATTGCACTTCAAGCAATATGAAAACATAGCGCTTTTTTTCTACTAATTTGTCATTTTTGTTGTATTATTGGTGGACCCGTGTTATAATGGAAGGAGACTTAATAAAATTGATAATTGCAATGGGGAATGATATTATAATAAATTGTATTCTGTGTCTAAAATCAACGTGATAAAAATAGCATATAACCTACACATACTTTTGAGGATTACTATTTGACAAAATAGACAACAACAGAAGGCAGTGGCGAATCCAGAGGGGGACGTAGAGGGCGTACGCCCCATTCCCCCGCCCCCCATTTGCTCGTTGTTTTTGTGGTTTTTTTGTTTTTTTTTAAAATGATTAATCATACTAGACTATGTGAACTTTGCCATTTCCTGTGTACTCTATTATTATATTTTTATGCGACAATTCGTTTCTAATATAGACATTTTTCGCTGGAATTTACTGATTGTCAAAGTCATGTGATTTGCTATGGTGGAGTTGACCAGTGCTTCGAAAAACGTCGCTCAGTCATTTTAAAATTCAAATTACAGTAACACATTGCTTAAGCTGAGGATGACAATCATGACACCTTCATAGCGACATAGGATTGAGAAAGAACGTATTGACTTCTATTTCACTATTCTACCAAACAGGAAGTAATACTCTATAGACTATAACACTCTCATGAAAAAAGTTCCATGGCAATATTATTTACCTACGAAAACATGTTTAACCCCAAACGCCATTGTCATGATTGATATGGACTATATAAAATTGCTGTTTAGTGTGAACCGAGCTTTGCGTTGAAGACCAAACTACAACCTTTAATAGTTTACTTTTATAAATTGTGACTTGGATAGACAGTTGTCTTTGGTATTTACATGTATATGAGATCCTGTAATATCTATCTACAAGATTGAGAACACATTTTTTTGTAATGAATTTAAAACATATTTAATTCTGTAATATCTGATAATATGTATCAGGTATTTGTGATTTTTCATTTGATGTGTACTCTCTGGTAATGTCAGTATCAGCATGATCAGTTGAATGGTAGTGATAAAAAAAAATCGGGCAGTTTGCAATTGTCATGTGCAGGTACACCACATGTGGATCTTCTTTTCCCTCTCATTTATAAAATTGTGCATGATATTTATCACAGAAACGCACCAGTATTTTGGTGAATGAAACACTTGTCATATTAAATTAAAGTCAGAGGTGGAGTTTTGTTGTTTTTATAGGGAATCACTCAAGCATGACTGGAGTTGGCCCCTTTGTTGGCAGTCAGTGGGCTCCCGCTTATGAAAATTTCTGGATCTACCACTGAAAGTTTGAGTAAAGTTAGATAAGAATTTATGACAAATTATGTTGAAATTTGCACAGATAATGAATGAAAAATCTAGTAAATTAAACTAGAGGCTCTAAAGAGCCTGTGTCGCTCACCTTGGTCTATGTGAATATTAAAGGAAGCAGATGGATTCATGACAAAATTGTGTTTTGGTGATGGTGATGTGTTTGTACATCTTACTTTACTGAACATTCTTGCTGCTTAAAATTATCTCTATCTATAATGAACTTGGCCCATTGGTTTCAGTGGAAAATGTTAGTAAAAATTTACAAATTTTATGAAAATTGTTAAAAATTGACTATAAAGAACAATAACCCTGAAGGGGGTCAATTGACCATTTCGGTCATGTTGACTTATTTGTAAATCTTACTTTGCTGAACATTATTGTTGTTTACAGTTTATCTCTATCAATAATAATATTCAAGATAATGACCAAAAACAGCAATATTTCCTTAAAACTAACAATTCAGGGTCAGCAACCCAACAACGGGTTGTCAGATTCATCTAAAAATTTCAGAGCAGATAAATGTTGACCTGATAAACAATTTTACCCCATGTCAGATTTGCTCTAAATGCTTTGGGTTTTGAGTTATTAGCCAAAAACTGCATTTTACCCCATGTTCTATTTTTAGCCATGGCGGCCATCTTGGTTTGATGGCCGGGTCACCGGACACATTTTTCAAACTACTAACCCAAAAGATGATTGTGGCCAAGTTTGGATTAATTTGGCCCAGTAGTTTCAGAGGAGAAGATTTTTGTAAAATATTACTAAGATTTACGAAAAATGGTTAAAAATTGACTATAAAGGGCAATAACTCCTAAAGGGGTCAACTGACCATTTCAGTCATGTTGACTTATTTGGAAATCTTACTTTGCTGAACATTATTGCTGTTTATAGTTTATCTCTATCTATAATAATATTCAAGATAATAACCAAAAACAGCAAAATTTCCTTAAAATTACTAATTCAGGGCCAGCAACCCAACAACTGGTTATCCGATTCATCTGAAAATTTCAGAGCAGATAGATCTTGAACTGATAAACAATTTTACCCCATGTCAGATTTGCTCTAAATGCTTTGGGTTTTGAGTTATAAGCCAAAAACTGCATTTTACCCCATGTTCTATTTTTAGCCATGGCGGCCATCTTGGTTTGATGGCCGGGTCACCGGACACATTTTTTAAACTACTAACCCAAAAGATGATTGTGGCCAAGTTTGGATTTATTTGGCCCAGTAGTTTCAGAGGAGAAGATTTTTGTAAAAGTTAACGACGACGACGACGGACGCCAAGTGATGAGAAAAGCTCACTTGGCCTTTTAGGCCCGGTGAGCTAAATATAGGCACTATTATTAAAAGCTTTCCTTGCTTATTCACAATCACATATAATATCCTCCATGCTATTCCGATCTGAGTTTTTATTCATACATACATGTAGTCTGGTGCTGTTCCAAATAGTCTTCTTTTTTCTGTTTCTTAAGAAGTATTTGTTTTACCTGTTCAGTCACTGTAAAGCGTTACAATTTATATTTAAACCCAACACATAAATAGTGACCAAAAAGGTACGGCTATCACATGAGAGAAGCTAGAAAAAAGTAAAATGTAAACAGTTTAAACATTTTTGGGGGACCATGAAAATGTGGTATAAAGATAGATATGCATAGATAGACCATAGAACAAATAGGCAAACAAATTCAAAGGAGATGAATTATGAAAAAAAAGAGGCATGGACAATAAATATAGCATTTGTTAGAGGTGACCCAGGTCGCCTTTCTCTAAATCAGCTATATTAAAGGTCACCACATATTTCTGGGCCGGGTTGAAAAATAAATGAAAATGACTTTGAAATTTTTTTTTTACAGCTAATAGAAATACACCAAATTTGGGAGACATCTATTAAAATGTTTGAAATAATAAGAAAGTTGAGAAGAACTAAGCTTTTTCAGATAATATACAGACTATTGCAGTCAGCCTATAAAAGACTCTTTGCCTCCTAAAATGTTTGCTTATACACTGTGCTTTCCTATAATGATTTAAAATCTGAGTGTGATCGTTTTCATGAAGAACACTGAGGTATTATGTCAAGATAAATGTTGTGTTACATTTGTACATGTATCTACCCAAATAAGTAAAATATAAAAATTCTTGACTTCTAAAACCAGTGATTGATCTCCTGATTCATATCTCATCACTCTATGCAGATGATGTGCGAAAAAAAAACCAATTGACTTACCAGTATGCTTCTTTCCATTGAGTTGATTTATTATTAATTATTTTGCTTTATTTGCTTTGAATACACCTTATTGCTACAATATGTATATGTCCGCCATTACAAACTGTACATGTACATCACAAATATTTCATGTAAAATTTTGATGTTCTAATACAAAATATATGATGACACAATGGAAAAGTAATTGTTGTATGACGTTAATGGTTAAAGAGGGACAGATTCTTAGGTCAGCTGGGACAATAGCAAGAGGGGGGGTAACTTCTCCACTCATGCTTCAGTGCTTCCCTACATAATCAACCAAATAGTAATGTTCATCACGAAAAAATATATTAAGTGTAAGACCTGATGATGTAAATGGTTTGTTTTTTCTAAAAAACTAGTAATTACGATGCGAAATATGTTCTAGTTACCCCCCTTTGGCCGATCATTTGATATTCTCGCTTAACTGATTTCGAATTGTGTTCACTCCACCTTTAGTTTTAAAGTGAATTCTTTTTCCTAGTCATTACATTAGAATACGTTAGAGTAATCAGATCGAAATTTACCCACCCGCCCTCTCCTTTTTTTTTTTTATTTTTGTCAAATTTCTAGTTTATTTATTTTATTTTATTTTTGCATTTTATGCATCGGTAACTTATGTGGCGGATATTTAATTTTTGTGGCCCGCCTTAATTTATATTATTCTAGTTTAACTGAATAAGTATTAATATTTGTATATGTATTGGTAATTGTTCTTTATATTATTGTAATTCATGTATGTAAAGATTTATGTTTTCGGCCAAATAAATTTATATTATTATTACAGTCTTTTATGAAGCCAAGAAGTAATTAAATTGAAATCGGACATATCAAATAGAGTTTTCAGTGCTTTTGATATATCAATGGGCAATCTGATGAATTGAGTCTTTTTTGACTGATTTTTATAGTTCGTTCTTATGTTGTACTGTTATACATGTACCACTGTCCAAGGTTAGGGGGAGGATCGGAATCCCGCTTCAATGTTTTACTCCGCCACATTATTTATGTATGTGTCAGTCCCAAGTCAGGAGCCTGTAATTCAGTGGTTGTCGTTTGTTTACATTTATGTGTTACATATTTGTTTTTCATTCATTTTTTTATATAAATAAGGCCGTTGGTTTTCTGGTTTGAATTGTTTTACATGTCATATCAGGGCCTTTTATAGCTGACTATGTTGTATAGGCTTTGATCATTGTTGAAGGCCGTACGGTGACCTATAGTTGTTAATGTCTGTGTCATTTTGGTCACTTGTAGACAGTTGTCTCATTGACATTGGCAATCATACCATATCTTCTTTTTTATAATGACTGCTGATCACCACTGTGTCCATACTGGGACTATTATGGTCCAACAACCAGTGGCGGATCCAGAAGTTTTCATAAGTTCAGGCCCACCAAATTTCCCAGAAAAGGATGGCATGGCCCTGGCCCCCTTCTAAATCAGACTCCTGACAACTCCAAAGAATAAAGCATCATGTACGAGTACATCAAAGATCATCAAACTGTCTACCCCACATGCAGACATCTTTTTCGGAGTTCACTGTGTTGCAAGTTTTTTTGGTTTGAAGGATCGTATAAATGATTGCCTTGCGGGTCATTGTCAAATATAAAGCTAAATTATATAATTTGCAACAGCTGACACTATAGTATCCTATGTCCTTTAGTGCACTGAAACCCTTGCCAATAACAATACCGTGATGCTTGGTGTAGGTCTCTTTGCACATAAGAAACCATATTGCTCACCTTGTAATTTTTGTATTCTTCTAATCAGTAGCGTCGGGTTTGTTTATTTACACCAGAAATCAATGAAGCGATGAAAGTGTTGGAAACGAAATTACATCTTCGGTAAATTCCGTCATTTTAATATTTTCTATAATCAATATGTCCAAGCAATGAAAAATAAATGGTTATTATTTTTTATACATAGAGCATACGTTTTGTGTATTCTAAGCTGACGAAGAAATCTAACACAAAAGTATCTCAATCATTTAACCGTTTTAATACGAAGTTTAAAGTGTAAATTATACACATTACTGTCCTATTTTTAGAGAATAGCAATAATACATAAATGTACAGTTTCTTATCAAAATAGCAACATAATTTCAAGATTAAATCATCACCTTGTCACATGATTATATAATCTGCACCAAATTGACAGTTTGACGTGAGTTATCATCATAACTTATAACTATAGCAAATGAACACTTTATCATAATATGTACCTATAACCTAGTATCATGATTTCAATCCGACCCCACTTACGGACGCGTAGAACATATAATGTATGCGACTCATTAATAGCCAATCAGACGTTAAAATGACCTTCATTTCCCCCAGAATCATTCCGAAAACAGCCACGAAGCAGCCATTAGATAGTATTTATAACCAATGAAATAACAGAAATACCGTTAACAGATTTACCCGAACCTGACGTTTAGCCTCTGACTAATCAGACCGTATCACCATGGTGGTGATACGGTAACAATAAGCCAGCAAACAATTAGGCGATATATCGAAAAACCAGAAAACAGAATAAGACAACAGCGGCCGTTAAATAAAAAAATATTCTAAAAGACAGAAAATCCGTCAAAATATAGCAATTTTGAAATGGTTTTTATCCCATCCATTGATAAAACAAGTCACACCTCTTTTTAGGCTAATATTCAGTACCACAATAACTCTGCATCTATCAATGGATTATTTGAAGGTGTATTGCCACCAATGCACCCACTTCAATTTAGAATGTATGTAAAAGTAGTCCTACCCGGTAAAATATAGCACCTTTGATGTCATTGTTTAATTAAATTAACATACACATATGCAGAAACGGGGTCGACTTATTCCAGGGCTTCTAGAGAAAAATAATGAGGGGTGTCACGGGGTATGACTATATAGGTCTTGTAGAGGAGAAACATGCGCTTCTTTAACGCAAGATATCGAAAAGCGCTATGTTCAAAAGTCTGAAACAAAAGCTCAAAATTTGAAAAAAATGGAAAAAAACAGAGAGAGGGCCTATTCCAGGGCTTCTATTGAAAAATAATGAGGGGTGTCACTGGGTATGATTTTAAAGGTCGTGTAGAGGAGAAACAGGCGCTTCTTTTGCGCCAGGTATCGAAGGGCGCTATGTTTAAAAATCTGAAACTAGAGCTCAAAATTTGAAAAAAAAAATGCAAAAAAATAGGGGGGTCGGCCTATACGAGGGCTTCCAGTGAAAAAATAATAAGGGGTGTCATGGGGTCTGACTATAAGGGTCGTGTTGAGTAGAAAAAGGCACTTCTTTTGCTCCAGGTATCGAAGGGCGCTATGTTCAAAAATCTGAAACTAGAGCTCATAATTTGAAAAAAAAAAATGACAAAAAAATAGGGGGATCGGCCTATTCAAGGGCTTCTAGAGAAAAATAATGAGGGGTATCACGTGGTATGACTATATAGGTCTTGTAGAGGAGAAACAGGCGCTTCTTTTGTGCAAGGTATCAAAAAGCGCTATGATAAAAGATCTGAAACTAGAGCTCATAATTTAAAAAAAAATGGCAAAAAACAAGAGGGTTGGCTAATTCCAGTGCTTTTAGAGAAAAATATTGAGGGGTGACACGGGTATGACTATGTAAGTTTGTAAAGAAGAAACAGGCGCTTCTTTTGCGCAAGGTATTGAAAGGCGTTTTGTTCAAAAATTTGTAACTAAAGCTCAAAATTTGAAAAAATGGCCAAAAACAGGGAGTCGGCCTATTCCAGGGCTTCTAGTGAAAAATAACGAGCGGTGTCACGGTGTATGACTATATAGGTCGTGTAGAGGAGAAACAGGCGCTTCTTTTGCGCAAGTTATCGAAAGGCGCTATGTTCAAAAATTTGAAACTAAAGCTCAAAATTTGAAAAAAATGGCAAAAAAACAGGGAGTCGGCCTATTCCAAGGCTTCTATTGAAAAATAATGAAGGGTGTCACGGGGTATGACTATGAAAGTCGTGTTGAGGAGAAACAGGTGCTTCTTTTGCACCAGGTATCGAAGGGCGCTATGTTCAAAAATCTGAAACAAGAGCTCAAAATTTGAAAAAATGGCAAAAAAATAGGGAGATCGGCCTATTCCAGGGCTTCTAGAGAAAAATAAGGAAGGGTTTCACGGGGTATGACTATATAGGTCTTGAAGAAGAGAAACAGGCGCTTCTGTTGCGCAAGGTATCGAAAGGCGCTATGTTCAAAAATCTGAAACTAAAGCTCAAAATTTGAAAAAAATCGCAAAAAAACAGTGAACCGGCCTATTCCAGGGCTTCTATTGAAAAATAATGAGAGGTGTCACGGGGTATGATATAAAAGAGCGTGTAGAGGAGAAACAGGCGCTTCTTTTGCGCCAGGTATCGAAGGGCGCTATGTTTAAAAATCTGAAACTAGAGCTCAAAATTTGAAAAAAAATGGGAAAAAATAAGGGGGTCGGCCTATACCAGGACTTCTAGTGAAAAATAATGAGGGGTGTCACGGGGTATGAATATATAGGTCGTGTTGAGGAGAAACAGGCCCTTCTTCTGCGCCAGATATCGAAGGACGCTATGTTCAAAAATCAGAAACTAATGCTCAAAATTTAAAAAGAAATGTCAAAAAACAGGGGAGGGGGGGGGTCGGCTTATTTTAGGGCTTCTAGAGAAAAATATTGAGGGGTGTCACGGGTATGACTATATAGGTCTTGTAGAGGAGAAACAGGCGCTTCTTTTAATTTTCTCTCTTTTTTTAAAACATTGTGCAAAATTCTGAAACTAGAGCTCAAAATTTGAAAAAAATGGCCAAAAAAACAGGGAGTCGGCCTATTCCAGGGCTTCTAGTGAATAATAATGAGGAGTGTCACGGGGTATGACTATAAAGGTCTTGTAGAGAAGAAACAGGCCCTTTTTTGCGTAAGGTATTGAATGGCGCTATGTTCAAAAATCTGAAACTAAAGCTCAAAATTTGAAACAAATGGCAAAAAAAAAAAAAATCAGAGAGTCGGCCTATTCCAGGGCTTGTAGAGAAAAATAATGAGGTGTGTCACGGGGTATGTTTATATATAGGTCGTGTTGAGGAGAAACAGGCGCTTCCTTTGCGCAAGATATCGAAGGGCGCTATGTTCAAAAATCCGTAACTAGAGCTCAGAATCTGAAGAAAAAAAAATGGCAAAAAAGCAGGGAGTCGGCCTATTCCAAATCTTCTAGTGAAAAATAACGAAGGGTGTCACGGGGTATGACTCTATAGATCTTGTAGAGGAGAAACAGCCGCTTCTTATAATTTTTTCTCTTTTTTTAAGACATTGTGCAGAATTTAATATCTTTGTTTCAAATTAAAAAAAATAACATAACATTTCTTTGCATATAAGAAAATAATCATCACTAGCAGTTAACCTATCAAAGGAGTCAGGGCCAATTTTGACCTCAAATTTCAGGTTCTTCTGACCACATATGTTGGACACTTTTAAACACTTAAGTGTCTTTTTCAATTGATTCAATTAATTTATGTGAAAGATTTTAACTAAGTTACTCATTAAAAACGCTCCGATTCTAGCTTAAGTATGACTTATGTTGTAGGTGTAGAACCACTAATTCAGGCCCTGTCGGAAAGAACATAAAGGTATTGTGATTTTTCATCACAAGTCAGTATAAAGTACAGTTTTGACATGAAATAACTGCCACTTCATTTTAACTTAACACAACGTAGCCATTAATGCTTGGAATTGCAGAATTTAACATAGAAGGCAATAGGGCTATGAATAAGTAGTTTTATACCTATTAAATCTGCCAAAAATTGTCATTTGTCAGATGGTTTTTGTCAAAAATGAAAGTGGCCGCATTGAGTTCATCCTCAACCTTATAGATGTCATGTATTATAAAACATAACATAACTTACATTTCAATATTAAGAATGTATTGAACACAAATGCGGCCACTTTCATTTAAGACGGGAACTGTCTAAACATTAAACTAACTACTAAAATTTTGAAGATTTTGAAAATTTTATCATGACTTTATAATGTTAGTACCCGATATATGTGCCTTGTATTGTCTAAATCAACACATATGTATGTAACAGAAGCATTCTACTTTCCGATAAATAACTAAAAGTTAACATTTTATCAATTTTGTAAAACAGCTATATTTTGGAACCAAAAAAGGATCTTACAGGACCTACTCCTTCCCCATTTGTTTAGGTTTTGGACAAGCTTCATCAACCATGTAACCTCAAAATACCGAAGATACATGTTTATGACCCAAAAATGTTATACTACAATAAAATGATGAATTAATTTACCACAACTGTAAAATTCAAGGGACCATTTTTTTTAACCTTATAGTATTTTCGTATGCAAGCGGATGTTACGTACCATGATTTGGTGGTATTACATATATTCAATGGCTTCTAGAGGAAAAAATAATTTGGAGTTCCATGGGGTATAAGCTATACACAAAGACAAAAGTCAAGCATCCCCACGATTTTTACGAATTGACAAATATTACGATAAGAGACATGGGATCGTTGGACAATTGGTTCCTTTATTAGTAAAGCAGACTGTAAGGAAATATTTTTTAGTTTTAAGAAATACACAACAAGTTGCAAAAAAGGACAATTTAATGAATAGATTGTCACAAAACCACTGGTCCAGTTTAAACACTTTAACGTGTCCATTTTAAGTATGGACCGTCTGAGTTCGTTATGCATGATACTAATGTCATTTCACTTAGAGCACTTCCATTGTAAGTCTGTTAACGTTACCCATTGTTCAATATTCAATATCGGGTAAAACCACCACGTGATTGGATGCAGGCATCCACCTTACGTCTCATCCATCCAGTTAGTCGTCTGATTTCCTGCTGTGATATTTGCCGCCATTTTCGGTGCAGCGGTGTTTCCAACTGACGTAAACTGTACAGGTGGTTCGGTTGCCTGGACCCGACGGCATAACGTGTACCAAATATGCTCTATGGGATTTAAATCCGATTTCATGACAGGCAATGGAAGAGCAATTTCTGCTTCGCCTTGCAGAAATGCAGCCTAGCGTTGTCATCCATAAGAACAGATATTGCAGGTGGTTCTCAAAATGAGGTACAACTACTGGCCGAAGAATGTCTCTGATGTATTGATCACAACTATGGTTTCCTCGTAGAGTGACCAAGTATAGTTTGCAGTCATGAGAGATAAATCCCAAAACCATCACAGAGCCTACACCGTAAGGTACAGTTACTTTGATGTTACTTGTGGTATATGCTGTATTGTTATATCTCCAAACTCTCAATCTTCCATCTGTTACATGCAGAAGAAACCGGCTCTTGTCTGACCAATGGATCTTGCACCAGATCTTCAAGTTCCAACCACGACGAGCGAAGCACCATACAAAACGCAGTTGTTAATGTCGGTCAGTTAACATTGGACGTCTTTTAAAAGCTTATTACCCATCTTGACTTCAGTCCTGATTTTAACCGGTTCCTCACGGTTGATAGCTGTCTATGAATTAACCATTCTCTTTTATGAACAGGACTTGTTGCGAATTACATTCGTCTAGACAGGCATTGCAGTACCCTGTCTTCACGTTGGGATGTTACTAATTATCTTGGCAAGTCTTTAACGTTATTGGTTTGAATGTGTTTCCGCACAAGTCTGCTGACTACAGTATAATGGTAGCCTCTCTGACATCCAATAGCTTATATAACCCTGATGTCGATAATCGTCTTCGTACCAGCTTCACAGAGTGTGAATAAAATGTTCAAATCGCCGGACTTAAGTACTCAAATTTGAAGCACGTGAAAACTGCATTTTATAATTTGAATGGGATGCCTTGTTCACCTGTAGGATACGTCGATATCTTGATAACCGGTCAAACCTGTATGTTCACATCTTCTTAAGGAACATTGATCTTGTTGAAATCTATGTTTATATTCAAATTGGCATTTTGTTAACAGTTAATTTAAAATTATATATATAATTATAGCTCAAGTCAACACAGAAGTGCTGACTACTGGGCTGGTGATACCCTCGGGGAAATAAATCTCCGCCAGCAGTGGCATCGACCTAGTGGTTTCAAATAAACTCATCATAAATACCAGACGCGCGTTTCGTCTACAAAAGACTCACTAGTGACGCTCGAATCAAAATAATGGTTGAAAGGTCAAAATAAAGGACGAAGTTGAAGAGCATTGAGGACCAAACATTCATAAAAGTTTTGCCAAATACAGGTAAGGTAGTCTATTCCTGAGGTAGAAAAGCCTTAGTTTTTCAAAAACTCAAAGTGGTGTAAGTTACTTCATAATTAAGATCATATCAATGATAAATCAAGTCAACACAGAAGTGACGACTACTGAGCTGGTGATACACTCGAGGAAATAAATCTCTACCAGCAGCTAATGGCATCGAATCAGTGGTTGCAATTAAACTCATCATAGAAACCAGGATTTAAATTTTATATTTACGCCAGACGCGCGTTTCGTCTACAATATACTCATCATTGAATGTCATGTGAAGTGTCATGCGAAGGGCAAATAGGCGCATCGTTTGCGCAAGGCGCCAAGAGGTACAATGTTTAATTATGTCGAAAGGAACTAAAAGGAGTAGGTCTAGTAAGACCCCTTTGTGAGCCCAAAATATAGCAATTTTACAAATTTGTTAAAATGTAAACTTTTAGTTATTTATTGAAAATGAGAATGCTTCTGCTTCATAAATATGGACTGTTTTTGACAACACAACGCATATATATCGGGTACTAGCATCATCAAGTCATGCTAAATTACCGATTAAACTTTGTAGTTAAATTTTAGACGGTTTCCGGAAATAAACGAGCACTTTCAAGACTTTGGAAGAATTTTGGATACATAACTGGATAGTTCCGATATAGAAATTGAGGAAGTCACAGGTATTTTAGATTCCGTGTCACAGAAAAGAGAAATTAGAAGGTCTGAATGATAAAATTGCAGAAGCTTGCTCGGATGAAAAGGTAGTGGAAGAGATTCAGCAAACAAATCAGTATATGTTCGTTAAGATTAAGAAATCCGTCAAATTAGATTTTTTTATTCAATCCTCACAATCATCTAGTCATAATATACCCGTCAATACTACCGTTTTTCATGCTAGCAATGTTACTGCCTCTAATACACCCATATATATCATAATTTCACCTGCAGACAATAGTAAACCCGCAAGTGACTCCTTTTCAATAGCACCCGCACGCCAATTCGATTGATGCACGTCGACATCTCTTGTTCAATAGAATGCAGCATAGATTCATACTATTTATATAATCATCAAGAATATGGACCATTAGAGAGGTTAGTCATTCCCCGTGACACCCCTCATTATTTTTCACTAGGAATAGGCCGACTCCCTGTTTTTTTACCATTTTTTTCAAATTTGAGCTCTAGTTTCAGATATTTGAACATATCGATAGCTTGCGCAACAGAAGCGCCTGTATCGCCTCTACAAGACCTATATAGTTATACCCCGTGACACCCCTCATTATTTTTCTCTAGAAGCCCTGGAATATGCTGACCCCGTCTCTGCATATTTGTTTGTTAGTTTATTTAAACAATGACATCAAAGGTGCTATATTTTACAGGGTACTACTAGGACTACTTTCACAAACGTTTTAAATTGAAGTGGGTGCATTGGTGGCTACACCTACAAATAATCCATTGATAGATGCAGAGTTATTGTGGTACTGAATATTAGCCTAAAAAGAGATATGACTTGTTTTATCAATGGATGGGTTAAAAACCATTTCAAAATTGAGTTAAAAGTGCTATATTTTAACGGATTTTCTGCCTTTTTGAATATTTTTTGATTTAGCAGCCGTTGTTGTCTTATTCTGTTTTTTTGTTGGTTTATGGATATATCGCCTTATTGTTCGCTGGCTTATTGTTCGCTAGCTATTGTTAGCTAGCTTCAGCCTGGTGTTTGTGCTTACACATAGCAAATGTTTTGTGATTGTGGTGGCATGTACAATGAAGTAATTATTAACTTGGCGAATATGGTAGCTGTTTTTTTCTGCGTTTTTACTCCATTCACTGCTTTTTTGTCTCCATTCACGTCATTTGGTATCTGCGGTTAGTTGTCTCATTGGCAGTTATACAATAAGTGTCATGCCAAAAAATGACTTACATGTTCCCGGTAAGGTCCACGTTTAATGGTCGCACATTTTCTTTAAATTTTAAAACTGATATTACTTAAAAAAACAAACAATATTATTTATTTACTCACATGAAACAAACCGGGATGCAGTATTCATTACGTAGGTGTAACTGGACGATATTTATCTTAACACACGCAAGAACACCTGTATCGTTTTAAAAGACCCAATGAATTCAAAAGTATCATTTATCACCATATTAAGAAGCACAATCATCCTATTAGATATTTAACAGTTCAACCTTTAGAAGTAGTAAATAAGCAGCCTAGTGAATCTCATTCAAAGTTTGTTCGATCACGGAAAATCATTGAATTAAATTGGATTGTCTAAAATTTCAGACAGTCTACCCTCTCGGTCTTAATGATAGTATCATGGAAATTTGTAATTATATATCAAGAACCGATTCTGTTAACATTTTGGATATAGTTTCTAAAACTGTTCGTAAAAATCGTTCTCATGGACGTAGAAAAAATCGCAATCAAGGAAAATTTCGGACCAACAATACAAATATTTCGGACCTAATTTCTATTTCAAAAAACAACGGCAGACATTATCTGTTAACCAAGCTCTGTTCTTTACCTATAAATAAATTAAATAAAATTTTAGAGGATTACAACAAAATTTCATATTGCAGTCCTAAGTATGAAATCGTTCAAATTATAATGGCATATTGTTATTCTAAACTGTTTCCAAAAATTGATCGACCTGAAGATCACAAAAAACATTTTATTAAAATAAAGTATGTCAATAAAGGTTTTTGATTTTGTAAATATTGCCGGTATTTTTAACGACCATTCTGTTAACGACCAAAATCCTTGATATTGTGATAATACTGAACTCCCTCTTATTTGTTATATTTACAAGAAATCTACCCGGAAATATGTATTTAATTATAGCCAATTGTGTAAAAATGTAAATATCAGTGAAAATACACCTATGTCATGTAATTGCAGTAATTCCGAATACACTTATTGCCCCATTTCCCATGTCATAACAGGATATCTTAACATCGTTCGCGACCGAGAGTTAAAATCATTCCTCAGTAAAGGACCTAAATATCGTCCCCCGTCAATTATAAGTTGGAATGAGTGCCAATATCATCCACGACTCACTCCGTACCTATTGTTTGAAATGGGTAAAACGGGAAAACCATGACAAACAATCTTTGGACTCTTTTTTGAATTCAGTAATGAAGATATTTGATATTCGAATACAACATTTTAAAGAACATTTAACTCTTAACAACAACCATAAAAACTTTATTTCGCGTAACAAACATAAATTAAAAGAACTAGCTAAGGAATTAGTTTTGTCCCGGCTGATGAAGATGCTAATAATATCATTATTGTTTGACGAATTAATCCAACATTCCAACTAACTTCATTTTCAGAAAACGACAGCTGTTACAAACACAAACTTTTAGCTACTTCTTTACAAGCAGAACCAAATACATGAAAGTCCCAACTATGTACTGGATTCCGAAGCTACACAAAACACCTTACAAATATAGATTTATTTCATCTTCAAGCCATTGTTTCACTACTAAATTGTCTATGTTCAAATTAGGCTTTTGAAAAGAGTGGAATTAATTACTTTTGGAGTGTCAAAACCTCGTTGGAAGTACTTGATAAATTGAATGCATATATTTGTGATTTTGAATCTTTTCAAAGTTTTTGATTTTTCTACCCTATATACCACTTTGCCTCATATTTTCATTATGTAAAAATTCACATCCGTTATTAACTGGGCATTTAAAAAATCAGACTGCGAGTACATATGTTCAAACTCTTTTATGTCATTTTTAGTAGCAATAAACTAAAGCAATGTGTCAATTGGACATGCTTTGATACTATATATGCGCTTGAATTTTTACTTGATAACATTTGTGTCCGCTTTGGAGATTCCGTATATCGTCAAGTTATTGGAATTCCATTGGGGACTAACTGTGCACCACTTATTGCGGACCTGTTTTTGTATTGTTATAAGTTACAATTTATGACTAAAATTAGAAAAGACCCATCGAGACAACATTTGATACAAAAATTTAACAAAACTTTTAGATATTTGGATGATATATTTGCTCTTAATAATGACGACTTCAGTATGTATACTAAAGAAATTTATCCTGTTTAGCTTACTTAAATTAAGCTAATACTAACAATGACCACTGCCCTTTCCTCGATCGTGATATCTTTATCGTTAATGGGAAGCTTAATACAAAAAATTATGATAAAAGAGATGATTTTTCATTTCCTATCGTTAATTATCCATTTTTAGATGGTGACGTTCACTTGTCACCATCTTATGGTGTTTATATATCTCAACTTGTACGATTCGCTCGTGTATGTAACAACGTATTAGATTTTAGCGAGAGAAATTTATGTATTACTGAATAATTATTACACTAGGATTTTCAATATCACAAACTAGTCAAAACATTTACTAAATGTATCATCGGTATAAGGAAATAATTCGTAAATATAACTCAACATGCAGATATCTTAGGTGTTTCACATCCAATCTTTTATGGTAATATTCTTTACAAAGCACACAAATGTCAGTATTCACCTCAAAAGCCTACAAAACTTTAAACAGACTAATTAAGGAAGGCTATAGTTACGATACTGTTGTCAGATTAAAGCTAGATTGCATATTTTGGCTTTAATATTGATTCACTTATAGGTTCTTTGCATCGGAACTAAACACATTTATTTTAAAAAAAAACAGTTGTTGGCATGACGCGGGTTATATTCTTTTCATATATTTTATGATAGTATGATACTAAACCCCTAACGGAAGGGATTGTGCCTGATATTCATATGATGAACTCATAATCTTTCAATCAGTTTAATTGAGGTATGGAGCTGGTATGTCAGTTAACTGCTAGTAGTCTGTTGTTATTTATGTATTATTTTCATTTTTTTTTTTTTTTTTTGTTACATCTTCTGACATCGGATTCGGACCTCTCTTTTGAACTGAATTTTAATGTGCATATTGTTATGCGTTAACTTTTCTACATTGGCTAGAGGTATAGCCTTTGGTAGTCTTGTATGATTTTTAATTTTAGTTTCTTGTATATAATTCGGAGTTTGTATGACGTTCATTATCACTATACTAGTATACATTTTTTAAGGGTTCAGCTGAAGGACGCCTGCGGGTGCGGGAGTTTCTCGCTACATGGAAGACCATTAGTGGCTTCGGCTGTTGTCTGCTCTATGTTCGGGTTGTTGTCGCATTGGCACATTCCCCATTTCCTTTCTCAATTTTATACAACTGCTTTGTATTTGACCATTGCAAAACTCTTAAATTCTGAAATTTCAACCCCTTTAAATGTTAATAGAACTGCAAAAGACTTTTGATACAGCAGCTTTTTTGATAAAAAAAAATGTCATAATATGAATGAAAAACACGTTCCTTGAGGCCTATCATGCACAAAAAACTTTGTTCATAACAAAGAGTTTCATCCCTGTTGATCGTTATTTATGCATGCCCATCAGTGGGAGATGCATTCAGTCAAATTAATATACAATTTAACGAATTTTCTTAATATTATTTACAAACGGTTATTGTTTTTGACATACACATATACAGTAAATGATGTATATTTTACACTACATAATATGATGTACAATGTTGTCAAAAAGCAACACCAACAAAGAGTAATTTTTAGTTTATCAGAAATATACGAGTAAATCGTAACCGAAGGCTCATAATTCAATACAACAGACGCGCTTGTCATCTACATAACACTCATCAGTTTCGACCATTCTGTAGGATATTTCCATTTTTCTACAAAATTGTTCTTCCCAATTAGAACCATTATTAATAAATGACAAAACTTTGCATATGAACTGAAACATGAACTAGGGCTGTTTTTGATTAATAAATCCCCAAACATCAGTTATCGTTGTTAGGTGTCACCGTGGTATCCGGTGGTTGCTATCATTCACGTCATTTGGTATCTGCATGAGAGCAAATTGTCTCATTGACAGTTATACAACTCCTTGGTATTTGACCAACGAACAAAAAATCCTCCTCTTCAGAAAAGTAACACGAGGAACCATTTACTTTGTTTTAGGAAAATATGTTTTATGTACGTAATCCCTTATTAACTAAAGAGATGATTGAACTATGTTGTTTTGAGCATTTAAACAACATGCACAACTTGGAAGACCTAAAATACTGTGGATTAACTTTTTTTGTTCGGTATGATTAGTTACTTAGTGTGTTAGTGACTTAATATGGAATTTATTGACCCCGTATATATCATATTAAGTCACTGGCACACTATGTAACGAATTAGTCTTACCGACTGTCTTTATTTGTTAAATGTAGACTAGAGTTGTCTCATTTGCTATCATAACACATCTTCTTATTTCTATATTAAAGTGTTCAAATGTTCAATTTTAAGAACCTTCTTCAATTGGTGTGCCCTTAACAAAATAATGCAAACAATAACTTTTTCTTATCAACAACCTTAATATAACAATATTAAGGTGGTACCTAACACTACAGGGAGATGACTCTATAAAATCAGCTAAACGTTTTAATTACTTTGTGTTGTTAAGAGAATATTAAGCTTCTCAATGATCAAAATAAGTGTTTGTCAAACTGCTATATAACCAGTGTAATTTTTCTGATTAAACGGTTGGTTAAAATGTTTTGAAATGTTTATATTTTTGTAAAAGGGTCAAAGTAAATACTTTGTCAAAATTTTAAGAAAATTAAACGAGCCAAATTAATTTAAGTTAAAATGTTGGGTACCACCCTTAAACAGAACTTTCGATACTTTTGAATAATAAAACAGTGCCAAAGTCGTAAATCCACTACTAACCGTGTATTGAATTAAGCCCCGCCTCCCTACTAACCTAATATTGAACATACACGGTCTCCATGAGGACGCTGTTAACCAATCACATTCCTAGAAATGTATAGGAGGTAAGATAATACGTTTTTATGTAGTTGTTTTATTGAAACATTTATTGTTTTACAGTGATGACGATTATATTACAATGTTGACTGCTGTACCCGGATTTGTTGGCGTTTTAGTTATTATGTCTGTTTGCTTTGCTCAAACATTATTGTCAATATAGAATTCTACGGAATTGTCATTCGAGTTGGAGGTTTCGCTAGCTATAACACCTGGTTTAATCAACCATGTTATACATTTAGGTAGATAAAATTGAGAATGGAAATGGGGAATGTGCCAAAGAGACAACAACCCGACCATAGAAGAAAACAACAGCAGAAGGTCACCAACAGGTCTTCAATGTAGCGAGAAATTCCCGCACCCGGAGGCGTCCTTCAACTGGCCTTGCCTGTTCTAAGTCAGAATTGTGACAGTTGCTTACCATCCGTTAGATGTGTTTGAGCTTTTAATTTTGACATTTTAAAAAGATTTTTTCCGTTTGGAATTTCTCAGGATTTCGGTATTTCTGCTATTTTACTTTTCAACACATGTATACAAACACACATATTTGTCTTTTTATACAACTTATTAAACGAAACAATGCAATAGAATGTTTTACCATTAGAAGGTTGCGATTTGTTAACAATTTTCCTTATAATTTCATAACAAAATGCCGTTGATGTCCTCCTGTTACTACTGAAATAATCTGAACTAAATATCATTGGAAGTTCAAATTTTTCTCTCTTAAAAAGCACAGTTCTACAAATGATTGTATTCAATATTTGTTCTTTGGACAAAACAATTTCTAGTATGTCTTTTTTAAAATTATCATGTGTTTGTTTAATTAATAGCTGTTCCACTTCAATCGTTCAAATACCATAGTCTCCTGCAAAAGAGAAATACAACTTAAATGAGAACGTTTTAAATTAGTAATGTTGCCTGTGTTAAATTAACAACACATTTTGTTTGATACATCTGGATGAGTATAACGGGGTCCAAGTAGATAATTATTTGGTTCAGACAACATTTATCTTCTGAATTGTGACTACACATTGTAAATGAACTATATAGTTATACTACATATTACTGTACTCAAATGTACAAAATGTACGTGACATGTCCCTCAAACAGACCTTTCCAAATGTTGGTCTCGAGTGTACATGATAGGAGCATTTTAAAATCAAGTGTGACAACCACCACTAGTGTTAAACTGATAATCGTAACTGGAATAAAGACGATCTCAATAAAAAAATGCCATTGAATTATGATTATCATCCCGAATTTTTCGACGCAATTGACATAGACAATTATAGTGAACCTTTATGATTCAAATATGATGTAACTGTATAGAAAAACCTTGCAGCTTGGTAATTTGTGACAACAACAGGCTATATTTGAGAAAAATGACTGAAAAGATTTTACCTATTTCTGCCGTCGCCTCATAGGGATCGTCGCAATTCCAGTAACTATTATCATTGTTACTAATGAACCACATAAATTGATATCACAATTTTGTATAGGCATTTTTATTTCGTTTTCGACTTATGAGTTTCATGATCCCTTTGTTATCTTTTGCCTCTCTTTTATCTTTCTGTTTATTTGCATGCAAAAAAGTTAAATGCATTATTGAAATTAGTGTCATATTTGCTAAGAATCTATTTTTAAGATTATAATTCCGTCAGAGGTAGGAATAATGCCTCAATAATATGACCATTATGTTGTAACATAGATGTAAAGCTAAATAAGGCCGATTAAAGATTGATGTCCACATTATTAACTCACGACAAAGCTGTTTAAAGTCGACATCTTTCATCCTTTCGAACATGCTACCTATGCCATGATTTTGTTTACTCTTATGGAGTATTTGTGTCTGAAAGAAGGAGTTGAGTACTGTTTTTTTTTTTTTTTTTTTTTTTTTAGATTTGTTGTAATGTTAAATACTAGTCATAATCCCTCGAAGTTTGGATGGATTCAAAAAAGAAAAAAACGTACACTTTATGAGTCCAATGCGTCTGAAGCGCTTTTTTTATTTAATTTCACCACGAGCGCTGAAAGCGAATTGCAAGATGTTATTAGGTCAATCAGCAACCCTTTTCTGCAGGTACATTATCGATTGCATCGATACATTGTTATTTTGTCTGTGTTGCATTTGGTGATTGTAACTGTCTTCGTGCAATTGCCCTTTAGCTGTAGTTTTCACTTGCCTACGTTAGCAAGGATAAAGCTTCCTTTTTCGTTAAAACCCACTTTTGAAAATCTAGTAAAATTGTGTAATTTTTTTAGAAATGTAGAGAATTAATAGTTTTGATACACATTGCAGATGTGAACTCGAGATAAAATGTGGTGTTTATATCACCAGATACAAAAGTTGTGTTTATAACTGTATATATCAGCAGATACGTTAACGACCGACCTCTTACAGAATTAACGAATACTGACAAGGTAGAGTAAGTTTAATTGTTAAGGTTCAAAACCAAGACAACACATTTTTTAGCAGTCTGTATGTATACACAAGTTAAAAAGAAACTTACAATCATGAAACACGCACATACAAACAAAGCCTTTTCCTCCACCTCCATACATGGAACTGTACAAACAAACAAAATTGATACGATAAAAGTCTACGAATTTAGCTCACTTATTAAGGCCACTCTATTGCTCTAAACATGATCAAGGATTTACAACTCCTATTTTATAAAACTAAACACTGAAGCTTTTTCCAGTGTGAAAACTAGAAGCCTCCCACGAAATAGCGGTACAAATGGCCAAGTGTTGAAACATAGAGTCTAAACACAGTAATTAGTTGGACAGTAAGGATTTCGACACGGTCAAAGCATCTTATTATATTTCGTAAAAGAGATCAAAATGAGGAACATAATGCAAAAGACCACATTCTTCTCGACAGAGACGTACATATGTCGATGATCTCGGTATGAAAATAAAAACATTAAATAGTGTGGAAAAGTGTGATTTTAAGTAGTTTCTTTAACTTTTTAACTCAATAGCCGTATGAGCTACGTAAAATTCGTTTGGAATGTACCAAACACTACATTAATACGTCATATCACAAATATTTTCGATATATTTTTTAGTGTATTGTATCATAGTTATATGACCCATCACCCCATAGGATTTATTGTTGGCTATAATTCAATCAGACATTTTATAAATATAGAGCCTAGGTGGTCGTGTGTTCTAGCGAGTCGGGAATAGTGCAATGCGATTGACAACGATATCACAGTAGCATGAGTTCGAATTCCGGTCTTTGAAGAACAAAAACTTTGCTTCCGCAAATTTACAGATCTTACACTGTTAGGCTGATATTAAGACGAATTACAAGAACAAACTCGTGATATCGCGGGTCCGTGACTGATTTAAAGTATATAACTACGCGTAAGCCTTATTTAGTATTGGTAGTGTCATCTCATAAAGTCATGCCGATCATAGGATACACAATTTTCTCTGCTTTCAAATCTTTCTGCTTGTACCCGTCGACCTGGAACTTATCAATTATTGGTAATATTAATTATTTGGAAAACAAAATGTCCTGGAAAGGAGTATTTTTTAATCAACAGCATTGTCCTATATTAGTTATAAATAAAGTTGAATTCTTTGATTCGCTGTTTTACGTCATGTCCGCTAACAAATTGAATACTGTATCTCTACGCCTTATTTTCAGACCAGATTTTTAGTATTCGTATTGTTATCTTAGAAAGTCTTACTGATTAAAATACTACAATAGGGAACAAATTGACAATGATTGAATTATGTAGTGTCAAACCTGTGATTATGACCCGTGTATTTAACAAAATCCTAAATACACCGTTTGATGGTGCGCCTGTCAGATGCGGAACGTACAGATAAGGTAATAGGTAACAGGTAAATATACTATTGGCATCGGTATCGGATTCGACCCGCAACTTGTTAATTATTGGCAATATTAATTATGACGAAAACAAAAGGGTCTGGAGCGGTATAATTTTTAATCTACACCATTGTCCTATATTAGCTATATATAAAGTTAAATTCTTTGATTTGTCGTTTTTACCCCATGACGGCTGACAAATTGGACCTCGTTCTTTTTGTATTATAGATATTACTTATCTTCGATAAGAGTGTCACTCCTCGATGTTTTATAAGTTGGAACTCAGATATGAATATTTTTTTGACAGAAACCGTAGCAGAAATGCTATTCTGTTTTTATATAAACAATGTTTGGAGATTATCTTATTTTTGGAAGAAATCCTGCATGGATCGATATTCTAAATATATAATATATAAAACCAGTTGATTTATAATTATGACAAAATTACGCTTACATTCACAAACTAACAAATCAGCTGTTGTACAACATCCGTCCCATTTTCTGTAAATTCTTGGTTTTAAAGGGGGGCCTGGTTTGGTGTCGTTCACCTAAAAATGTTTTTAGAATATATATGAATTGGGTCTATTTTCTAAATTGTCATATGTAATACTATACGAGTTACAAGGATATCATGACATGATCTATTATAGAGAAATATGTATGCTTTCCCACTTTTGTACACCTTTGATACCGTATGATTATTAAATAAGAAACAACACATAACATATAAAAGAAGGACAGAAAATACCAGAGGAACAGTCAAACTCATAGATAGAAAATAAACTTATATACTTTATAGATTGTCCTGTTTGATACATGATTTATTTTATTGACTTTGATCTGGCTCTCACTCTGCGATTGGTACTTTTTGGGGATCTTTTTTTCGAATGGTATGATAGTTTAATCTGTTGTTTTGCTGTTTCACCACTGTCCTAGGTTTAGATAGGCTTGGGCGCTTTAAAACATGTTGAACCTTGCCACATTCTGTAAGTTCAAATCCCAAAATAATCAGAAGCCTGTAGTTCAGTGGATGTCATTTTTTGCTGTACACTAGTATTATATTTTTTTTGCGGTTGCTGTTAAGTTTGTGTTTAAATCAGACTGTTTGTGTTCCTACTTGTATTGTTTTAGATTTTGTTATATAGAAGCCTCTATATCTAGCTTGCCATATATGCAGTATGAGTTTTGCTGATTGGTAACGACTGTGCTGTGTAATATATTTGTTTAGATCTGCGACATTTGGTTCCAGGTTGAGAGTTGTTTTATTATAATCGATAGACTAGTATACCAAAATAAATATTAAGGGACAAACGTGAACTGCGTTTACATGGTGGCAGATACATGAACCTACGCTAGTAAATAAGTAACAGATAATTATGGAATATTGTTACTTTTTGTTGTTCAGAGATAGATGAAAGTACTGCAGGAATATATCTTACTTTTACAAATAGCTTAGGATTTTAACAATACTATGTACTATATACAGTCTTTTAAAAGAAGAAACATATATTTTGATTTCATCATGATTATGGCTATCTACTATTGTCACGTTTTGTTCGCTCACAAGTTTACACTTTTTCAATTAAATACAAAATACTCATAAATTCATAGAAAGTAATTTGTGGCACATTGAAAGTAACGGATTCGGTTGTGATGCAAACACGGCGATTTGGGGGATACGATCATTGAGTACAGCAAAATAAATGATTTAAAGACATTCAGTCTATAACAATTAACCCTAAATTCTCCAAAAACCATATACACAGTATTTGAACTCGGACAGACTAACTTTAAAAGGTATAAACTTACATGAAAATTAATTTCATCACTACAGCAAATGCAGAAAAATGGGCAACATTTACTCCATATATCATACAACTCCTGATTGTAGACGTCGTACAGGGTTATATTAGTTTTCCATTTAGAACCACTGAAAAAAGTTTAAATCAGTAAGATGGCAGATGTAAACATTCTAACTGAGTATATTGAGATTGGTGTAAGGCAAGTTTTTTTTCTAGTGCACACTTTATTAATAATAACGTGAACAATTGTTCAAAGTAGTAGAGCCAGGAACCGAAAAATGGCCCAGTACAGTTGTTTTCAACATCAATTATAAGAGTACATTTAATGTGTACTTGAATGTATTGCTACATATTTGATATTTCAAAGTATAATAAGAAAATTATAGATCTGCTTCATATTTATAAAGATATAAGCTTTTAATTAGGAAAGTATTTCATTTCAGTTCATCATCATGATTTCATATGTGGCCAAACCCCTCTGCCATTGAAATATTTGTAGAAAAATTAAGAATGAGTAATACAAAGAATATTTAGCAAAACATTTTGTGGACAAAAGGTGTCACCAATCGTTGATTTTTTAGTTGATTTTTAAAAAAAATGTCATAAATTGTGCAAAAAAATCGGGATTTTAAGAAATTCATTTACATTTTGACTTGACAAAAACGTTTCCTTTATGACGCAATTTGTGTAAATCTTTTAAGCTGCGGTACTTTTGAACATTTTTGCATATGTTCCATCAAACTGTCTTTTCTTTTTCGCAGTTGAAAAACATTCAAATGTTAGGGACGACATCAAAAGATCAATGTAAGATAAAAAAAAAAAAACTTAATTAAAATAGTTTAGGGGGGAAAGGGGGGGGGGTGAACTAATGCAAGATTTGGTTATCCGACATTGATTTTTACATATATCCATATGGGTCAATCAATTTTCCCCAATTTAAGTTAAGAGGGGGTGGGGGTCAGTGAAAAAACTATGTGAATTAAGTTTTTATCATTCATTGAACTTTTGATGTCGTCCCTTAAGGGCCACAATTATGAACAAGTGAAAAATAGATTGAAAAAATATAATTACAAAAACATCGAACAAAACATTCAAAATGGAAAGTTCCTTATGAAATCCAAAATCAAAACGCCAAGCACATAAAACTAATGGAATACAACTATCATATCCTGACGTGGTACAGGCAGTGACAGTGGAAGCGATTATTATTCAAGATACGTCTATTTAGATGAACAACGGGTTCAATATTTTTAAGGATGTATTCTTCTGACTTGTCAGTCTCGTTCAGTCTCGTTGAAATCTCGTTCTTGAATTATTTCCAAAACATGTGATAGAAGTGGAAAATATCAATGAATTTTAAAAATATTATAAGCAAACATAAATCTGTGAAAAAAATGTGTATTTACAATGAAGGGTTTTCGCGTAATCCAGTTTTCAAATTTTACGACCAATCAAGTCAGTATTTTTAGCCAAAATTTTGAGAAAATGGGTGAGAGATACAAAAAATGATTTTACAAGAATCATGTACATCCCATATCATTTTGGTCTTTTTAAATTTCTTAGATATGTCTTTTTTCATTCATTTATGACAAAAAAGTTGAAATGATATGCATTTTGTTCTTACAACTGAGAAAAATCACAAAAATACAAAATTGACAGCATGGTAAATTTTACACAAAAAATATGATAAAACTTTCTTATATTAACACCTACCTATAGTTTTTGTAAGTAAAATTTATTCAGATTGGTCCACTTCATCTTTATAGAAAGTATGAGAAAAAGTTTAATTGTGAAACTGTGATTTTTTTCATGATAATAGCCCAAAAATAGGAAAAAATTTATGAAAAATGGGGAAATCACCAAAATTGGGCATTTTCAAAGAGCCGTAGCAAAAAAAGAAGTACACCACCATATGATTTTTTCTTCACCAATTATTTTGTTACAGTCTTATAAACTTAAAAATTAGGTTAAGAAAAAAAGTCTAATTCTAGAAATTTTTGACTCCTCAGAGGTGTACATCCTTAAATTGACGCTAAATAAATCTTGAATTGATCGATAGAGACATAAAATTCATGCTTTTAAACAGGCTAACTGTGAAAACTGTAACTCGCCCTGAACCGGGTATCGGAATCAACGACCATACTTTGTTATTTTAGAAGAGAAATATAGCTGTTGCATCAACTGTCTAAAATGGCACACAATTATCAGTATTAGAGAACTGTGTATGCTATTCTTAAATCATCGATGAATATATATTTTCTCGAAACTGCAAACAATTGCAGATTTGAATTACTACCAAATTTATTTCATCAAATACGAAAACTTCTTTAATAAGGCCTTATAGTTATGTAAATACTCGTATTGCTATGTGGTTTAGATACTATGTGTTTAATGGGACAACTATTCATTTCGACTTTTGTCAAAACTAATTCTTTTCGATCACATATAGAGAAAATAATTTATTTCCGCCATTTCCTCTCGTTTTAATCTGATGTTTTTTTAAACAAAATGCCTGAGGGTATTAAGAGCCATTTTTTGGTCCCAGAAATCGCAAATATAGTCAACTAACCAAAGTTTTTTTATATTGATATTAAAACTGAAGTGCATAAAAGTCATTTGCATAGATTTTGATCATAATGTAAACGCGCAGTATATTTACACAGACAGATATATTGCACACAGCACATTTTATAAAATACATTTTGTAGCTAAATTTGTCTTGGATAAAGCTCTGTTTATATATAAATATCATTGGTGCGATATCAAAATGAGGTTATTTTGGCAGTTAGTTGTGGCTCTGCATATAAGAAAGGATGTAGCCGTACGCGTAATGCATATAAATATGTTAGACAAAATTCAAAAATATAATTTTCTACTGGAATAACGTTCTACCTTCTGTGGTTACAGAATTAGGAGGGAAACGGTAACATAAATTTGTAATTAAGCATTGTTTAGCAAATGGTGTCATTACAGCCATAAACTAGAACGTTTTCATGGGAACTTGTAAAAAGTAGTGTCTCTGTGTATAAGGCGAAAAACACGAAGACTTAAATGAAAAATGAACGTTAATCCACTAAAAAAATATGTGTGAATTGTCTTTGAACTGTCAATATCCTTTTCCATATTTTTCAAACATATGACATTTTAAATTGGTGATATATAACTCGAATGATTAACTAACAATGCATAGTGTTTAATGCTTGTAAAGTCTCCGGTGTTAGCATTTTATATTTTAAGAGGCTATATTTAAAGTTAAAAGACAATTGAATCTACAACTTGATTAATTTCAAATTAGGTAAAAAATGTGATGGCTACTCTGGGGAATTGTTTTGGTTTATACATCGAAAATTGTATCTTATATGAATTTTGTTTTTTTCAGCTATAAGAGGGATATGAAAAATATTTTGATTTGGGCATTGAAAATGCAAAAAAATAAAATTATTCAGCTCTTAATAAATAAGCCAAGTTGCATCAACTTTAAAATTATTCTGAGATAAAGCTTTTGGTAATATTAGGTTAACAAGGATAAGGTCGCAGAATGAGGATATATTGGACGTTGATATTTGATGAAGACCTAATGCCATATGTACGAGAGATGCAAAGTACGGTCATCATCCATAATAAATACGTTGTTTAAATCTAGTTAAAAAATCATTACGTATATAACTAAGAGGTTTAATTTAATGGGAAACATTTATAACATTAAAAATGTAACTTCTTGTTTATGGTTGAATACACGTTTTGCTGTCCTAATTGCTTCGCCATCACGATGAGCGATGAGGAGCTATTAGTTTCAGTCGAAATACACGCCATCTTTAATAAATTATTTATTAAGTATAGATTCTGATTGGATGCATTATAATAAGGCTGAGATACAGCAACAGCTATTGGCTGTAATGAGATAAAGAATTGCAGACTTTTCTCGTCCAGGATAAGACATCAAATGCCGGAAAATTAACTATGTGTATTTCAGTTCCAATCTTCGTCATCAATTCATGTTCGTTTTATTATGCATACATTTCACATATAAATTCAATATTGAAATATCAATTATTAATACGTGTTTAATTTATTTGTTACTCTGAACGATTTGTTTTGCTAAACAATGTTCCTATACAATGTTTACAAAAATGCGTTATCTGTATTTTATAACATCTGACAATATAGGCACACTTTCAGAAAGGCACACCTCAAGAGTCGTGTCTAAATTTATAATTGTTTTAATTTTCAACAATTTTAAGCATGGTGTATAACGCATACTTTTAAAAAATATTCATTTTATATCAATCAGTATCTAAAAATATAACATTTTCAATAGTAATTTAGCAACCACATGTACACATCTAACCTAAAATTAGTGTAGAACGAAGCAGTCCATAGCTTTTTAGAAAGCTAAAACTTCTGTAGCAAATTAATTTTACTGTTGAAGAAATGATGATGGAAATTGTTAACGACCTTGACTGGCTAAACAGCCCTCGCATGGTCGGTTGTAAACATAAACTTACTGTTGTCTTATATATCCAATCACATGTCCACGTGGAGCTTCGACCTTCATTACCCAACCGCAATGCTCCCCATCTGCACACCAACAACATCCAGCACAACATTTGAATTCTCTTGTACAACGCATAACTTCCTGCAAAGTTCATCTTTTTAATTACTTTTAACAAAATTACTAATGTCTATTTCCAAAAGTGTACACATGAAGGATATGCGGGAAAACAACTGTCCCAAGTCAAATGCAGTATGCGTTACATGTACTAGTTTTGTGATGATAGTTTTGATTATATCGCGTTTATTAGTCAAATAGACATAACATATTATTCGTCGTTTATTTTTTTTCCAAGGGATCCGTGCTTTGTAAGATTTTTAAACTAAAGAAATATGATTTTTGAAAATATTCCTAGGCTTCATGTCTCATTGTATTTTTGTTATTTGTCAATCTACATTAGAAAATGATTATTAATATCTGCTTCTCTCCTCAGTTGATGGAATATGTCAATGCTGAATATTACAGGTTTTTTTTAAACCTGAATACCATTTAAAACAACTTAGAGTTTATTCTCCAATTTAAAAAAAGATAGGATGAACAGTTTGTCAATTTGTTCACTTGGTTGATGTCATTGAAATATCAAGTTGATTAAAATTAAAAACTAATAGCCATAATGGAGCTACTATTTGATTTTTATGGGAGGGGGCTAGGATGAAAAATATTGTCCTGCGTTTTGTTTTAGTTGTAATCTCTCCTTCCTTTTTATTTTCTCTCTTGTCGATGCTGTCTTTTTTATAAGTTTATCCTGACCTTTATCTTATATGAATTGTCATCATGAATATTTAGAAAATTGCTCATCTTGTCTTTTTTAATCGAAACTCCTGCTTTTTTCATATTTCAACCTAGCCTAACCCCTAAAAATCCAAATGTAGCTCCCTGATATATTATTTCAAGTCATATTAAATTGATATAAAAGGAATATGTTGATTACTAAAAATATAGAATTGATCAAGCGTACAATTAAAACACAAAATTTTTACCATGTACTAGTATTGTTTTAAAAAAAATATAATTTACAATAATTAAAAGGGCATTGGGTGCGGGATATATTACACTCTTCAATGGTCGATGGTTAATTATGTGACATATAGACTATGCTGATATATATCATCAGGCCCATGCATCGTAGCTTGCTTGTTTTATATTTATTGTAATTTGAATATACGTTTTAGTAAGTTTCAAATTAAATATTACAATTTGATTAATGTCGTAAAATAGGAATTTGACATATAATGCCCCTATAAAAGAGTGAATATAATTGTTACGACTACAAAAGTTTAAGGTATTCTGTATGTATTACTACAATAATTAATGCATACATTAAAATAGATAAGCCTAATATTGAAATGACAGCCATCCTTCTACACTATAAAACCGAAAATGTGTTTCAACATAGCTAAGTTATGTCAGATTGATGTATATTTGATACAACGAAGACAAGTTACACTGTATAAACTGTTATCTTCCTTACTCTGCCATCGTTCTGTTCAACATGCATTTCAAATCCTCGGTTTGGTCCGCACCACAATCTGTTACAATATTCAGATTCTGAAATAAAGGAATTGTGCTACCATTTAAAATGTTTGTAGTATATTTGTATCTGTCTTAATCATGTTAATGAAACCCTGCTCTGTTTCTTATGTTTTGTTAAAGCAGACTCAGATGTTTTTTTGTTTATTTTTACGTAATCGCCTTCATGTATCCTATTTCACAACAGAGGTAGAAAAACGAAAATTATCAAATATACCAAACAACAATAAAATGCAAAACGAAACATTTATCCAATGGCAAAACAAAAAGCACATCAAATGAATAGAAAACAATTGTCGTACTCCTGATTGGTATAGGCATTTCCTTATAAACCAAAAGGACTATATCTGGCTTTATAGCTAGTGAAACCTCTCACTGGTATGATAGTCGTATAAATTTCCATTATGTTTAAATATTTAAACAAAACACACAGACTTTATAGATTACAATGTCAAAAATAGGGGTGCAGTAAAGGCAACAGGAGTATACCGTTGTTCAAAAGTCAAGATCGATTGAGAGAAAAAAATCCGGATACAAACTTGAACTGAGACTTGGTACAGGCATTTTCTTATGCAGAAAATGATAGATTAAACCTGTTTTTTTTCTATCTAAACCTCTTGTATGAGAAACTCATTTTTCCAAAAAAGTTTATTTTTTTGGATTTTTGAATTCTAATAACTAAGTTTTAGATTATTGTATTCTACAGGCAACGTATTGCATTTACAATGTAAAGATCACACAAATAGACAAACTGATTATATCTGTGCAAGCTCTACTTTCATTTTTGAAAAGAATATTTATCTCTAAAAGACAAACACGAAGCAAGATGGTAGGCAATTGTGGAATTTATTAAACTATTTATAGTTGTATGTTTAACTAATTAGTATATCTATAATTGTATAGTTGATTAACTTCAACTTTTCTAAGATAGTAAGATTACGGTATGTTCACATCCAAGACTTATGAGTATGTAATATTATGTAGCTGTAAAATAACAATGTCATATATCTTTTAAATTCACCTAATATCTTGTAGCAATGATCAATGATAAACAAAAACTAAAACAACGCTAGGTTTAAAAAAACTGATAGTAAACATTCTTATCTACCAGAACATGCTGTCGATTTTGATAATTTATATCGCACCTTCATATGCAAGATAGCATCTCTCTCCTGTACGATTTCCAATGCTGAATCCGTTTGCTACATGTACATCTATGGGCGAGTTTGATGTAACTGTGACTAAAAAAAATATTCATTAATTTATACAAGATGTGAAATGTCCATTAATAGCAATATCTTTTTCATCCAACAAGATTTTGTCAATAAAACAATTAGACAGTAAAAGCAAAAAAAGATGTTCATTGCACTGAACAAATCCGATGACTTCTGATAACGAGATAAATAGGATTTTGGCATAATGCATCTCAAAATTAGATATATTGGAATTGTTTGTGCCACGTCCAAACTAAACTCAAATCAAGGATCTGCACCTTACCAAAATTCATTCCCTCGGTCTCTTTCGCTCACAGATGTAACACTAAAAGAAAGTTTAATCTCATAAAAAATGCATTTGCTACTAACTTGCTACGAAAGCACTTAATAAATAGTAAGCCAATGTTTTTCGTGTCTTAGAGGAAAGGCGAATACCTTTCCCAAGTTTTATCTACAGCAGCCAATTTAAACCACGTATGCAGATATAAATGCTAGGTAATTCAGTATATAGAATAAATGGGGGGGGGGAACGACAAAAGGTACTATTTGTGCTCATAACATGATGGTTACGATTACGTACGTTTAATTAAATCAACTATTTGATGGAGATAAACTTCATCCATCTTAGCCGAGTTTCCCAGTCCAAGTGGATATCGACGCATCATACCGCCATAAGAATGGATTGGTTCTTCGTCTTCTGTTTGTATCGGTTTACCAGATACATTATATACTATAATCAAAATCATAATGACGTGTTCATGGTTACGCTATAAAAACTATTATATTTTGTCACATGCAGTACGGATAATACTGGAAACAAAATATCCGTTTGGGATTCTAATTTGATCTTGAAACAGTTATTAGATTTTACTGTGTATTTTTTTTAACTCATTTTGATAAGACCGATTTTCTTTAAAGTCATATGAAACCTCAAATTAAAAAAAAAAATGATGCATATAATTTTTATAACTGAATGGATAGTTTTCATTATAAAACTTATATACATATTCTTCTTTTTTCTGAGAAAAAATCTTTAATTTGTCCACATTTAAAAGAAATTTACTTGTATTTAATTGCTTGCTTCCAGAAATCAATTCGCCGACACATTTTCCGTATGCAAAATGACCTTAGCGTGACCCTCCTCGTAAAAATCCGGTGATCGCAATACGCATGGATGTCATTAAAATAAACAATTATCTAATTGTACATGTTAAACACGTGCACAATATCCATGCTTCTTTATTGATTATTTACTATAGGTGACAGTTGGTAAATTACGGCTTCAAGACACGACAATTAAGTAGCTGCCATTTGTCACCTCATAACAGACTCTAAAAATAAAAAAAAACCGAGATAAAAAAAAAAAAAGATTATACGATATATTTGCGTAAAGTATGATAAAATCGTGCACCGAAGACTAAGTTTATGATATATACATGCATTGGTTCAATAATTGGATAACCATTTTTTTTCACCAGTCACTCGTTTCATATGACTTTAAATATACATTGATTTCAGTACCTGTAATAATTAATGATTAAAGTGGTATATTTAAATGATTTATTCCCATAAACATATACTGGTATCTGAAAAGGTGATATGTTTCTTGTAGATACGTTTCGAAATTAATGTTTTACTTTTTATAGTAAAACAGTTCTCTACATTTCATTGTAGTTACAACTGATGAATATATATAACTTTCTATGCACTATCCATTAATATCAGATGTAATGATAACACCAATGATATAAAGCGACAGGATAGTTTAACGATGTTCAAATCTTGCAAATCGATTAAGTAGGTTAACAAACAAAAACTGAGGGAATTGCATGAACTCAAAAAGTAACGAGATCGTGTGTGTCGAAAAGATACGCGTAACGCGCATCACCCGCCATACGAATTCACACAAGTCAAAATGTCACATTCGGTAAAATAAAAGATCCGACGACAAGACTGGTTACTACAGCAGACACATCGTATCGATCATCTTCTTCGTTATAGTTCTTGGCAATGCATTTAATAAACTGGTTATGTGAACATGAACGAGCGTAACGTATTTCATGAGATATGCAATGCCTTTCGATGGGACAGAGGGTACTACTAGTATGCTACTTCTGAAAAATTGGAGGATGACACACGGAAAGCTGGAAGAGAACTTTGCAAGATGCTTTTTCTTATTGTCTTAAGGGAGTTCGTTTCTCATTTTTAAATTACTAACTTTTCAAAACACTAGTTTATATAGATAGGGGATTAATAAAGGAATCCAAAGAGCCAAAAAAAAATTTATAGGTCACCGTTCTTGTTTTCGAGATATTCGCCATTGAATTTTTGGCGGGAAATATTCTCTCTGGACTTTTCATTGCTTTATCATTGACAAGTTAAAGTTCTCAAAAACTGTTAAAAGTAATTAACATTTTATAAGACTTTTACAGATGGCTTATCATTATACATGTTAAAGATTTACAAAAAGAAAAATGGAGGTCACCGGCCAAATTTTTTCAAGGAATTCTCATTCGAGTACAAAAAAACAAGACAACCAGTAGTTTTGTACAATTAACACTATTTAAATACCGACTGGTTGCTTAAATATCAATCCACAAAACTTAAAGAAAACTATCGGTAATCAGATATTAATCAATTAGGCAAGGGGTATAGAAGGGTAAAACGAAGAAAGATAAAATAATTTCATATCACTGCAACATTTTAAGAATCCAAATCAGATGTACACCACTATTTGAATATACCTCATCGGAATTAAAAATTAGATTGGGGTTAAACTACTGGTGTCAGTCTACCCTAGATTTTAAATCTTTATAGATATATAAAAAAAAAACAATATCGCACCAAAACCAAATACCGGAAGTTGTTGAAAGCAAATCAAGACTATTACTCGATTTATTTCACTTGACCGGGTGGAGTTTAACTGGTTTGCTCATAATAAACCAGTCCATCTATATATAGGTGGTTTAGGATAAACTCCTCAATCAAGTGTCTAGTCATTCTTTTGTAAATTACTTTGATGACATTGATAGGTGATTAGAAATCAGTAATAAGTATAATGGCAATCATCCTTATCACACATATCTTCAAATAGACCGTCCTTTATGCAAATTAAAACATAAGCTCCGCCCTATCAGTTGAAATAACATTTGTAATACTAAACATGATATTAAAACAGTCAAACAATATAGAATCAGTGAAGGTGTGCATCACACAAGAATTCACACAACAATTTCATATAAAGTACAGACAGACGTAATCGTGTTTTGATAATCTAAACTCTGTTATTGACTTATAACCAAACTCTGTGTATCACTTATAATCTTCACTCTATTTTTAAATTATAATCTAAACTCTGTTTTTTTACTTATACATTCCAGAAATTTGAAGTAATTCTCTTGAAGGCATTAATAAATATTTCAATAATAAATAGATTCATATTCTATTAAAATGATAATGGTATATATGTCGTGTACAAGTTATAATTTTGTACAGGTTATAACATGTACAAAAATGACGTTGTCAGTTTGTTTTGGATTTATGAGTTTGACTGTCCCTTTGGTATCTTTCGTCCCTCTTTTATTACCACTAGGTCGATGTCTCTGCTGGTGGACATTTTGTCCCCGAGGACATCATCCGCCCAGTAGCAAAACCACAATTGCATGAACTTACGAAGATCAAACAGGAAACTGGCTTGGACGTCGCCCAGTATAAAAAGGTCCGAAACAGACGTCACCATGGACACGGTGTCGTCTGATACGGCAGGTGTCCCCTCATCACCAGACATGACAAATATCTCAAACACGACTTATTCAGTTCATCGTCCTAGTGACAATAGCATTATTACACATATACAGCCATGTTCAGTTCTCCTTAAAGACATTTTGGTGTTTGATGACACAGTACAACACTGTCGCATTTCAAAATGTGAGACCAAAGGCTGCAAAACTTGTGCTATTTTAATTACAGATGCTGAATTCACTAGCAATTTGACCAAGAAGTCATATTTTACCAGAAGTTACGATGATCTGAATTGTAAATCGATAAATGTCGTCTACGGATTAGAGTGCAACCTTTGCGGATTGGTATACGTCGGTGAAACGAAAGGAAGGCTTAACAAACGTATGTGCGGTCATAGATCAGACATTAACCTTAATGCTAACGACATTCTATACCAGCATTTCAATCAGCCCAATCATTCCATCGTTTCTATGACAGTGCGCATTATCGAAAAGATATACCATAGCTCTAATAATCCTAATCTTTCAACGACTCTCCGTAGACAAAAAGAAGACTACTGGATTAGACAATTGGGAACTGCAACACCTTATGGCTACAATGACAAAATTGATGGTATAGGTATTCTATCTAGTCCTTCGTGTAACTCGGTGAATGTGATGAATATTTTCAACTCGACTCCTCGACGTAGACGCAGTCATGGTCATCGTCATTATACATCACCTTCTCTGCATGATGTCTCTATTAATGACTTGCTGCCATTCATACAAAAGCCGTTAGGTATTCATCACATTCGCACGAAACTTTATTCATTACCCCTTTCAAAACTTCATTCTCTGTTCAATTTATGTTTGGAATCCACTGTTACAAATCCTCATTCAAACCAATGCAAACTTGAAGCTATAATTTCGGATATTGCAAGTCACAGACTTTTCAAGCCAGTTCGCATTGGAAAAGATGAAAAAGAGAAAAGGTCTTTTCTTAATCTTTCCTTCGCCAACAAAGGTCTCGATGGCGTCAACCTAGGCAATATCCTTCATCGTAAATTAGTGCAATCGAAAATACCTCCTTATTTCAAAGACCAGTCTGTACCAATAATTTCTTATACCTATACCAAACCTATTGCAACTAACATTTTCAATTACAAACGCGTTTTGCAGGATCTCGATATTGACGACTTCAAGTCTAAACCTCCTGATTGCACTTGTGCTAGGTCCAAATTCACATATAATCCTGCTGGCCACGTTATTACCGGTGACCTTAACATTGTTAATAACACTTCTCTACGAAATGTGTTATCGAAAGGTCCCAAATATCGTGAGCCTAAATCCATCAATTGGAAATACAACTTTAAAATTTTGATGGATTCAGTCGAGGATTATGCCAGGCAATGGGCTAAGCGCGAGAAGGAAGACGTAGACACTCTTTCCGAATGGATTAAGGCAGTGAGGTCGTTGATACAAATCAGAATTAAGAAACTGAATGGGTTCATCAATGCCCATGCTACGTCAATCTTTAAAGACCCAAATGTTGGAAAACACCTATCCGATCTCCATGACAAATATGTTGTTGTCCCAGCAGATAAAGCCCCAAATAACATCGTTTTTGTGTGTAAAAGTCACTACATCAACTGCTTGATAAACGAATTAGGTATTGACAATTCACTTGGAAACTCAACATATACCCTCACGACACTTACCAAAGAGGAAATCCTGGATAATCATAGGTCTGTTCTATGTTCCTTTGGAATTTCAACCAAAGATGAAGAACTGGATCTTCCATCACTGTATTGGATACCTAAACTACATAAGTGTCCTTACAAACAACGGTATATTGCTGGGTCTTCCAAGTGCTCCACGAAACCTCTTTCATCTATTTTATCAGCAATCAAAGACGGGCTTCAAAGTTATTGTGAAACTGCCTATTCTAGAGGTGGCGTGAATCAGATGTGGATACTTAAAAATTCAAAAGATCTTTTAGAGTACATACAATCTAACTCTCTTTCATCTTGTAACAGTATTAAAACATTTGACTTTTCTACTCTGTACACAAGTATTCCACATTCCAAACTAAAAGACAAATTGAAAGAGTTGGTATTACTTTGCTTCATAAAAAAGAATGGCCAACGTAGATACAAGTATCTTGTCTTAGGGAGGGATAAATCCTACTTTGTAAAGAATCACTCTGATTCAAACAAAAAATTCTCTGAAACTGATATTATCAAGATGCTTGATTTCTTGATTGACAACATATTTGTTACGTTCGGAGGACGTGTTTTTCAACAGACTGTCGGCATTCCAATGGGAACAAACTGTGCCCCTCTACTCGCCGACTTGTTTCTTTATTATTATGAGGCTGACTTCATGCAGGAACTTCTTAGGAAGAAAGATAAGAAGTTAGCAATATCCTTTAACTCTACTTTCCGCTATATAGATGATGTTCTTTCACTAAACAATTCAAAATTTGGTGACTATGTGGAACGCATCTATCCAATCGAACTAGAGAAAAAGGATACTACAGATACAGTTAAGTCGGCTTCATATCTTGACTTACATCTAGAAATTGACAATGAGGGTCGGTTGAAAACAAAACTTTACGACAAAAGAGATGATTTCAGCTTTCCAATTGTGAACTTTCCATTTTAAGTAGCAACATTCCAGCAGCACCTGCATACGGGGTATATATCTCCCAATTGATACGATATTCCCGTGCTTGCATTTCCTATCATGATTTTCTTGATAGAGGTTTGCTGCTCACAAGGAAGCTATTAAACTGGTGAAGTTGAAATCATCCCTCCGTAAATTTTACGGACGCCATCACGAGTTGGTTGACCGTTATGGAATAACCGTTTCACAAATGATATCGTATATGTTCCTTACGTCGTAACTACAATCCCCTTCCCTTTCATGAATATGACCTACCGAATTAGACTATTTACCTGATTTGTAATCACATAAGCAACACGACGGGTGCCACATGTGGAGCAGGATCTGCTTACCCTTCCGGAGCACCTGAGATCACCCCTAGTTTTTGGTGGGGTTCGTGTTGTTTATTCTTTAGCTTTCTATGTTGTGTCGTGTGTACTATTGTTTTTCTGTTTGTCTTTTTAATTTTTAGCCATGGCGTTGTCAGTTTGTTTTGGATTTATGAGTTTGACTGTCCCTTTGGTATCTTTCGTCCCTCTTCTATAAACAGTACAATGCAAAAATACAAGTTATAACATGTACAAAACTACCTCGTACATGTTATAACATGTACAAAATATTGCTTAAAAATGGTTTTAACCTGTACAAAATTTGAAAGTATATTTAAACAAGATATTGTACGTTTGAAATTTATTTAATAATATTAAAAGAACGTTAATCAAAAGCACAGAAGTTGCATTATTTACAGCATGCATTAGTTACTAAATTTTCATATATTTTAGAAACCAGTTTTTTTTACTTGTTGCTTCAAGACAGAGACATGTGACACATTGAGTTGCACTATCTATGATTAAGATTATAACATAATGTTTACTGTTGTAAACTTATTTTGCCATGTTTACCTATTGCGTCTGTATGTTGTGAGTTTTGTTCACACATCGTTGTCAATATAATGGCATTGTATGTGACTGTCATACAAGTGGGAGTGAACAGTTAATGTAGTATCTGGGTTTTTGCAAAGACATCTTCTTGTATCTGTCGGCAATAAACGACCCTCTTTCGTGCACGCTTGATGTCAATATTTGAAATTTAGAAAAACCCATACTAGTATTGATACGAGGAATATAACTACCAGAAAGCGCCCTCTAACTTGAAGTATAATTACATAAATTGGCATTAACAATGGGCACTAAAATAATGATGAAAATATTAATGAGGTTAATGGCATGTGCTGTAATAATACATTTGTAGAAACATATTTCTATTTTCAAATTTTGTACAAGTTAAATCCATTTTTAAGCAATATTTTGTACATGTTATAACATGTACGAGGTACTTTTGTACATGTTATAACTTGTATTTTAGCATTGTACATATTATAACATGTACAGAATTTTTGTACATGTTAAAACCTGTACAAAATCGTAACATGTACACGACATATATATTAAGATAATACATGGGTATTAAGTATTTCGATGAAATGAAACAAATTATTTCTTTCATTTGTTTTACTTTGTTAATTGCTAATTCAAAAATAATCAGCAACACACAGAATAACATTTTTCACTGTTGCATGTAACAAACCAAGAACAAGTAAAACCTTAAGGTGGTATCTAACACTACAGTGAGATAACTCTGTAAAATCAGCTAAACGTTTTAATTACGTTGTGTTGTTAAGGGAATATCAAGCTTCTCAATGATCAAAATAAGTGTTTGTCAAACTGCTATATAACCAGTGTATTTTTTCTGATAAAACGGGTCAAAGTAAATACTTTGTCAAAATTTTAAGAAAATTAAACGAGCCAAAATAATTTTAGTTAAAGTGTTGGGTACCACCTTAATCAAAATTGAAGTTGGAATTGGTTGTAATTTAAATAGCTGATATTTACTTCATTTGTGTATAAGATTTAACCTGTTGTATGTTATGAAATTCCTGCCAACTTTTCTCAATACAATGTTGAACTAAATTTCAAAATTATTGGCACATGCCGAATGACCCTAGACAATCAACAAAGAATCAGGAAGCATAATTATGTACAATGAATAAGATTATAGAGTGATTTATATCTTGTTTTTAAAGGTTCAATTGACAATTAAATGCGTCCTAACAGTTGTTAAATACTTTTAGTGTATTACTATTTTATTCTATAATAGGTAAATACTAACTTTTTGACAAGTTTGTTTTCTTTTTCTACCAAAACGGTTTCTACAGGGGGTGCTATGTTGCAGTATATAGTTCAGCTAATTCAAATTCAAAATACAGTAAATATATAAAGATTTTGCCATTCAACTATCAACAAAAGATTTATCCTTTTTCTATTAAAGATTATGTAAAAACTGAAGTACTACAGGCGCTCGTTTTGTCTACATAAGACTCATTTGTGGCGCTAGACTCAAAACGGCTGGAAAGGCAATTCAAATAATTCAGCATGTAATTAAACTGATAAAATATGTATTTATTCATAAAGACACAGTTCACACTTAAATATTTCTTACGAAAATATTTAAATTCAATGATGTGGTAGGGTTTGTAGGTACAGTAAGGACATTACTTTATTATATTTCAAGTACTACATATTAACGATTATAATTTGCATCTATAAACAACGGAAACCATTAAAGATGTCAAAGGTTAGGGTATTAAATTTCCTAAAACAAAACCATTTGTTTGTTATGTGAATTCTAGTACATGCTAAAAATCTCATTGATTATTCAGTTGTTCATTACTTATCAAATAAACTCTTGATAAAGAGTGTGATTATTGCGTTTTCGTTTCGCAAATTGATGCACTAGAATCTTTGCAATATGTAAATGACAGTTTGCCCATACCAACTAGAAATGTGCAATTTTGTATTTCCAAAGTATCCGCAAATTGATGGTGCATCAAATGTGCTCATAATAAAATATACGATGATAGAAGTGTCTAACCACAATCGTCTAGTTCAAATTCTATACTAATAGTTAAATTATTTTGAAGACAGGGTATCATATTCACTTTTGAAAACTGTAGGTCTAAGAAATCAAAGGCATATTACTTATTTGCTTATTCATTTTGGAATTGTTTAGGGTATATTTATATATAATAAAAAATAACGTTCCAATGTATTTATCTGATTCAATGCATGTGATAACTCCAATGCATTTTAGTTTTGTTCACGAACATCCTGCAAAAATGGAACAATTTAGAGCTTGCTTACAATGACATGTTTTGGCTATTCGGTGGCGGATTTTATTGGTGGAGGAAGCCACCGACCTTCAATTGGAAATATAACAATCCTAGTCAAGTAAGATAAGAGTCGAGTGCAACCACACGAGCGGGATTCTAACTCACAACCTTAGTGCTGTATGGCTAGTAATTACAGGAGGAACTACTTAGACCACTCGAGGCCGCGACACGATATGAAGAAAACGACATGTTTCAATTGATTACTCAAGTTGAAATGGAAAGCCTATTCAAAATAAACAAAACTGAGATACCACAATATCGTCAAAGGTAATCTTTTGATTTACCTGTAAATATAAATCATGAATATTATGTATTTTGGAAAATGGCTTAACATCACCAACATAATCAAGTTCATTTCTAGAAAAGGGACATTTTCCTAAAATTGATACTATTTGAACCTTCATAGTTTCCTACAAAAGAACAAAAAAAAAATGACAATGTTTTTTTTTTATATGTGTGTGGTCAAATTGGAATACAATGTCTATATGAAAATATAAACGATGTGAAGAAAAAGTACATTTCATAAATTTTATTTTAACACGTGATAATTTGAGAATGAAGGACAAGGAAATTGAAAGTTTCTTAATTGCAGGCATATCCGTCATATACATCAAGTGTTTAACAAGAAATTTTGTCATGTGGTTTTATTGAATTAATATATCATATAAGAATTATAATTTGATAAGAATCACAACTACTATTTTTTTTTAAATGTAAACAGTTCCGTCTTTATTGGTTTGATTACCTCCTTGAGTAATTTTATATTAGTTTGAATTTGTATAGAAAACTGCTCACCCCTCTGTGGCTGTATCCGATTCACAGGAACTTGAGCCCCATCTGGCAACCTCTCCTCGCTTTCGGGGTTTACTTTCGAGGACGATGCACCAGAACGTACAATATCCATGTCGTTGTGAGGTATACTAGAATAATAGGATCCCGGTATCTGTTTTTATGATCAGTCGTTGTTCAATTATAAAAATTTTGCCACGTGACAATATAAACTAATTGGATTGTAATACACATATTAAATTAAATCGTTTCATGTCATCTGAATTAAGTAAATTGCGTGCAAACTCGGAGAATATAGATTTTATTACCAACAGGGCACAAAATTATCTCATTTATTTTAAAACACAAAATCATTTTTTGCATGTTTAACTGATTAACTGTTGAAGTCTTCGGTTTGCCTATGTCTTAAGTGTGGTCCTGTCCTTTTTTTTTTTTGGAATGCATGTTTTAATTAAGCTTTGGTTTTTGGCATTTTGGGTTGTTGCTTATCCTTTGTCGTACGTATCAATCGACAGATATTGTATATTGTTTTCCTATTTTTATCTTCTAGTTTTTCTTTTTAAATCTATAGATAGTACGATTCTTTTTTTTTTTCTTAATTCGAATTACAGTTAATCAATTAATATGTAGAAAATTGAAATTGTCTACTTTTATCTTTGAAACTGGTTTGTGGTATTGAGCACGAATGTGTTTAACCATAAGATGGTGTTTCGCAAATCACTACAATCTTCATTCGTCCTAAACAGTCGAATTCAAGATAAAAAAAAAACTTGATTTTTTTTTTATATTGCCTTGTCCTAGACACAATTTGTTATCATTTAACACATGCATTTGATAGTTGGCACATGTGTGCAGCATCGCAAGATGGTGTAGTATGTGACATGGAAAATAATCTCTGGTCTTAGACCTGCAAGGTCAAATCAACCGTTTCCTGTACTTGAGTTTTAAATTTTAAAAAAATATATATATTCATGCTTACCATGTCAAGACCTATTTTACAGAAATACCTTTATAATGAGTCAAGGTTAGACGAAGCATACCATATAATGGATACATCTGTTGTAGAGTTGTCACTGACTCAGACGTACTTATAAATATAATTATTTTCTGTGACTGTATATTAAATTTGTAGGATCCTTTACTATAGATAATTTAGCTGATCTGTAACAATAACATCTTCATGCCTTATATATCATGTACTGTAGTACGCCGCTAGATTAAAACTGACGAGGAAAGGTAACACACGGCCAGCGAAAGCTCTTTTTTTGAGAGCCCAGGTGGTCGTGTGGTCTAGCGGGACGGCTGCAGTGCAGGCGATTTGGTGTCACGATATCACAGTAGCATGAGTTCGAATCCCGGCGAGGGAAGAACCAAAAATTTGCGAAATTTACAGATCTAACATTGTTGGGTTGATGTTTAGACGAGTTGTATAAATATTATGTACACAGCCATGTATCACCATCATTGATGGCGATCCGATGGATACATCTGTTGTAGAGTTGTCACTGACTCAGACGTACTTATAAATATAATTATTTTCTGTGACTGTATATTACATTAATTTGTAGGATCCTTTACTATAGATAATTTAGCTGATCTGTAACAATAACATCTTCATGCCTTATATATCATGTACTGTAGTACGCCGCTAGATTAAAACTGACGAGGAAAGGTAACACACGGCCAGCGAAAGCTCTTTTTTGAGAGCCCAGGTGGTCGTGTGGTCTAGCGGGACGGCTGCAGTGCAGGCGATTTGGTGTCACGATATCACAGTAGCATGGGTTCGAATCCCGGCGAGGGAAGAACCAAAAATTTGCGAAAGCAAATTTACAGATCTAACATTGTTGGGTTGATGTTTAGACGAGTTACAAAGTAGAAGGATCTCTCTGATTCGAACAAAAAATTCTCTGAAACTGATATTAGCAAGATGCTTGATTTCTTGATTGACAACATATTTGTTACGTTCGGAGGACGTGTTTTTCAACAGACTGTCGGCATTCCAATGGGAAGAAACTGTGCCCCTCTACTTGCCGACTTGTTTCTTTATTATTATGAGGCTGACTTCATGCCGGAACTTCTTAGGAAGAACGATAAGAAGTTAGCAATATCCTTTAACTCTACTTTACGCTATATAGATGATGTTCTTTCACTAAATAATTCAAAATTTGGTGACTATGTGGAACGCATCTATCCAATCGAGCTACAGAAAAAGGATACTACAGATACAGTTAAGTCGGCCTCATATCTTGACTTACATATAGAAATTGACAATGAGGGTCGGTTGAAAACAAAACTTTACGACAAAAGAGATGATTTCAGCTTTCCAATTGTGAACTTTCCCTTTCTAAGTAGCAACATTCCAGCAGCACCTACATACGGGGTATATATCTCCCAATTGATACGATATTCCCGTGCTTGCATTTCCTATCATGATTTTCTTGATAGAGGGTTACTTCTCACAAGGAAGATATTAAACAAAGAGTTCCAAATGGTGAAGTTGAAATCATCCCTTCGTAAATTTTACGGACGCCATCACGAGTTGATTGACCGTTATGGAATAACCGTTTCACAAATGATATCGGATATGTTCCTTACGTCGTAACTACAATCCCCTTCCCTTTCATGAATGTGACATACCGAATTAGACTATTTAACGGATTTGTTATCACATAAGCAACACGAAAGGTGCCACATGTGGAGCAGGATCTGCTTATCCTTCCGGAGCACCTGAGATCACCCCTAGTTTTTTGGTGGGGTTCGTGTTGTTTATTCTTTAGTTTTCTATGTTGTGTCGTGTGTGCTGTTGTTTGTTTGTCTTTTTCATTTTTAGCCATGGCGTTGTCAGTTTGTTTTAGATTTATGAGTTTGACTGTCCCTTTTGTATCTTTCGTCTCTCCTTTGTTTTACATGCACACGTATAAAAATTGCGATTTTTATCCAACGCAATTATAGGTTTGAACGTAGTTTTCAATTTAGACTCGTATATATATATATATATAACAAGTCTAAAAGGGTACAACATCACCAAAAACACAATAAAACGAACAATATGTTAGATATTTCGGATAACAGATATCCTTCCTCGGTAATAGCACGATGACAAATGAATCATGTCAATTCAAATTAAGACTCTATCAAAATCTTGAAATTAATACAATTTAAGCGAACGCTGGAACAATGTTAAAATTTCCAAACACGGCGCAAAGACTACAGAGATATGCCAAAATAAAATTAGTTATTTACGATGTGAACTAGCACAACTCTGAATTCCCAAAGGTGGTGATAGTTGAGATGATAAACAACTGCGTGGGAATACAGTCCTAATAAACAGTCCTGACCGATTTACGCTGGTATGCTATTTAAAATATGAAAGCGATAGAAAAATTGCAACAGAGACTGCGTATTTAAACATTTCAAATATATAGTAATTAGATAAAAAGAAAAATGAGTAATACATTTTTACTAAGGTTAAGTAATAGAACGTGGCTAGGTATTTACACATCCCTGCCAACTGTAATTAAAACTAGTATAATTCAAAAATTCCTGAAAAGTGTAAGTGTCCAGTACGGAAGCCGGAGTTACTGGACACGGGTGATGGCAGGAAGTTAGTGATGGTAGGGTAAATGGGTGACTCTTCTATGTTTTTTCATTAATGCCCTCTGGGGAAACTGTCCTGAGCTTTCTTATCCAAAAACTTTCCCGAGCAAGTCTGTCGGCCTTTGACCAATCCTCGTTGTGCTCTATGATGGTGATGGTAAGTTTTTTTTAGATCAGCTTGGTCGTGCCCATGTGATCTTAAATGACGACTTACGGGGAGGTCGGGCTTGCAGGTGTAGTCACTACGATGACCATTCATGCGTTTGTTGAATGGCTGTTCTGTCTCGCCAACATACTGCATGCCACATCGACACTGAAGAATGTATACAACATTCTGGGTTTTGCAAGTTACATTACAAAATATTGTGAACACAGACCCAGTGGAGTGACAAGTAAATGTTTGAGTATTTAGTATTTGTTGGCAGGTCAGACATCGTTTGTTCACGGCCGACACTCGGCTAACCGAGAGATAGGTTTGTTAATCTATATTGAGTATGCGGCGATATCGGCGGTGGGTCTGTCAATCGGGTTGGTTATACGTCTGTTAAGAGTAAAACTCACAATTTAATGTTAAACTCTGTTAAATATACAGATTTTTGGCATATTATGAGAATCACATAAAAAAAAGAAAAGTGTCTGACAAAATGATATCTATCATAGAACATTTTCCACCAGTAAAAAAATGCATAGCCTGCGCAATTTTAAGTAAAACGAAAAGGCGTCGCGCAAGTATGTGTTTTTTATGCTTGTACGCATAGCAATATTTTGGATAAATGGCTAAAAAACATTTTTAGATATGATTTAAAGGACACAAAATAGTACTTTGGTTCTAAAAAATTAATTGTCATTGATAAATATTTCATAATTGTTATATAAGTTGAGTTATACCACATTTTAATGAATATTAGGGGAATACAGTCTGTTAATGGGTTGGACAATTTAAATCGTGTCAGTTAAGAGTTATTTAGCCAAGACAATAGTCTCACTACCTTGAGTTTATATTTTCACATTGAAAAAATGAGATGTACTTGTGACGAAAAAATTTCAATACGGTGCAACAGTATTCTTATAGAAAGAGCACTTTTATATAATTTGTTTTTCTTTGCATTTCATTAAAAGGGTGTGTCACTTCAATATAGCGTTATATGGACTGATTGGCCGCTCGAATTCGCATGAATTTATTATTTACGCCAAGTTATCAATCAGCCGTATTTTTTGGTCTGTTCAAAGTCTGTAACATCTATTAATCTGTCATGTGTTGCAATGCAGCTGGTTAAATTCAATGCGTTTTCTTTGAAATACTAAGGCTTTTCTACCTCAGGAATAGATTACCTTATGCCGGCGTCACACATTGGCGTATAGACCGGCACCAATCGTACAGAGAAAATTGACAAAGTCGGTATACGTTAGTTGCACGCCATAGGAACGCTTAAGCAATCGTTCAAAGCGGGTTGCATAAGTTTGAAGTACTTCGAAATACAAAGGTAACACTGAGAAAAGAAAAGACAACAACCCGACCATAGAGCAGGCAACAGACAAAGGCCCCAATGGGTCTTCAATGTAGAGAGAAACTCCCACATCCGTAGGCGTCCTTCAGCTGGCCCCTTACAAAATATGTATACTAGTACAGTGATAATGGGCGTCATAATAAACTCCGAATTATACACAAGAAACTAAAATTAAAAATCATATATAAGACTAACTAAGGTCACAGGCTCCTGACTTGGGACAGGCGCAAAATTGCGGAGGGGATAAACATGTTTATGAGACATCAACCCTCCCCCTATACCTCTAGCCACTGAAGGAAAGTAAATATGCTTGATGAACGCTACAATCCGAGTAAATTTGTATGCAGCATAAAAAACATACAACATACGCCAACATACGTTTCTTGAACGCCGGATAAACGCTTAGCCTTAGGTACGCTTCTAGTACGCCAAATACACGCTTAAAGCTCGTTTTGCACACGTTACAAATATGATTGACAGGTTAAATGCATCCAAAATTACTAGCATATTGGCAGCGTAAATGATTTTTAACACGCCGGAGCTATACGCTGATGTGTGACGCCGGTATTAGTTGTATTTCCTCAATGCTTTTCAGCTTCGTTTTTGGCCTTTTAAACATTTTTTTTTCGAGCGTCACTGATGAGTTTTTCGTAGACGAAACGCGTGTCTGCCGTAAATATAAGGCGTAAATATCAAAATTTCAATCCTGGTATCTATGAGGAGTTTATTTCCGGTAGGTATTTTCCTTTGTACCGAGTCATCATTCTCATTTTCTGTCGCATAAGGAAATGTCTGTACCAAGCTTTAAACCGTGGTTCTAAACAAGAAATTGACATTAGTAAGTTTTTTTTATATTTGTGTTGGGTACTGATTTAATGTGTAACAAAAAGAGAATTTTATATTCCTGTAAATCTCGTAAATCACAATAAATGCATAATATCAATTTTATTTTTCGAGTAATGATGTATTCCTATGATATCGTAAGTCATTTAGCCGACTCGCAGTTCGCAAACGTGCTTGTTTTTCTATCGAGTGACCTTCAAGGTGGTGTTTGTTTGCATTATAAACATATTTTAGTTCATTTGATAAAAAAATATCAAAAGTGAAAACTAAATTATGCATATGTTACACATGGTCTTATAATATAAAACGTTTAATTTGAGTTTTCCGCGATGTACGATCACTACAAAGTAACTACCAATCGATTTATCAGTACTGTATGAAAACGTTTGGAAACTTAATGTGATGATACAGTGCATGTAATATCAGATGCATCAATGGCAACATATAAACTTATGTTTCATTGTTCATGTTTTGTTTCCATATATTCTAGCTACTAATCTTGAGCCTATCCCTTTATACAGATAACACCCCATATAGCAATTAAATTATACTTGTAATGTCATTCATAACTCTTAACAGACCAATTAACAGACCGGGTTTTATACATCCGACCCATTAACAGACCATATTTTTATCAAAAATTGATTTATGTCACCAAAATACCGTTTTTCCTGTAGATTTTTCACTTATTGATGTTAATATGGTAAACAAACATAATGCCTGTCTTTTTTCGATGTTCAAAAGATTGCATGCAAGTAAACTCAACCAACTTGTCATTTTTGTGTACATTTTGTGTGTGTAAAATGTGTATAAATTTACTGATGAGTAACTCGCCTTTTCATTTTATAGATCGTTTATTGAAGCTAGAAAAAAAATAATTACACCACTGGATTCAGTACTCCAAATCATTTTGTCAGACATGAATAGTTTTTATGATATAAATATAATTAAAAAGTTATACAATGAAACATAGTGACCTTGCACTGATTTTCACGATAACACCTGATTAACAGACTTTAGCCAACCCGATTAACAGACCCACCGCCGATATAGCCGCATACTCAATATAGATTAACCGACCTATCTCTCGGTTAGCCGAGTGTCAACCGTGTTGTTATATATATAAAAGTCTATAAAAAGGACCAACCAGCAAATTTACTGCGTACCGGATCGTCTAGAATAGGCGATACTATGCAGATAAGGAAAACATTATATCAGTCTAAAAATATGCACAACGTATTGATATAAGATGTTATTTTCGAAAATGTTGTTATTAAATCTTATTGACAAATATTTCGGCTTAACAAATGGCCTTCTTCAAGTGTCACAAGTTTTCGACCAAAACTTACCTGTATTATTACTGATCTATGTTTACACCTTATACATTATGTATCAGTATTTTTGAAACTTTTAACACTGACGAGGGCCATTTGTTGAGCCGAAATATTTGCAATTATTGTATAATTTATATCATCTGTTCAGTTTTTCCATCTTTGTGCGATGATATTCAACACTTTTTAGTGTTTTGTTTTCCATCTATTTATCGGTATTGTTACACAATCTTTTAGACTCATATATATATATATATATATATCCTTTACTATAGATAATTTAGCTGATCTGTAACAATAACATCTTCATGCCTTATATATCATGTACTGTAGTACGCCGCTAGATTAAAACTGACGTGGAAAGGTAACACATGCCCACCGAAAGCTCTTTTTTGAGAGCCCAGGTGGTCGTGTGGTCTAGCGGGACGGCTGCAGTGCAGGCGATTTGGTGTCACGATATCACAGTAGCATGGGTTCGAATCCCGGCGAGGGAAGAACCAAAAATTTGCGAAAGCAAATTTACAGATCTAACATTGTTGGGTTGATGTTTAGACGAGTTGTATATATATATATATAAGTACGTCTGAGTCAGTGACAACCCTACAACAGATGTATCCATCGGATCGCCATCAATGATGGTGATACATGGCTGTGTACATAATGTATATACAACTCGTCTAAACATCAACCCAACAATGTTAGATCTGTAAATTTGCTTTCGCAAATTTTTGGTTCTTCCCTCGCCGGGATTCGAACCCATGCTACTGTGATATCGTGACACCAAATCGCCTGCACTGCAGCCGTCCCGCTAGACCACACGACCACCTGGGCTCTCAAAAAAAGAGCTTTCGGTGGGCATGTGTTACCTTTCCACGTCAGTTTTAATCTAGCGGCGTACTACAGTACATGATATATAATATATGTACAATGTAAATGTACAATGTATTTACATGTACTTTTGTTATATTAATATAAAATATAAGTAGATGTGGTATGATTGTCAATTAGACAACTCCACAAGAGACAGAATGACACAGACATTAACAACTAGTAGGGGTCATCGTACGGCCTTCTACAATGAGCATACCCCATACCATAATCATGTATAAAAATCCTCAAAAAGACAAATATTTTACAATTCAAACTAGAAAACTAATGGCCTTATTCATGTACAAAAAGATTGTATTAACTTTATCTCTAAGATAGATAAGTATTTTGATAATTATGACATGTAATTCTGTTTTTTTTTTACAGAATGGAGCAGTGAAGTCATGGTGAATTTAGTAGACTTAGCAACTGTATCATCCGAAGATTTAAACATTATATTGGGCAAATTTTATGCAAAGGCCACCCCTAAATTCGAAGAAAAAAAGAGAACAAGAAATGGCGTCAGCTCAGGCATATGAATACCACAAGAATTCTTTTAAAAGTATCAGGGCAGGAATCGATAGGTTTCTTAGAGATCTAAATAGGGCTATTGACATTGTCCGGGACAAAGAATTCAGGATGTCAAATGACATTTTGGATGGGAAATTAAAGTACAACATGAAAAGTGATTTATCTAGACCTACAAAGCTCAAGGAAATTATTTCACAGTCAGATCTCCATAAAATTAGAACATACCTGTATTCTGCTGGAAACCCAGTCCTTCTTCGCTATAGGGTTTGGTGCAACTTAGCTATGCACTTTGTCTCACGAGATCTAAAATTCCTTCAACAATTGAATTTTGCATCGTTCACATTCCAAAAAGATGAAAATGACAGGAAATATGTTACACTATCACATAAAACACGTCAAAAAAATTGACAGGCAGGACTTTGCAGTTCAGAAGCTTTTGCCGACAAAAGGATGTACGAAACAAAATCTGACAAATGTCCCGTGAATGATCTGCAGCTACAGTTACTGATTGATAAAACAGATCCTAAAGCAGAATCACTCTTTAATCACTGTGATAAAGATGCAAATCTCTCACCAGATGAACAAAATATATGGTTTTTAATGAAGTCGGTTAAGCAGTACCAGTTTTCAAGATTTTTGGGTGATATATCTAGGAATGCTGGCTGCTCTAGACTATAAACAGCCCATGTTCTCCGCACAACTGCCATTCAAGCTATGAATGATGCCGAGAGGCGGGTTTGAGCTCAGGCATATAATGTACGTGAGCGGGCACAAAAACGAGAGCTCTGTCAGAAGTTATAGCCGTGGATGTTCTATAATTCAAAAGGAAAGCTTGAGTGAAACTCTATCGTCTATTTCTTCAGGCTATGACGTGTCTGCACCAAAGTCTACTCCAGCACCAGTACTTACCGTGTCAACAGCTGAAAATGCCAGTGTCACTTCAAATGTTACATCCGTTCCTTCTCCGTTGTACAATTATCATCAGAGTATGCACAAGTTAACAATCGTACAATGGCAATCTCTCATCAAACAACTTTTTTTTCCAACTCGGCATTCAATAATTGTGTATTTCAATTCTCCGGACAAAATCGAAGCAGCCATTATGGCGGCGATTACTGAACTGACGTAAATTAATCTATTCTGATTATAAAACTATAACAATCTTGAAATTTATACATGTCTCTATGATGTTCGGTTTTAACTGTTTTATTGTATAAATTTCAAGATTGTTATAGTTTTATAAAAAAAAATGTGTACTTGTTCAGTGAAAATGGACGCCACACTAAAATCCAAAATATAAATGAAGAAAAATTAAAGAAAAAAAAACAAGACTAACAAAGGACAGAGACTCCTGACTTGGGACAGGCTTTAAATAGGTTTTGTGAGATCTATAACCAATGTAGATTATACAAACACACAACACGCACAGTAAAACTCATAGTCCGATTTCTGAATAGATTACAAAAAAAAAACTAAGCAAAATGACAATGATTCATAAATTAACAACGGACTACTAGCAGTTACTGATATGCCCGCCCCACACCTAAATTAATCTGATTGAAAGACAATGTCTTCATCATATAAAAATCAAGCACAATCTCTCCCGTTTGGGGTTTAGTATCATAAAATATATGAGAAGAACATAACCCGTTTCATGCCAACAACTTGTTTTAGAATACATTTGTTTATTTCCGATGCAAAGACCCTATGAGTGAGTAAATATAGGTTACAAAATATGCCATCTTTAATGACCTTACAACAGTATCGTAATTATATCCCTTCTGAATAAGTCTGTTTAAATGTTTGGTTACATTTTGAGGTGAATGCCGACATTTTTGTTCTTTGGGTAGAATATAAGACTGGAAGTGAAATACCTGAACGTAAAAGATGTCTGCGTGTTGATTTATATTTACGAATTGGGCCCTTGTACCGATGATAAAATTTAGTAAATGTGTAGGACTCGGAGGTGCGATGGGGACGCTGAAGTGCGATGGTCACGCTGAAGTGCGATGGTCCACGCCGAAGTACGATGGTCCTTTCGCTGAAGTGCGATGGTTTTGTGTATGAAGTTTGAATAATATGACGTTTTCAAAATACAACATGGATTCGCAGGCAGGAGGGTTTTGTAGATGAAGGTTTCATGTTAACAAAGAAAAGTAAGGAAATAAGAAAGAAACAAACAATTCAAGTCCCGAACAGTTTTAAGCATTACATGTTGAGGTTAAGAAAATATGTTTAAACATTTTAGGCAGCAAAGCGGCTGAAAGATGAACTTGGTCACCAAATGGGCTAACCAGTATTCTGAATTATGCCGCAGACTTTTAGTACGATAAATACAGTATTCTAATCTAAATACTAATCTTAATTTACCTTACGGTAAGCGTCACATGATTTTGTGTGGGTAATTTGAAAATTAAAAAAAAATATGATAGGATAAGCAATGTTTCAATAATTTTGCTATATCAAGTTCATATAATGTTGTTTTATTTCCGAGATATTTTTGTTTTGTTTTGAAAGAACACCGTCGCTCTTGGTTTTTTATGGTTTCAGTCTAAAACATGTCAGACAGAAATTAACCTGACTAAACCCTACGTGTACTTCCCAAATGATCATCCTCATCTTTGTTTTTCGTGAAATAATTGACACGCTTCGCTATTGGTAAAGCATAAATTTACTTGTCGGTATTTTTACTTCGTGGATACTGTTCCGACATTCAAGGTACAACATGTATATATAAATTGAAGAAGAATGTGAGCAATTACTAAGTTTAATCATAATATTTAAGTAAATGAGATGGACACTTCTTAGTACTATTATAAAGGGCGATATCTTTTTGCGCCAAAAAGTAACTCATTTGCGCCACAACTTAATTGCGCCAATACTTCTTTTGCGCCACCTAATTTTCAAAACTATGGGTATCATTTGCGCCAATAAGATAATCATCCTAATAAAATTATCTCGCTTTCTGACTCGTTACACAACACAAAGTCATCAATTTTCTTCTTCAATTTTGAAGAGCTCTGATTTTTTTTATTTTTAAAGGTCGCTCTGGCAACATATCGTTTGCTAAAATTCTTTTGCACGCAGTTCTCAAAATTTGACGTTCTTATTCTGGACTTTTGTTTCATGACAATTTTGTTATAAAGACCTACACGCTGAATCTTTTTTTTTAATTTTTCCTTTGAACACCTTATTCCATATTAAAAGAATAATTAGAGACTTGGAAAATTAGATTAAAACAAAAATTAAAGTCTTTGGTTTGATTTGAACAGAAGTTTAGACATCTTCCAAATAAGAGACTAGCAGCAAAATATTAATGTTTTTATTTTATTACAACAGCCCATGTGCATTTTTAAGCTTTTACTCAAAGTCCTAAGTTGGCCATCGCACTTCGGTGTAAATATCAGCAAGTTAACGTCACAATGTTGCCATCGCACTTCAGCGTGACCATCGCGGTTCCGAGCCCTACATATGTTATGACTAGTTAGTGATACAGAAAACTCTCAGACTGGTGTAATATTTTTTTCAGTAATACAAAGATGGTTTCCTTATAATGAAATACACATGTACGTTATTGCGTTGTTGAAAATAGATCAAAGAAGTTCCGAAAAGAAAAAAACAAAACATCGACATCAGACTCGGACTTCTCTTGAACTGAATTTTAATGTGCGTATTGTTATGCGTTTACTTTTCTACATTGGCTAGAGGTATAAAGGGGAGGGGGGTGGTTGAGATATCACAAACATGTTTAACCCCGCCGCATTTTTGCGCCTGTCCCAAGTCAGGACCCTCTGGCCTTTGTTAGTCTTGTATTATTTTAACTTTTAGTTTCTTGAGTACAATTTAGAGTTTAGTATGGTGTTCATTATCACTGAACCAGTATATATTTGTTTAGGGGCCAGCTGAAGGACGCCTCCGGGTGCGAGAATTTCTCGTTGCATTGAAGACCTGTTGGTGACCTTCTGCTGTTGTCTGCTCTATGGTCGGGTTGTTTATGGTCTCTTTGGCACATTCCCCATTTCCATTCTCAATTTTATTGTTAAGCAGTAAAGATTAACACTTTTAAAATTAAGCTTCTTAAACCTGACTAGCTGTCTTCCTTGTTCCTATCTCGATGTCATCGTACTGTTATACAATGACTACACGACGGCATTGCGAGGGCTTCATGTAGTCGTATTGCATTCCTAAGACAATCGGGCAGCTTCTTGTTTCCTTTGAATTGTCTACGTGAGGCGAAATATGCTTGATGGCACCGATGATCACACGAAGTAAAGACGAAGATGCCACGAGTTGACATGATGCCCCAACGATGACCTTATGAAAGGCAGCATGGACATACGAATTCAACACGAAAATGAATCATCGCAAGGTCTTTTGGATTATTTGTTGTATGCCAATGATTTTGCCACCTCTCACTAAGCTACTGCCGAAGCCTGAAACATTCAACCGGTCTGTCATACCATGGCTTAAGATGCCCCGCGAATGGCCCGATGTTTTTACGATAAAACCCGGATTTGAATATTTTCTTTATCGTGTGTTCATTTTGGGGACAGTGTGACGCATGCATTACCAACGGCAATAGGTGTCTTCTGCGAAGTCCGCGGCTTTTTTTTTTACCAAAACCAAATGCTACATGCCCTCAGAGATTATGAAAAAAAAATTCTAGTGTACTGAACATCGCACAATCATTGTTCTATCATAAAAAAACTTATTAATTTTGTAATTGTGTAAATAAGCTTATGAGAATATAATTTGATTCCGGCATCCTCAAATTTTACAAGGACGATCTAAAGTGAATTCGAAGTTATGCTATGACAATTTTTTAGTGTTCCTCAAGTCTCAGACAAAAGAGACAACTCTCCACCAGTGACAAACATGACATAAAAATTAGCAACTACAGGTCCCCGTTCATTTTGACGACTGTGTTGTTATAAGAAAATCTGTAAAAATGAACACGAACTGATCATTAATTTACACCAAGTTGTTGTAATGAAATTGGATATCCTGCATTTATCATGTGTTCTATAACATAATAATGATCAAATCGTTAAAAGACCAACCCCCTTTTCCTATATTATTGAAAACTATCGTTCTGCATTGACAATAATATCTGGGTGTAATTTAGATACATGGTTTATTGTAAAAAAAAAACTGCACTGACTTTTATTACGCACAATAAGATATGATAAAATAATCTGAACTCAAAGAGGAAAACCTCAGTACGGATAAAGGGGCACCAACTCAAACTACAGTACAAATTGATCATAAATGTAAGAACATTATTATTGGAGCGTTGTTTTGTAATATTCTCTGGGGCCGTATATGGTGATAATAAGAATGACAAAAAAAGCAGCGTGTTCATTTGTATTCCACAAGAATAATCATACAAACAATATATGGGGTTTACATAAATCATATCACATTGATACCAAAGGGAAGTAACTCAACGAACGTAAATCAAAGTACGTAAAGTACTATATAGGAATAATGTTACATCTCCCTTCTCAACACACATAAAAATAAAATAAAATAAAATGCACAAGCTATACAAATACAATAGACAAATTCAATTAATGTTCCAATATAAAGTCAGTGTTCAATAATTGTCCTTGCATAATAAAGTTCATTACACAAACATAAAAAGACTCAAAATGCATGTATACACCATAAATGAATTAAAAAAATATAAGCATATACAGGAAGTTACATTGATTCAATGATTTTAGGCTTTACTATACGTCCAGATCTTGTAATGTATAAACCATCAGAAGGAATTTGTTGGGTTTCTGTAGTTTCTGTATCGCTCGTAATTTGGGGCGAGTTATTTATGTTCGAAGTAGGTTCGGCTAATTCAGGGGGAGTTAGGTTGCACTGCGGTTCGTAACGAACAGGGGGTACAATTGTGTCATTTTCAACAGTAGTAAGGGGTACTTCCTCTCTGGTTCCTATTATATGACGTCTATTGCGTCTATAAATACCACCATCTTGACTTTCTACAATGTACATTTTTGTAAGACCTACTAGCAGGGTGTTGACTAGAGATAATAGCAGGTTTCCAGAGTCCATTACTTCCCCTTATTCTGACAGAATCTCCGGAATTTAAAGATTTTAATGGTTTTGAGCCCTTGTCATAGTATTTTTTTTTTATAAGACTTTTTACAATCAATTTTATTCTGAACTTCGTTATATATAGGTGTTTTTGGTACAAGTTCCTCTAGAGTGGTAGGTAGAACTGATCTGAGTTTTCTGCACATCAGTAACTGTGAAGGGGTATATCCGATATCCAAAGGAGTTGTGCGATACTCCAAGAGAGCTACATATGGGTCTTTACCATCCTTTTTACATTTATTAAACATATTTTTTACAGTTTGTACCGTTTTCTCTGCCAACCCATTAGATTGAGGGTAATGGGGACTGGATGTAACATGTTTAAAATCCCATTTGTTCGCAAATTCACTAAACTCTTGGGACGAATACTGAGGACCATTGTCAGAAACAACGGTCTCAGGGATACCAAGTCTAGAAAATGTACCCTTCAACTTATTAATAACAGTTGTACTTGTAGTACCATGTAGTTTATGGACTTCTAAATAGAGACTATAATAATCAACTATTATAATGTAATCGGCATTATTCCAATAAAAAAGATCAGTTGCTACAACTTGCCAAGGATATTGAGGAATTTTGTGCGGTTCTAATGGTTCTTTAGCATTAGAATTTCTACGTTCCAAACAAACTGAACACTTTAACACCATGTCCGAGATATCCAATGACATTTTAGGCCAAAAGAGAACACCACGAGCTCTGCGAATACATTTCTCTACTCCCATGTGCCCAGTATGAATTTTGTCTAACATGAGGACCCTCAAACTAGTTGGAATAACAATTTTGTGTCCCTTAAAAATAATACCACTATTCACAGAAAGTTCATCTCTATGGTTCCAAAATTCTAAAATTTGTGCTGGGCATTCACTACGAGATTGTGGCCAACCTTCAAGAATTACAGATTTTAAAATATCAAACTGGGGGTCTGACAACGTGGCCTTTTCGATTTCCTCTATCTTTCTATCACTAATCGGTAGACTAGAAAAAATCATGTGAACTTGTGCCTCAAAACTATCAGAAAGACCAGGGTAAGTGTCCGATAGAAATTTGCGCGACAGGGTATCAGCCACGGGAATACATTTTCCGGGCAAATGTACAACATCGAGTTCATAACGCTGTAACCGTAAAATCATGCGTTGTAATCTTGCGGGGGCGTCTAATAATGATTTCTTCATAATTGAAACTAGCGGTTTATGATCCGTTTCAACCCTGATACTACGGCCATAAATGTATTGGTGAAATCTGGTACACCCAAAAACAATTGCGTACATTTCTTTTTCTATCTGTGCGTAATTTATTTCTGATGTTGTTAAGGATTTTGAAGCGTAAGCTACCGGTTTGTCGTCTTGCAGTAAGACTGCGCCTAGACCGTATTTGGATGCGTCAACTTGTAAAGTTAAGTCTTTGGTTGGGTCATAATAAGAAAGAATCGGACCGGGTGACCTCGTCAAAATCTCCTTGACCTTTTAAAATGCCGCGATTTGAGGTTGGTCCCATGCAAATTCAACATCTTTATTCAATATGGCTCGCATTGGGCTAGTGATTTCCGCTAAGTTGGGCGCAAATTTTGAAAGATAATTGACCATACCCAATATAGTCTGCACTTCAGCTTTGTTAGAAGGGGGTGGCATATCCGAGATAGCCTGGACCTTGTGAGGATCTGCTCTTAGACCAGATGAGGTTATAACATGACCAAAATAAGTAACCTCAGTGACCCCAACCTCTAATTTATCATCGTTAAGTTTCATGTCTTTTTCGCGAGAGATCTGTAATACTCGCCGCAGGTTTGAATCATGTTCTTCCCGGGTTGATCCGTAAACCAGTATGTCGTCGACGATCGCGACCACACCGTCAAGTTCTGCGTAGCACTCGTCAATCTTCGCTTGAAAAAGGTCTTGTGAGCAATTGAGACCAAATGGCAAACGCTTGAAACGATAACGACCGTAGGGTGTATTAAAGGTAGTAAAATACGAAGACGGCTCGTCAAGACTAATGGTCCAATAACCTGATCGGACATCAAGTTTAGTAAAATAATGAGCGTTCGATAATTGGGGCAGAATATCCTCTAATGTTCGCATCGGATAGTGCGGACGCTGAATCGCAGAGTTCAGATCTTTCGGGTCTAGGCATACCCTTAGCTTACCATTAGGTTTTTCGACAACGACAAGGGAATTAACCCAAGGTGTGGGGCCGTTTACTTTACAAATAATGTCTGCGTTCACCATGCGATCTAATTCGGACTTTAGACGACCACGTAACGCTACAGGAACGCGCCGTGGCGGATGTACAACTGGGGGTACCTCAGAATCAATGTGTATTGTTGCTTTGCCTGAAACAAGACCGACACCTTTGAAAATATCTGAATAATCTTTTAACACTGACGACTTAGTCATTGGGTCAGAGTCAGAAGTACACGTAGTTTCAGTGCTGTATACCAATTTTATCAATTCATAATCCAAGCAAGACTGCATGCCTAATATTGGTGGGGAATTAGTATCTAGACAGTAGAATTCTAATTTACTATTAACAGAACCATGTTCACAAGGGAGACAACAGACGCCAAGTGAGGGCAGGGCATTACCATTATAAGCAGTTAAGATACGAGGGGACTTTTTGAGAGTGCCATTGAATTTGAGACTTTCAAATATATGTTTAGGCAAAATATTCACTTGAGAACCAGTGTCAAGCTTAAACTTAATTGGTTTTGAACAAACAGTAATTGTAGCAAAAGCTTGATCTCTCTTTACCTTATTCTTATCATTAATGAAGGTATTATGTTCATTTATACAATCAATAAAAAACTCTTGATCACTGTCACTATCTGTGTCTAGCACTACTTCGTCTACCCTTTGTTTTGATCTGCATACTTGGGCAAAATGATTCCACTTTTGGCAACTGTTGCACTTCTTTCCCTTCGCCGGACATTCTTCGTGTTTGGAGTGATTTCTCCCACAATGTCCACATCCTTGCTGTGAAGAATAACGATGGGGTTCGACTTTGACTCGATTTTGGTTGACTGGACCCGTCCTAGTTCGGTCAGACGTCTTGTGGTTCTTCCTAGATGAGGCACTGTTATACTGCGAGTGTCTCGGAAGATTTAATTCGTGTACGACTGTAGACGGTTCTAAATTTTTCATCTCCTTTAGTTGTCCTTGACTATACTCAAATGCCTGTGCGATCTGAATAGCTTTTTCCAATGTCAATGTGTCACCTTCGTTTAAAAGTTTCTCCTTCACTTTAGGCGAACTTGTCCCGAAAATAAGACTGTCTCTGATCATCTCGTCAGTGTCCTTAAAATTACAGTCTTTAGCAATGAGCTTCAGTCGAGTAATAAACTGTTCAACAGTGTCACTACTTTGTGTTTCATATCTAAATTTACACCTTGCAAGTAAAGAGTTCTGCTTTGGTTGAACATATGTAAGAAACTTGTCAAAATGAACAGAAAGTTTTTTTTGCATCGTCTTCACTTAATTGCCATGTGTTATAAATATCTCTTCCTTTTTCACCAACCCACAATAGTAGATAAGTAATTTTTACCTTCTCGTCTTTTTCGGCGAGCGGTTCATCGAGGATAAGTCCCACGTGTTGTTTGAATTTTTTCCAAGTATCAACTAGATTTGTTGAATCCCAGTTCATCTGAGGCTGTGGTACTCCGTTAAGATCCATTTCCCGTATTTATCTGACACCATGTAATATTCTCTGGGGCCGTATATGGTGATAATAAGAATGACAAAAAAAGCAGCGTGTTCATTTGTATTCCACAAGAATAATCATACAAACAATATATGGGGTTTACATAAATCATATCACATTGATACCAAAGGGAAGTAACTCAACGAACGTAAAGTACTATATAGGAATAATGTTACAGTTTCATGTGTTTTTCATACTGTTTTAGCCCCCTATCTAGTCAACGCCTATAGCTACATGAGCTAGCTTCATGTAGTAGCATCCTAGTCTAAATAAATAATCATTAGGACTAGTAGCATCACTGCTTTTTTAAGTTATGTGTCGTTTTTCTACCTTTATAAGCATGTAATCGAATGAATATATGAATGTTTAATATAAGTAGTGCATTATTGTTGTAATCTATGAATTTCCATCTTTATCCCCTCAACATATTTGACGAACGAACCCACCTTAGAAAGCTTCCGATATATGCAGGTGTAAGCTTACATCGTCTAATTAGAGGACGGTCTGTTAATCAATATTCACTGGATAAAAGAAAATTTAAAGGATATGCGTCGAATATGCATGTCATATCGAACATAACATACTCTAAGTAAAATTTATAACGTTTCTGAGGTTGGGGATAAGTCCCCTCACTTTGAACAACCACCTCAAAATTCCGCCCTTGTATTTATTTCCAAAAATTGTTTGCTTGAATTTGAAATCAGATTTGACGAGAAATCGCTACTCACTACCGAATCATATCCCAAACTGAAATATGAAAGTGATGGAGTTTTCTCTCTTAGCATACTGACGACTCCTCATGATTTAGTAATGCAAGTTATATCTTAAAAAACGATATTAGACGCCTTCAGATGGAACATATTTTTAAAACCTAATTGTTTTTTTTTTTGGTCCTTCAGGCCATATTTAAATGCCGTTAAGTATACGTCAAACGCTTGCCAATTCTGAATATTGCCCAATAATATACACAGTGTATATAAAGTGCGAATCCAGCTAGTTCATTTTTACTGTTATATGCGGGTATGTCTATTGTAGAATAAAGGATCATGGGAAAACTGTATTTGTTTACGTTTTGAAAATATCAAGTTAAAGGATTTTAAGTTAAGTTTTAACATATTTTCATTGTGATATGTCTTTATAATATACAAACATAGCATTAAACTTCAAATAAGTGTTATAAAAGCATCATAATATAGCATATCGATTATTGAAAGCGATCCATTTTAACTATAGATGCGATGAATTATCACTGTTAGTGCAGTCATTATTAATGTAGAATTTTCAAAGATGCGAGGAATTTTTATTGTAGAATTATGTGATAAATGCACTTGCAACAAATGAAAAAAAACTTAGTTGATGACTTTGGGATTTATGATACATGTATTTTCCAATTGAAATACAAACTCCTCATTCATTCTTCATCAAATATATAGCTTTTCAAACTTGTAACAAAAGCGATTCTCAAAATGTCATATTGTATTCTTCAGATTACGTTTCTCCTTGATTTTAACTTATATAGTGAATCACTGGAGTGTGACAGCAGCGGGCCCTCTTAAGCAGTCAGTGGGCCCCTACTTATGAAAAATTCTAGATCCGCGAATGGATACTACCACAGAGGTAAAACCATGCACATTTGGGTTATTGTACACGAAATGCATGCTACAATTCATTTTTGTTGATTTTAGACCCTTTGGAACTCTATGTGGGCTATTTCAGCAACTAGGCAAAAAATCCCCAAACTTGATACATGGTCAGATTCAGCATGTCAACGAATTCCAAATATCTATATTAAAGGACTTTTGTCGATAAATTTGGACCCCACAAAATTGAAAAAGGGACCAAAAATATGAAAAAATGCATGCATCGGATACTTTTGTTATTGAAGGCATGACTGTAACAACAGGATGAATATACAAAAATATCTTTTTCTGGGGTCTCATTGGGGGGTTCTGATCCCGGATCCCGCTTACTGTTTTGGCAGATTCCCGTATTCCGCTTATTGTTTTGTCAGATTCCCGTATCCCGCTTATACTATGCAGTTATATTTTTTTGTAATTATCCGTGTCCCGCTAGACTTCATTTCCCGTTTTTCTCTACACAATCATTTGACTTTCACCTGTCACGCTTGCAAAAAATCGGCAATCCGGCGTGACGCTTATACCCAAATGCGACCCACTATTTTACTCTATTTTGACTCATATAAAGCCCATTATAAATATATTAAAAAAGTAGCGTAGATTTTTTCATCCCTTTTTATCCCGTCTCGTTTCGTTTTTGAGCCATATAGATGTCGTATGTGACAATGAGACAACTCTCCATCCGAGTCACAATTTATAAAAGTAGACCATTATACGTCAAAATACGGTCTTCAACATGGAGTCTTGGCTCACACCGAACAGCAAGTTATAAAGGGCTCCAGTGTAAAACCTTTTAAACGGGAAAACAAAGGTGCAATCTATATCAAGATGTACGTAATTAGTGGTGAAGTGTCATGGAAATGGATAAAAAAAAATAAGGATAAAGATCTCTATACGCTTTATAAGAAACTAAATGGAATACATTTGAAATAAATGTTATTTCTATTGAATTTAGTAGAGTGTTTTAAAACCAAACTTTTATCCGTAAGTTAAATTTTATCAAATCTTTCTCTTACTTTATCTATTATTTGAGGAAGTCGGCTAAATTAAGGCTTTACAGCTAATTTCATAATGCATGTAAAGCAAAACTTTGGTTGGCTTGCTTGCTTTGTTTGTATAATTGTTTATACAAACTTTGTAAATAAGATTGACATTTTTAAACAATATGACTAGGCATAGTTTAACCTGTATTTGTAATATTTGAATTAAATTGGGTGTTATCATAATGATTATCCAATAAAAAAAGCAAGCAAATCAACTAAAGTCTTGCTCTACATGCTTAAAGAAATGAGCTGTAATAGATAAAAAAAAATTAATAATTATACAGTGAAAATGCACCGCATATACAATACTAATGATTCGCTCCACAGTTAAAATGAAAGAATAGTATCATTATTCGACAGTAAACATGACTAGCATTACGAAATCATCATAGTGGAATTTAGTTAAATATGAAGAAACTGAATGACAAAACATATTCTACGTTATACAACTTTAATAATTGTATTAATGTCTATTTTTGATTGCCATATTTGCATCTTCTCCCCCTTTTTTACATCCTTCAATGAATATCATGATTCTTAATAGTTAATTTCTTTCCTTCCATATTAAAATAAGGAGATGTGGTTGATGATTTCTAGTGAGACAACTATCCACATGAGTTCAAATGAAGGGGATGTTAAACCATATACCATGTATACATGTTGCCTTCAGCATTGAGAAAAACTTGTTATACATATACCATTTGGTTGGCTATAACAGCATTGTACCAAAATGAAAAATGTAAACTAATGTGAACTTAAGAGAAAACTTGTGGTCTAATCTATAATAGTTTGGCAACCATTTAAAAAATCTGGTTTTTATGTTATTATATAAAACATCACTAACATGTTAAATGACAGGGACTTGTAAAACATTGAATGAGTGATATGAGTAAGTTACAGTAATCATGTTCATTGAACAATTTATAGTTCTGTTACCATTCATACATTTGACTGATGAAAAACTTGACAGTAACATTCAATGAATGGTATAAAAGTTAACAACTATAGGTCACTAGATATATAAGAAGATGTTATATGAATGCCAATTAAACAACTCTCCATCCAAGTCACTATTTTTAAAAGTAAATCATTATAGGTCAAAGTACTATAACTTCAACATTGAGCCTTGGCTTACACCAAACAGCAAGCTATAAAGGGCCCCAAAAATGACAAGTGTGAAACCATTCAAATAGAAAAACCAACAGTCTAATCTATATAAAAATCGAGAAAGACTTATGAATCTCATCAACAAATGGCAACCACTAAACATCATGTTCCTGACTAGTAAAGGTGCAAACAAATGCAGCTGGATTGAACGTTTTGATAGGTACCAACCTTCACCCTTATCTGAAACAACAGTGTAACATCACAACATAGACAGACACTGAACATATGTATAATGCCTTCAACAATGAACAAAACCCATGCCATGCATAGTCAACTTAAAAAGGCCCTGAAATAACAAATGTAAAACAATTCTAAGGAGAAAAACTGAATTACCTGATTTATGTATAAAACAAAATAAATGAAAGAATAGATGTAAAAGACATTTATTTAACCAGGTTTGTTTATCATGTTTATATGTCCAATATATATTAAATATGATAAAACAAAGATTTTTTTTGCACTACAAACATGTATTCATGGTATAAAATTTAGATTTGATGTCATTTATATCCTACATTTGTACATGTGATTTACAAAATTTGATCTTTTCTAGTATTGAGAGTTAATTTCCACCAAACTCAAATACAAAAAGGCTGTTTACTTGAAACACATGAAATTCAGGAAAGGCACTTTAAAATCTGCTTTATGATAGAGCGTCAAGTACGATAAAAGATGTACATGAGTGAACATGGTGAAAATATAAATGAAAATATTTATTTTTCACTATATATTGGTGGATACCCCCATTTTATAATGGCCTCCCATGAACACCAAGTATGTTTAAATTGATCATCCCTAATAGACATCCCTAATGGAAAAAAACATACCTAACCTCTACTTGTTTCAAGCTTTACCTCAAAGGAAAATTTACTCGTTCAAATTTTATGAAAACATTGTGTTCATACATTGTTCCACTACATCTTTTAGGAGAGATCTGGAAACTAATTTGTATAAATTTAAATCTTTATCATACATTTCAGGTCAACCTTCTCATTTATATTGGCAGAATATATAATTACTATTAACTGACAAAAAATAAAGGAACTGTTGAAAATGCATGGCGAAATTTGTTGGGCAAGGACAGACATAAAGCTTAACATCAGAAAACCTCTGGATTCTCGGAACTGTTTATCACATTGACATTATCAACATGATCAAATCAGATAGGTTTTAAAAAAGTATATATTGTAAAAGACTTTACACCTTTCACAAAATATCTTACTACAAAAAATGCTAGCAAGTATTGAACTGTTCCTGACACGCAATTATTATCATACCCCTTATCTTGAAAAGATGGGGCATTTATTGATGCACATGATTGTCAGTATGCTGTCTGTCCACCATTAAAAATTTTAGTTTTATGATGATGATTACAGTATCCCTTGACCAAATCTGATGAAATTTAAACATCTTGGATAATACTTTATACTGGTCAAGTTTGATTATGATAGCTTTGATGTTTATTGTTCAAGAGTTATGACTAAATATGCCCCTTATATAATTATCCACCATGTCCACGACCACCTTGAAAGTTTTTTTTTAAATCTCTTGCCAAATTTGTTTTTAAGTTCTTTAAGAACACAATGCAAGTTGGTTCATGAATGACAGATCAAGTTAATTTTGACATTTACTGTTTTAAGAGTTATTACCCTTATTTACCTAAAAATTCAGATTTATTTTGTGTTTCTTGTTAATAATGCACCATTTGAAAAAATCTTTTTTCAATTTTATTATAATTTAACACAAGCATGACAAGTGAGGAAACTTAAAATACTGGTCACATTCAATTGTGATTTTGGTTTGTGGCAACTTAAAATCCTAGTATGAATTATATATATAGAGTATATAAAATGTTATTCTGCAACATACACCTGTATTCCCAACTTTATTCTAGGCTTGAAGAATTTTCAGTTTCACTTGATATGAGTGCATGCAGGATGATTTCAGCTTTAATCAACACACAGTACTGGGAAGAAGTTAAGACACACCATGTGGTTTATGCTTACATTTTGTCTGTCAGAGATGAAATAGTGAAGAAAAAAACAAGCCCGACTAGGAAATGTGACATTGATCCACTTACGACAAAGATTTTAGTTTATTGTCCATTGACCGGCATGTGATTAGGTATAGTCTTACCAGTACTTTGGATACCATGCTTTTGTGTCTTCCACTACCATTGGGAGCTGTTGGGTGTGTGTATGATTAATGGAAGAAACCACCAATCACAACAAAACTAAAATGAAACTTATTTCTCTTATTTTTTTGTGTTTAAAAATTTATAAATAAATAACTGCATATCTTAAATTTTTAAAGAAAATCGTAATATTTAATAGTTTTCTGAAAGTTGTATGTTTATTGATGGTAACAACTTAACATCATATATGTAAACCAACTTATTTTTCAGGGATAGTAGATTTTGTGTAAAGCCCTTTCCAGCTGACTTAGCAGCAATTTATTCTTGTGATTTTCAACCAAAATGCTATTGATTTCTGTTAGGAAAGACCCCAATTTTAGTTAATCCTGACAATTTTCATTCCAATTAAATGCCTTGGGTTGAGCAATATCAAATTACCTAGTAAGACTGGCTTTTTCTTCCCTGCTTTACCTCTGACAGACAACATATTTGCCTTTTCTTTCTTTCTTAAACTCACAAAAGTTTCAAAAGTAATAGTCTACAAAAATAAGTTTGTGTACAGTTTTGTAGATTTAGGATCTTCTTTAAATTATACATTTATTACACACTTTTTAATTACAGTGATATATTATATGATGGAAAGTTAAAGCTGGAAGTAAGGTGCATACCATGAATTCATGAAAGTACCTGACAAGTGGACTTGCAAGATCTGGTGTAAGTGAACATTTGTGAATTGTTGAAGAAGCACAATAAAAGAAGTCCATGAAGTTTTTGAAGATCTTGTTGTCAGGTTAATTTCAAGTCATCCCTTTCATGCTTTACACATTTGTTTGCCTTAATTGATATATCCCCATTGATTGACATAATATATAACTTGATACCAGCTAAAACACAAGTCACCTAAAATTGGATTGCCATCAAATCTTAACTTGTTGAAATAGTGTACATGGCTTTGTGCTTTGAACAATTAGTCCAATTAAAACTTTCAACAGGTTGTCAACTATATTAGGCAAACATATTCAACAAGTGACAAATAATATCAAAAATATTTTAACACCCTCAGCACTTTTATAATATGTATAATATCAGAATTATTAAAATTTATGTTATTTGTCCAATGATTTAACAAAAAAAATTTATGAGGTTCAGTAGTTTGATTGATTTGAAATAAGATATCAAATATCAGAATGTCAACTGAAGAGAAAATGTAGAGAGTGCACAGGAAATTTATAAGAAAATGTAGAGAATGCACAGACAAAATAAGAAAATATATGGATTCACAGAAACAATAGTTGTATAATCATGTATATAGGAATAATAGGTATAATATTAAGACTTCTAATTCTGGATACTATTTTTTGTTTGCAGAAATCAGAGATGTATTGAATAGATTTTAAATGACACTGTTAAATCTGACACAAAATAATCTAATAGATGTTATTTTATTTTTTTCAGTATCTGACTTTATTGGTAGATGTAATTGAACAGTTTAATAAACCAGCTCCAGAAAATCTAGATCATTGTTCCAATACTCCAGCAAAAAGATTTATCATTAGAATTCCAGGAAGTCACAACAAATTTATTTTATGAATTGATCCTTAACACTATCATCATTGCAATGGGTTTAATATTATACCAGGCTCTTGAGTCTGAGGAAAGGAAAGTTATTTTCCTTAGTTAACTGTTAAAATAGAGAACCTGAATAATGAAAAGAAGCTTTTTTTTGGCATGTGATAGTAATTATTTTATTGAAGTTGTATACTGGCCGGGTTTACCCTGCGTCCATTTTCTTCTTGCCACGCCTTTGGCTAATGCTTTAAGTGGTTTTCATGAAACTTTGATGAATTATTTATTTCTATTGAAATGAGCTACCTTTCGTTTGATAGAAATTTTAGATTTTACTTTTCCTAGCTATGGGGATTTTTTTGTTAAAAAAAAGGGGGATTTTCCTGTTTTTGGACAAGAATTCATAAGTGCTTTGAGCAGTTTCATGGAACTTTGATGACTGCTTTGTTTCTATTGATGTGAGCTCCCTTAAGCTTTTTTTTTTTTTATAAATTTCTGATATGAAATATAGGCATTATGGAATGTTATAAATGACAGGCATATAATGTGCTCATTGCACTGTTGTATATTTAACTAGTTCATTGTAAATTCTATTTCTCAAATTAGGTTTGTGTGTAACATCTTTTTTATTGTTTTTTTTTTTCTTAAAAGTTCCTCTTGCTCATTTTTCTCTTACTTATTTAATTGTATTTTATTGTAAACTTTAAGTTTTTAATCAATTGTAACCTGTTGACTATTTTTTTTAAACATCATTTATGGCATTTAACTATTTATTGTATATATTCTAACTATTTTGTTGTGATGTTTTTTTGTTGTTGTAAACTTTGATATGTGAGAAACTGTGAGTGAATAAATGTCCCTTGTTTCATTGTCAATGTCGCATGTTTTGTATCTTTAAGTAGAAATCAGGTATTCTTAAAACGAAACATTTATTTAATCTGAACTTCCAACCTCATTTAGTTTCCACATTTATGAAATTTATATCAAAGGTTTATACATGTATCAGCAATGTCTCATCCAAATATATCTGTTTTCAGTGATTGTGATGAATTTTATATTATATATCTGTTTTCTTTTAAATATGTAGAACTAGGTATCTAGTTTTCTTGTATGAAGTAATATGTTATGTTACGTTAATTTCAAGGTTAATTATTTTAACTTTGATATTAATTTTTTTCACTATGAAATCAAAAATACTTGACATATTGAATATGTTTTTATTATGGAAAATTTTAGTACAATATTTTTTATGCACCACCTACGATAGTAAAGGGGCATTATGTTTTCTGGTCTGTGAGTCAGTTCGTCTGTCTGTCTGTTCGTCCGTCTGTCCCGCTTCAGGTTAAAGTTTTTGGTCAAGGTAGTTTTTGATGAAGCTGAAGTCCAATCAACTTGAAACTTAGTACACTGGTTGCTTATGATATGATCTTTCTAATTTTAAGACCAAACTTGACTTTTGACCCCAAATTTCAAGGTCCTCTGAACATAGAAAATGAAAGTGCAAGTTTCAGGTTAAAGTTTTTGGTCAAGGTAGTTTTTGATGAAGCTGAAGTCCAATCAACTTGAAATTTAGTACACATGTTACTTATGACATCATCTTTCTAATTTTAAAGCCAAATTAGATTATTTACCCAATTTCATGGTCCATTGAACATGGAAAATGATAGTGCGAGTGGGGCATCCGTGTACTTTGGACACATTCTTGTTTTAGTTCATGTTAATTAAGTTTATAACAGTTTATTATTATTACTAGTATACAAAATGATAAATTGGTCAATAAATATGACAAGAGAAGAAAAAACACAACCCTTTTATCACTAGGGGTGGGAAAGAGGTTTTAAGTATTTGTGAAATATGGTCAGGATAGTACTAGCATAGGACAAAAAATTTCCTGATAGATATAGTATTAGTATAGTGTTTATGTACTTTGCATTGAAGCTAATATTGACCTGGTTTTACGAATCAGGTTTGTCAGTTCTGTTCCGCTTACACTTTTCCGTTGTTTTGATGTCAGACTATTTCATGGGCAAAAACTCAATCAATACTTATAAGTGTCATATTTTATGCTTCAGTCAAAAATGAGAATTATATTTATTGTTGCTTTAAGGGTATAATATGTGTTAGGATTATGTTTTCTATTAAAGATTTGGGAGTGATGTTTAATGAGTATTTCTGATGGTATATATGCTACGTATAAATTAAATTTTTAGTTGCCTTTTCAATAAAGCAATCATTTACTATTATGAAGTTTTTGTGTTTGTTGCCAATCACAAATGGTTTTAACAGCAAAAGCAGAACAGTAGTAAAAAAAAAACAAATTGACCACAGCAAGTATTCTAGTAATTAAAGTAATAAGTAAAAAGCTGCTTTGGTCCTGATGTTCATAATGGCACCGTCTTCCCTATTTTGATGATTAAAACTTGTATTTCCTTGATGTCATAAACAATTTGTGTACAAGTCAAATACAACTTCCAGTTGCTTGTTAACAGTAAAGAATACTACCACAGCAGAGTAGATAAACAGGATTTTTCTGAATATTAATTTCAAAAATTAAAATCTATTTTAGTTTAAAATGATAAAATCCCAATAATAAATATGCGCAATAATTTCTGAATTTACAGTATATGAAATTAGGGTTTTCAAACCACTCCTTTTTTAAGTGAATGGTTCAAGAATGAATCATGTAATATATATTATCTGCACATCAATGAAACAAAGCCATGATCAGCTAGCAAAGAAATTAATTTCTCATACAGATAAAATATCGAATAAGTGATTAATGTAGGTAAATTTTTAGGACAACTTACTCTTTTAACATGTTTATGACTGCAAACATTTGCAATCATAAAATGGTATGGCTATTTAAATGGTGTTTAAAAGAAAAATCAAAGTCTTTGATTCTTGGGATTATGAAAAATGCTGGATCTAACTGCACATTTAGATTTTTGACCCCACTTTAAATTGGTCCATATTAAAGTCCAAAGGATCCAAATTGTTTGATTTCAAGAAATATTTAATATGTGGTGTCCCTTTTAAGATGCTGAATCTTAAGTGAATTTAGACATTGATTTTTTAACCCAATTTTCAAATTAACTGGTCCATATTGAGGTCTGAAAGGTCCAAAATTGAAGATAAATGGACTTCATCAAAAATTGAATTCTTCGTTAGATATATTGAATTAAAACTTGTGTTTAGATTTGTGATTTTGGTCCAAATTTTAAAAAAAAAATTCAAATATTGGGTCCATTTGATATGTTGAATCTTATTGTGAAATAAGACTTTAATTTTTGGGCTTACTGAGCAAATTTATGGCAAGCCGTTTTTGCTATTTATTATAACTTCATTAAATCTCATAAACTTTACTAGATATAATGTATATTATATAGTTTATGAGATATCTTCTTTAGTTTATAAGATATATTATAAAGTTTATGAGATACCTTAAATAGTTTATGAGATATCTTATATAGTTTATGAGATATCTTATATAGTTTATAAGATATCTCATATAATTTTCTTTATAAGAAATCTCATATAATTTTCTTTATACGATATCTCATAATTTTCTTTATAAGATATCTCATAATTTTCTTTATAAGATATCTCATATACTTTGAAAGATATCTTTTAAAGTATTATTAGATATCTTGTAAACTATATTTTTTTTATATCATATATGAGATGTTTTATAAGATATCTCCTTAAATATACAACATATCTTGTATATTACATGAGATTTCTTGAAATTCTAATAAATAGTAAAACAGTTTGCCATACATATTGGTCCGTTTTGAGGTCCAACAGGTCCTAAAATTAAATTTTGTATGATGAACACAAGGTGTTTTGTTATATTGTGAACCCATGGATCTAACCATATATTTATAGGTAAATGAGATAAGAAGATGTGGTATGATTGCCAGCAAGACAACTCTGTTCAAGAGGCAAAAATGTTGCAGGCATTAACAACTATAGGTCAACTTGCAGATTTTTTACAAGGTTAAAAACCCATAAAAACTGAATAATCAGCTATAAAAGGACACCAAATTACAAATGTAAAACAATTCAAAGGAGAAAACTTACAGCCAATATATGTTAAAAATAATGAACGAAAAACAAATATGTTAAAACAGCAACAAACGGCAGCCATTGAATTAAAGGCTCCTGACTGGGACAGCCACATACGAAATATGGCGGAGATGAAATAGTTGGATGGCGCAAAACCCTCTCCTACCATGGGACATTGGTACAACAGCACAAAACAATGAACTATAAAATATAACAAGCAACAACCATTCAATTTAGCTCCTTCCTTACTTGGAACAGGCACATACAAAATGTTTGAATGTTCCAACATTTCCCCTAACAAACTATATAAAAATCAGTCAGAGAATGGCTTAACTCATCAGATGGGTCAAAATAAAAATAAAGAATCTTAACAAAAACAATGTTTCCAATTTCAAAATTCTTGGACCACACTCATTTGCCGTCAGAAACCTATGCTGTCAAATATTTAATCCCAATTCAAATTAAGAACTGTATCAAGATTAAATGATGTGTATAGTTTCCCCAACTGTTCAGTGTTCGATAAGAAACAAATGTTCCATGGTTCAACGAAGCTAAGTTTTATGCAAAATATATGACATAACCAGTTTACTGTGTATCTATTTACCAGCATTACCATCATTCTAGTATACGCTAGATTGAGTGATCGTTGATTGCTTTAGTCCAGTGGCAAAAATTTCTGCACGTGAGACATAGTATGTTGTTTACTTTAGTCCAGTGGCAACTATTTCATGCATGTAAGACAGAGTTTGTTGTTTGCCTTAGACCAGTGGCAGATATGTCATGCATGTGAGACATAGTTTGTTGTTTGCTTTAGTCCAGTGGCAAATATTTCTGCACGTGAGACATAGTTTGTTGTTTACTTTAGTCCAGTGGCAACTATTTCATGCATGTGAGACAGAGTTTGTTGTTTGCCTTAGACCAGTGGCAGATATTTCATGCATGTGAGACATAGTTAACTTTGTTGTTTGCTTTAGTCCAGTGGCAAAAATTTCTGCACGCGAGACATAGTTTGTTGTTTACTTTACAAAACAGATCAGTATATTAGAACAATACATTACATAAATTTACATAACTCTATCGAAGTGGTAAAATATCAAACATAAGCTCAAAACTAAGTGCAATAAAACAAGTCTTCTCTGTTCTTTAAAGCCATTCTTGCCCTTCACTCTTTGACACTTGTATGGCAAGCACTAAGAAGTCTTGATAAACCTAAAATACAATTTTTTTCATGTAAAATCCACAAAAACTGGTTCAATTATTGAAATAAACATACATTATAAAATGAAAAAAAAAGTTGAACTGTTCAGATCACATTCCAGATAACTGACTTTTCCAAAGATATATTAAGTCAAGTTGGAATGATGTCTTAGTTCTGGTTTTAGGCATGTTGCAAAAAATCTCTTTTTTGGTTTAAAATTTGACAAAGTATAATGCAATATTATATGACTGGAACATCTTAAGCTTGGAAGTTGGATCAAGCTATCAAAAAATTAAGTGTGATAAAGTGTATTTAAATTAAACTAGAGGCTCTAAAGAGCCTGTGTCGCTCACCTTGGTCTATGTGCATATTAAACAAAGGACACAAATGGATTCATGACAAAATTGTATTTTGGTGATGGTGATGTGTTTGAAGTTCTTACTTTCTGAACGATTTTGCTTCTTACAATATTATCTATAATGAACTTTGCCCATTAGTAACAGAGAACTATATTTGGTAAAAATTTACATAAATTTACCAAATTAATGAAAATTGTTAAAAATTGACTATAAAGGGCAATAACTCCTTAAGGGGTCAATTGACCATTAAGGTCATGTTGACTTATTTGTAGATCTTACTTTGCTGAACATTATTGCTGTTTACAGTTTATCGCTATCTATAATAGTATTCAAGATAACCAAAAACGGCAAAATTTCTTTAAAAATTACCATTTGGAGGGCAGCAACCCAACAACCAGTTGTCCAATTCAACTGAAAATTTCAGGGCAGATAGATATTGACTTGATTAACAATTTAACTTCTTGTCAGATTTGCTCTAAATGCTTTGGTTTCATAGTTATAAGCCAAAAACTGCATTTTACCCCTATGTTCTATTTTTAGCTGTGGCGGCCATCTTAGTTGATTGACCAGGTCACGCCACACATTTTTTAAACTAGATACCCCAAAGATGATTGTGGCCAAGTTTGGATTAATTTGGCCCAGTAGTTTCAGAGGAGAAGATTTTTGTAAAAGATTACTTTAATTTACAAAAAATGGTTAAAAATTGACTATAAAGGGCAATAACTCCTACACGGGTCAACTGACCATTTTGGTCATGTTGACTTATTTGTAGATCTTACTGTGCTGAAGATTATTGCTTTTTACAGTTTATCTCTATCTATAATAATATTCAAGATAATAACCAAAAACAGCAAAATTTCCTCAAAATTACCAATTCAGGGGCAGCAACCCAACAACCGATTGACCGATTCATCTGAAAATTTCAGGGCAGATAGATCTGGACCTAATAAACATTTTTATCCCATGTCAGATTTCCTCAAAATGCTTTGGTTTTTGAGTTATAAGCCAAAAACTGCATTTTACCCCTATGTTCTATTTTTAGCCGTGGCGGCCATCTTGGTTGGTTGAACAGGTCACGCCACACATTTTTTAAACTAGATACCCCAAAGATGATTGTGGCCAAGTTTGGATTAATTTGGCCCAGTAGTTTCAGAGGAGAAGATTTTTGTAAAAGATTACTTTAATTTACGAAAAATGGTTAAAAATTGACTATAAAGGGCAATAACTCCTAAACGGGTCAACTGACCATTTTGGTCATGTTGACTTATTTGTAGATCTTACTTTGCTGAACATTATTGTTGTTTACAGTTTATCTCTATCTATAATAATATTCAAGATAATAACCAAAAACAGCAAAATTTCCTCAAAATTACCAATTCAGGGGCAGTAACCCAACAACCGATTGACCGATTCATCTGAAAATTTCAGGCAGATAGATCTTGACCTGATAAACATTTTTACCCCACGTCAGATTTGCTCTAAATGCTTTGGTTTTTGAGTTATAAGCCAAAAACTGCATTTTACCCCTATGTTCTATTTTTAGCCGTGGCGGCCATCTTGGTTGGTTGACCAGGTCACGCCACACATTTTTTAAACTAGATACCCCAAAGATGATTGTGGCCAAGTTTGGATTAATTTGGCCCAGTAGTTTCAGAGGAGAAGATTTTTGTAAAAGATTACTTTAATTTACGAAAAATGGTTAAAAATTGACTATAAAGGGCAATAACTCCTAAACGGGTCAACTGACCATTTTGGTCATGTTGACTTATTTGTAGATCTTACTTTGCTGAACATTATTGTTGTTTACAGTTTATCTCTATCTATAATAATATTCAAGATAATAACCAAAAACAGCAAAATTTCCTCAAAATTACCAATTCAGGGGCAGTAACCCAACAACCGATTGACCGATTCATCTGAAAATTTCAGGGCAGATAGATCTTGACCTGATAAACATTTTTACCCCACGTCAGATTTGCTCTAAATGCTTTGGTTTTTGAGTTATAAGCCAAAAACTGCATTTTACCCCTATGTTCTATTTTTAGCCGTGGCGGCCATCTTGGTTGGTTGACCGGGTCACGCCACACATTTTTTAAACTAGATACCCCAATGATGATTGTGGCCAAGTTTGGTTTGATTTGGCCCAGTAGTTTCAGAGGAGAAGATTTTTGTAAAAGTTAATGACGACGGACGACGGACGACGACGGACGACGACGACGGACGACGACGCCGGACGCCGGACGCCGGACGCAAAGTGATGGGAATAGCTCACTTGGCCCTTCGGGCCAGGTGAGCTAAAAAAATATATTCTTTTAAAATCAAGGGCAGATAATTACATTGATTTGATAGGACACTTTGAGTTTTGTATTTATTTTTAAAGAACAGAAGGCAGAGGCCCCCTATTTTTATTTGATGTTTCAAATGTTCTTATAAAAAGTAATTCTCTGATTAAATTTAAATGTAATGCAACTGGGTGAGTATCGCAACAATAAAAACTTGTATTCTAGTTACTAAAACATAGATATGTTAAGACTCCTGATTCACCTGTACTTTTGTGGAGATCTAACTTCGTAATATATGTAAAGAATATAACAAGGACTTTTGTGATCCTAGTTTGAAACAAGAGTGAACACAGAACAGCATGGATAGTATTTGCCATTCTGAGTGTATTGCATAAAACTAGGAGTCAACCCACTAAAGGATACCCCACCCCATTCCAATTCATCTTCTGAAATATTTCAGACAAATATGATTTTCCTTCATGCACATTCCCAGGCGGTGTACTGCACTTGATATAAAATTTCAACAATATTGATAAAGCAGATAAGGAGAACATCCACTTATCTTACTAAACACTGTTGCAACATATTGCAACATTAAACAATTAAGATCCATTTCCCCCTTAAAATATTTCAGACCAGGATTATTTCCTTCATATACATTCTCTGGTGGTGTCAGTCTACTGTGTAAATTTACATCAATATCCATCAAGGTAATTAAAAATAGTTACACTTACAGGTCCTGTTGCCACTTATTGCAATATTAAACTAATTAGGTTCAATTATCTCCCTTGAAAAGTATTGGATCTGGACTATTTCCTACATACTCAAGTCTTAGGTTGTGTACTGCAACAGTGTTAAGTTTCAAAATCAATCAATGCAAATAATGGAACTAGGTGAGTATTTGAGTTGCACTTACGAGACCTGTTGCCACTTATTGCAATGTTAAACTAAGTAAATTCAATTATCTCCCTTGAAATAATTTAGACTCTGTAAAGTTTCATCTTATTGGTACATACATTACGGAGGAGTTAAGTTTACAAGACATATGAAACAGACAGACAGACAGAGTGATTCATATATTCACTCCAAAAACTTTGTGGGGTTTATAATAAGTACAAGATTATATCATGTCAGGAGTCACTTTAAACAATTATCTTCAATAGAATTAGCATACAGTACAGAGAAACAATTATTTCAGAATTATTTCAGTATTTTTTAAAATTTTGGATTCAGAAGAATAAAATGCTACAAGTAGCGAAATTTCACCAAAGTTTCATGAGAATTCAGTGGCGGATCCAGAACTTTTCCTAAGGGGGGCCCACTCCAGTCATGCATCAGTGATTCCCTATATAATCAACCAAATTTTTACCACGAAAGGTGGGACCCGGGTCCCCCAGGGCCCCCCTGGATCCGCCTATGGAATTGCTGAAAGTATTTTTGAGTTATTGTCCAATAACTGGAAAATTCCCCCTTTTGTAATGAATAAAACCCCATAACTCTGAACTATAAAATCTAAAATTTATATAATTCTAAAGGGACCTTACATCAATAGATATAAACAATTCACCAAAGTTCAATAAGAGCTGCTGAAAGTATTTTTGAGCTATTGTTTGAAAACTGGAAAATTCCCTTTTTTTAATGATTAAAACCCTGTAAATGGGAAACACAAAAAATTTAAAATTTATAAAAATTGAAAGGGAGTTTATGTCAAAAGATATAAACAATTCACCAAAATTTCTTGCAAGTTGGTGAAAAGTCTTTTTAAATGATTGTCAGAAAACTGGAAAATTTCCCTATTTTTAATTAATAAAACCCTATAACTCAGAAACTTAAAATCTAAAATTTATAAAAATAAAGGATCTCACCTCAATAAATATAAACGATTCACCAAAGTTTTAGGCAAATTGATTTAAGCCTTTTTGAGTTAATGTCTGACATGTTGACGATGGATGGACAGACAACGGTATACCATAATATGTCATGTAACCAGGTCTATAACAATAACTGTGAGAAGACAGTTTTGTGTCATTTCTGAGTTGATTAAATGTTTCATAAGTTATCCCATGGAAACTGTTCATGGCAGCATGTCCAGTCTGCCTTACTTGAACAGAGTACTAACCAGTTTTCTATTGGTTAATAAAACATAAAATTTCAATGAAAATTATGTTAAAGATGAATTGAAACATTATCCAATATGCCTTAATTAAATGGATTTTGATGAAGTTGTTAAATTAAAGTGCTTGTTTTTTCAGAGCAACTAATCCTAAATATACTTCAGTCTCAAACATAGCATTTTTTTGGGGTGATCGATACCATTGTAGGTCCTGGATTTCTTTCAACATCACCAGACAGCTGTAGTATTAACCTTTTGAAGTTCTTTCAGTACCTGCTTGCTAAAACCTTCACTATTGTTACTTCATTACATCCTGAAACAATAAACATATAGTTATATATTTGTATCATATATGTAATATTAAAAACAGTAGTTTTATATAGAATGAAATTCAAAACAGTGTGGCTGTGGCCATTGATTGACACATTAAATTCATCCATTGACTGGGACAATTTAGGTGAACATTTGTATGTAACGACCACTGCTCACTATGTACTTTTTAAAGACACTTAAACTATGGGATCACCAAAGGTTCTCAACACCTTAATAAAGTAATTCGAAAAAATAATCAGAAATAACAGGATGTTTCGATTTATATCAATTATATAAATCAAAACATAAAGGTTATTCCTGATTAATTTTTCGAATTATTTTATAATTAAAGTCGTTAAGAAACCTTTGGGGACCCCACAGTTTAAATGTCTATCGTAGGTACGTCGTGAACAGTGGTTGTTGCAGACGAACGTTCACGTAAATTGTCCCAGTCAATGGATGAATTTAATGTGTCAATCAATGGCCACAGCCACACTGTTTTGAATTTCATTCTATTTGATAAATAGCCTGCTGTTTAATCTGTATTGCTCAACTTTGATGAGTACCCTTTATCACACTCCTACTCGGATTTCACCTTTGTGACAGTAGTGATTCAGACAAAATAAAACGGTCATTAGAGCATGAAGCCATTTATTGAATTGCATCATTGTTTGGCATGTTATGTCACAGACATCAAGCGTTCATATTCTGGCACACGAAATGCAACTATAAAAAAGATCTCAATGAAATACCATAGATCACCATACAAAACACACAAAAAATAAAAATAAACAAAATAATTCTATGAACAACATGACTCAAACTGTAAGGTAACACAGGAGCTTCCAATAAATAATTAAGCATTTCTCTTTAACGCTTTCAAAACAGAAGTAAATCTCAGGTGCTAGGGGTCAGAAAGCAGTTGATATTCACTCTCCTGTTTAAATATATGATAAAGAGTACAAAACATGACGAAATCCGTATCACAAGCCATACAAGATATCTTATATAGTTAAAAAGATATCTTATACAGTTTATAAGATATCTCATATAGTTTAGGAGATAATGATGATAAAATTGAGAATGTGTCAAAGAGACAACAACCGGAATATAGAACAGACAACAGACAACGGCAGAAGGTCATTTACACATCAGACTGTGCTGGCTACCCAAACTTTAGATACACCAAACCAGACCCTTTTCAGAAACATGCAATATGTGGTTTCAATTTTAGAATTCATTTATACATTTCAATGTGTTCTACAAGGATCGCCAGTACTATATACACCTTTCAAATAAAACTCAATTTCCAAACTATATTCTATATATTTTGATATTTACATCTTAGTTATGCCTATTCTGTTTTAAATACTTTCTACTTTCAAGTATGTTTTTTTTTCTGGCCCAATTTGGTGGTGGTACATGTTTATATAAAGTCTATCTGAATTTTTTGGCTAAAAATTCTGCTCAAACCAATGCTTAGGGCTATCTTATACTTGCAGTGATTTTTTTTTTTGGCTCTGTGTTTAAGGCTTTAATACTGATAATAGTTAAGAAAAAGTGCAATAAAGCCCTGATCCTTTGATTTTTGTGTGTGCTTATAGAGCCTTGAAAACAAATAAAATCCTGTGGACATCCATACTCTTATAATGTGAAGAAACATCCTACTATATATCCTACTAAGCTGTATCTCAAAAACTGTAGGAGGAGAAAGCCGGAAAAAACAATGTACTCTTATAGAGAAAAACAGACAGTGGGATAGACAGGGTTAATTAATTGAGCCTTTACATTTTTTAAGATTTAGTTTACCAAAAAAATAATGAGACAAATGTCAAAAAAATATAATAGGCACAACAACTGTGCAAAAAGTCATTGGCCTAAGTGTTTTGGGGCTTATACAAGACAAATCTCATAATATGAGATTTCTTACAACAACAAAATATACGCTAAATTTCACATTAATATAATATACACATTGCACTCCTTCCTAAACATTTTGAACATATATATCAATAAAAACAAATACTGATTTTAAAGAATCACATTAAATTCCTTACAATACCAAATCCTTAAAAATAAGTTTTTCTCAGAGGATTTGCATTTATATGAGGTCAATATTGCAATACTTTTAGAAATTGTTGACTACGGTACATTTGGTTGTGGATTGAGAGTTGTCTCATTGATAACCAAACCACATCTCTTTTTTTTTTATAAAGTATCATTCCTCCCTTTAAGATTATTATATAAAATAAATGGTGATATGATGTTGTCAACTACATAATATGGTAAACAGACTTTTTCTACTATTCTATAAAACTGGAAAAGTCTCACCCATAATTATAAAGACTATGTTATCCTTTAAAGTTTTGCTACAGATCATATCATTAATTGTTCTCTTAAGTAAGAAATTTATGCACTTCACAATAAGCATGATTGAAAGTTTGTCAAAGTAGCAATGAACATTACGTTAGTCATACAAGAGAAAAGCATACCTTTCTTCTCAACATCAGAAATAGGACTAAAAAAAAAGCTTGATCACAATTGTTGTCTTTTCTTTGAGCACATAGACCAACTCTTTTTGGTACATATATCCCTATAAAAAGAAAGTTAAAATGAAGACTTTAGTTATCCCATAAGTTAACTATAAGTGAAAACAAATACATAATTTAACTAGGGTATGTAGAAAACCCTACATTAAACTTGCTCTACAAAACACTGTCAAGAATATTATTTTGTCTATACCATTATTAGTTATTCCATGTGAAGGACAATTTTTTTTTTAAATAATATTGTAATACTAAACTCTAGTTACTAACTAAATAGTAACACATTATTCATTTTTTTTTAAATTAATTTCATTGAAAAAACTGTTCTGCTTGTCCTTCTCCAAATAATAAGTCTTGACATGAAGATGCATGTAAAACTAATAGAATAGGCTGGACAAAATGCTGGAGGTCATGCACATTAAGTTTAAAGGTGAAATTGGGAATCTGTATACTGTCATAATATTATTGAACTATTAACCCTTTTAATCAGTACAATAAAATAAAAATGTCTTCCATAATAAGTTAATATCCTTAATCATCTAAACATCTTCCTCTTATGTCAGCAGAAAATAATACAATTATTGATATAGCTATTCACATTCAAATCATGCAAAAAACTGTAAATATGGTACATATGGACCAGTAATTCTATAGATTGAAATTGCCTTAGTACATCAGCACCTGTATACAAGTATCTGAGTATGTTTTGAAAATGTAAAAGATTAGTTTCCCATGTTAACTTACTGGTGATTCAGTAAAAACAAAAATTATTGAAGCAACAATACCTGTGACCTGTCTCAAACCTACTTATATTCAATTTTTGCTTAAAAGTATCATTAACATCTCATATCACCTTGTAAGGGAAAAGTAAGAGTGTGCATTGAAACTGAATCAATGCCACTTTCCTCTTTTTGCTGGATCATGTGGATGTTGAATCTTCCAGTCTAGTGTGTGGTCTGTTTCGGGCAAAAACTATCTAATCTTTGGTGGATTTTTAGTAAAGCAGATTCTTTTCATTCTACAATAAATAAACAAATTTCAATATATGTTCTATTTGTTTTACATGCAATGTATCAAGTTTCATTAAAACCATTCACATTGAGAGTTTTGCTTAAAAGATACTACAATAAGTCTTCAATTATCTCCCTTTTATAAATTATGACTCAAATAAATGGGGAATATGTCAATGGGACATAGATGATGCACCCTATGCATATCATATAAAGTTATAAAGGGACATAACTGAAGAAGAGTAAAATTGACCCTACCCAAATGTGCATGTTGATTTGCGGTGTCAGATCAGTATTGTGTATAAGTTTTATTACATTTGTTTGAGACTAACTTATGTTTGAGAAAGGAAGCAAAAATTCAGCATTTATTTCCATTTTTTATGCTTATTACCACAAAATACTTTTGTTACACAGCATAGTTATGATCCATTTGTAAACTTTGGGAAGTACGGATGTGCAAAAGGATGTAGACATACAGCCGGACACGGGTAGAACTTTGTGTCCCCTCATCATTTCAAGGTATAAGAGGAAAAACCTTGCAAGACGATCTCAAAACAGACAAACCAACATGTATCATGATTCCTATGTTATCGTAGTTTGTTGTGGTATTAGTTAAGAAATAGTTCATGGAAGCCAAAGATTGTTGGAAATTTACACATGGCCTGGGCTGAGATATTCAAATTTTATCCTGAGCGTTAGCGAGGAATTAAATTTATGAATTTCAGGCCATTTGTAAAGTTCCAACAATCTATGGCTGCCATAAATTATTTTGATTCTAATAGGATAAATACGGTCATTAAAAAATTGAAGTGAGGGTTGGTATTTTGTGTGTTTGGCTGTTCTTTTTTATTCCTTGTTAGATCAAGCTCAAACATTCTAATAAATCTGTAGCTTGCATGGATTATTTCGTGAATAACTGCTCGAATAAAACCTGTTTAATTCTTTTACTTCTCAATCCCAACATTTGCCATCTTTAATTTACATGTGTTTCTCGTAAGCGACTGTCAAATTCAAAATTGACATTTCATAACCAAAGAGCCGCCATGTTGACTTGCTGAAATCTGTAAATATTAGTATAATGCATTAAAATAGAAAATAAAACATATAAATACATCAGAAATCCATTTATCATACAAATTTCTATTGTTCACGTAACGGAACACCTTCAACTCTAGCGTTTTCATTTGTATGATGTCATGTTTTGAAATGACTTGAATTCGCCAAAAATATTAATAGACTTTCGCGAATTTAATTTTATTTCGATATTGTTGATTTCTCTGAACTCTTGGGCATTTATTTTTTTATTATGCATCTGAAAAAGAATAAAAGTTCTTTTGTCTTTTTTAATTGCCATTTTTAAAACAATAAAATCGGCAAAGAGTTTGCAAAGTTACTAAGGTTACAATACATGTGGATTTACGTGGGAGGTATGTTGTAACAGCCATTATTATGTACATCTCTGAGTCTGTGCTAAGTATAGATATATTGAGAATTTTATCACGGTGTTGTTTACAAAGCAAAAGCAGCACGTTATATTAGAATTAGTTGTAGATCTTGATACTGTACTGAGAAGTGTTACAAACAAAATTTGATTTGAAATACTGTACTTTCATTCCACTGAGCATTCATTCCGGGTATAACTGTTGGTAAACGGACAGAAAGTCACAGGACAAAAAGTCACAGGACATAAAGTCACAAATTTGATAGGACAAAAAGTCACAAGACAAAAAGTCACAAAGATTTTTTTGACAATTGTTTGAATATATAAGAGAAATATCTGGAAATATTTACTTTTTAATACATATATTCCTATCAAAGTTAATGATATTTATCATTTTACTTGAATAATGAAGATTTATTTAATTTTAATCATGCAAAGGACATATTTCTTGGCACCATAAAGCCATTTAAGTGCCAATCTACTTTGACATTTTGTTTTCTTAACAATAATTTTAATCATCTTTGATATTTTTTTGATAAATTTTGCTTACAAAGTTGGTAATATACAATACTTCAAGAAAAATACAAAAATGTTTTTGTAAAAATGAGCATTTTTTATTCCAAGAAAATGATCAGAAAAAATGAATTGTGACTTTTTGTCCTGTGACTTTTTGTCCGTGACTTTTTGTCTGTGACTTTTTGTCCTGTGACTTTCTGTCCTACATTCTAACTGTTTAATATTGGATGTAAATAGTGTGAAAGAATCGATTTTTATAGCATTGTTCAGTTGATATAATACCAGTTTATTGTTTACATATATTAATGGGTTAAAATTAGAATGATTTTCAAGGAACCAGTTTACAATCTAGCAAATAATATTGATGATGGTGAGGAAGATATTTTATAACTCAAAATACTTGTATCTATGATCAGGACATTAAACTTGATATAAACCTAATGTTTAGAGCAGATTTGTGCAGAAGCTAACAAAACCTTTAAACAGACTTATTAAGAAGGGATATAGTTACGATACTGTTGTCAGGTCATTAAAAATTGCATATTTTGGCTTTAATATTGATTCACTTATAGGGTCTTTGCATCAGAATTAAACACATTCATTTAAAAATCAGTTTTGACATGACACGGGTTATGTTCTCATATATTTCATGATGGTATAATACTAAACCCCTAATGGGAGGGATTGTGCCTGATATTCATATGATGAAGACATAATCTTTCATTCAGTTTAATTGAGGTCTGGAGCTGGCATGTCAGTAACTGCTAGTAGTCTGTTGTTATTTATGCAGTACATGTATTGTCATTTTGTTTATTTTCTTATGTTACCTCTTTTGACATTGGACTCGGACTTCTCTTGAACTGATTTTTACTGTGGGTATTGTTATGCATTTACTTTTCTACTTGGCTATAGGTACCTGTCACAAGTCAGGAGCCTCTGGCTTTTGTTAGTCTTGTATGATTTTTAATTTTAGTTTCTTGTGCATAATTTGGAGTTTAGTATGACATCCATTATCACTGAACTAGTATATATATTTGTTTAGGGGCCAGCTGAAGGACGCCTCCGGGTGAGGGAGTTTTTCGATGCATTGAAGACCTATTGGTGACCTTCTGCTGTTGTCTGTTTTATGGTTGGGTTGTTGCCTCTTTGACACATTCCCCATTTCCATTCTCAATTTTATTGTTCTTACAGAAAGTTTCAATTACAGAGGCATCCTTAACTAGAGCAATCATTACAGTATAAAATCACTAGTGTAATCATCCCTGGTTTCATAACACTAGCGTGAACATTCCTTGGACGAAAACTTTATTGTTTACATCAATCAACTATGCAGGATTCAAATACACCATAAATCCTCCAAATAAAGTACACTGGCAGAATCAAACCACTGTTACATAACCACAGCCTTGCATTATAGGACTAGTTGCATGGTCTACAGTTAGTTATTCTATACCAGCTGAACCCTTATTATATTAAAATTAAGTTTTAGTGGCAGCGATTCATGCAACATAATTCTGCAAGTTTTGTGCAAAAAACAGATAAACGTTCTGCAATATAATGTGGGCTTCTGGATCTCTGAGTGTGGTGTTATCAATAAATAAACTATGTCTTGGTAAGCTTGCATTTAATGTAGCACCATTCTCATATTATCCCTGATAAACAAATGTATTTTTTAAGTAAGTAAGTAAGTAAGTAAGTAAGTAATGACTTTATTTACAGAGGGTGACTCAATTAGCTTTCGCTAATCTACCTTGAGGCCCTCACAAAGAACAAACAGTACAAATATTACAAAGCTTACAGTTTCTAACATATTATGTAAATGCACTATTCATACTAACTATAAACTGTCTGTAGAACAAGAGAAAAATAAATTCATTGATATATATATACATAACATTCCAATCATTAGAATATTTGAGTAAGTTGTTATAATTCATTTATAGACAAGAAATCAACACATTTTTGTTTAAAAGTGTCCAGGTTTTCACAACATTTTATTTCATTTGGTAGTTTATTCCAAAGTATAGATGAGCTATATGCAAAAGATTTCTTCATTGAATTTGTGTTCGGTCGTACAACAGCTAAATTATTATTTGCAGATGACCTTAGATTTCTACTATGTAGGTTAACAATTGGACAACAGAGTTCCTTTAAGTAATTAGGTGCTTTATCGTTTAGAATTTTATGTACAAGAATAAGTTTATGATATGAAATTCGAGATTTGAAATTCAACCACTTTAGCTCTTTAAATAAATTTATACTAGGTGTTAGTATTGGTGCATCAAGTATAATCCTTGTAGCTCTTTTCTGCATTTTAAGGATTTTTTTATATCCATCCTCATAGCAATTTCCCCATATTGAGCAACAAAAATCAAATATGGGCAGAATATAAGCATTATAAAACAGCTTTCTACTACTTATATCCAAAAATTTCTTAATTCTAGATAGCAGTGCGATACGAGAACTTAAGTTTTTACATACATAGTCAATTTGAAATTTCCAGTCCAAATTTTTGTCAATATATACACCCAAAAGTTTCTGTATTTCAACGGGTGTGATTGGGCTATCTTGTATACATATATTCATATCATTTCCTAGCAAAGTTCGTTTTTTATTTGTTCCAATTAACATAGAAGTAGTTTTTAAGGGATTTATAACCATCCTATTTTTCATGTTGTTTTGCCTTCAACTTTTGAGGGGGAAGTTTTTGCACTTGCAGTAAGACATATGTATTTCATTTTAATATTTTGGAGTAGATAGATATAACATTTCTCTATTAATCAACCTGATGAAAGCAGGTTTCTGTCTCCTGTTATAAATTGTCCCACTTTCTAGGCCAGAATTTACCAGTCAAAGTGAAAGTGAAAGTGAAATTGACTAAACGGAAAATAAATTTCACAACTTCCGGTCCAAACGTATGAAACAATTCCGGACAGTACCACTGCCACTGTACATTTTGCTATCGGCCTCAGCTATGGGCTGACCGAGAGGTTGCGCGTTTTGCAGTTAAAAACGACGTCGTTAATCAATATAAACGTTTGACAAATATTTATGTTTAGCAAATATAACTCAATTTTTCATGACACGTTCAATTAGATTCATAGATCTGCAGGTGGGTTTTGGTTAAACAGTCAAGTTAATCAGTGTTTGAGCAACAGGCTCGTTTAATATTCTACAATAAAACATGCTTTAAGTCAAATCAAAAAGGGACGGGACGAGGAATAGGAATTATTGGAAAAAAAAACTTCGTAGTAGGTAATATGTATAATTGTTTACAAATTAAAGTATGCATTTAATTCTCAACTTACTTGAATCTTTATTTTACATGATGCACCGTTAGTCGTATCATGACAAGATGCAAAAGTTTGGTCAATTAATGTAACAATGACCTCTACACCCTCTGTTTGCATGTGGCTTGAAAGATTTGGGGTTATGATTATACAAGAAATACAATGATTGGCCAATGTTCAGCCTCTGTGTCATACCAAAATATCTGTGTTTTTTACTTGAATAAGATAACCCCATACTCAGTTTATCCTATGTGCTAACATTGTATAATTTCTGTGTTACCCTTATTGAATAGTACAACTCCATACTATATGTTAAATTTGTATCATTACTGTGTAATCTTACTTGAATAGGATAACCCCATACCGTATACTAGCATGGTTATAATACGGTGTTACTCTATTTCCATAGAATAACCCCATAACATGTGTTAACATGGTATACCATATGGTCTATTGAACAACGTAACTCCACTAACATATAAGATCTATTGAAGAGGATGACACGGGTTGCATCGGGTGATTTCTGAACATATACATTTTAACTATTTTTCTTCATTTTCTTCAAAAATTAAAAAAAGTTCGTCTGTTTATTTATCATTCTACATTAGACATTTATGGCATATACAGTAAAAATGATATTTTAGGATCCGCACTTTACATACACTGATACAGATAAAATGATTCGTTGAGTATTTTCGTGTGACTGTGATATTTATATACAGTATTAAATAAATATATACTTGAAAAAAAAAAATCAGAACATGGGAGAATGTCAATTATAAAGTCTATACAAGGCTACAAAGGACGGACGCCAAAGAGTTATTTTAACAAGTTATTAAGCTTAAATATGCTATATATATTAGAACACTCTTCAATTCAACTCTTTATATTTTGTACCAATACATATGCATATATCGATTCTTATAATTAAGTCTGTTAAATGTTTACTGCACTTGCATACAATACAAAAATTGTCCCGGGGATGATCTATGTAGAAAATAGTTTATGACAGTTATTTTTATAGCATTCAAGCTGAAAAAGCTTTCATCGCCTGATTTAAAACCAGGATTTGTCTGAACTAACTGCAATGCTATGCAAATATTATTGACGATCGCGATTGCAGTGAATAGAAAACCTGCAAGTTTGAAATAACAGTAACCCATTGGTCAATATGGTGATATGACAATGTTAATGGTGATAATGACGATGTCAATGGTGATGTGAGATTTTCCGTCCGTAAAGTTGTTTATGTTTACGAAGCCTGTGCATATCGTTTTTAGTGGTGTCAATGCAAACATTTTCTAAACCCACCAAAAAATAAAGCATGGATGGATGCGTTCTAGTATAGTTTGTATTGAAATTAGAAAATTTCCATAAGTAAGTATTTTCTATTAAAGGAAAAAGGTATTACTAAAAAAACATTAATTGTACATGTACCATTAATAAAAGAAATGTTTTATCTTAGATATCTATATTTAAACTATCACCAACAAGACATAACACAATATTAAACAAACAGTGAGATCGAACATCGAAAAAAATATTTCGTCTAATCAGAGACGAGATTAGCAACATTATGGTCAAAGGTCACAAATTCGTTATGAATATCGACTTCGTAGAGAAAAAAAAAAAACTATTATGATACCTATCATCCTTCCCTACGCCTATATCACCCTGCTCAGTCGCTCTGTAATTTTCATATCATGGCTTTGAGACGAGAGCAGACATTATCTGTGACGTCACAATGTCTGAGCAGAAGTTATCAGCGACGTCACAATGTGTGAGGAGAGTGACGTTTGTCAAGCGTAAAACTGTCTTAGGGAGTGGGAAAAGACCAATAGAACGATAAACAGTGTTTTTGTCTAAAATAAAATTATAAGTTCAGATGGAAAATGTTTAGAGAACGATCATTGAACTTGAAAAGGCAGGAGGGGTTATGGTATTTTTTCAAAAAAAATATTCTGATTCCCAAATTGATGAATAAAAAATCTGTTCAAGCAGAGAACAAAAAAAATATTTTGAATCCAGATCTTCACCAAAAATGATTTTATCTTTCAGATATGCAAAATAAATTTAACTTTTATATATCTAAAAACATTTAAAACTTCCAAAACCGCACAGGTAAGTCTGTACACAGTAGTCTTTTAGGTGACAATGGCCGTATTTGCCAATTTGTTATGATAAACCTTAATACTAGTGGTAAATTCTGACTAAATAATTTTAATTGTTAGCGCTGAAGGGCTTCGGTGAAAAAAAATCTGACTTGAATAAAAAAAAACATTTGTATTCCTGATCATCTTCAGTTTGTGATTTCTACATCAATTTCATGAACTAATTCAGAGTCAGTTTTATGTCATTTCTTGCATATATTTTTTTTTGTTACATGTACATGATGTAGCTTACTTTTCAAGTTTTTTTATGACAATAGAATAAAATTGAGAATGGAAATGGGAAATACAAGCATGTCCAAAATTTGCTTTCGAGTAATGCTTAATCATGTCATAGTCGTTTTCAAGAAGACACATTTGGTTTCCAGACAATAACTTGAGTATAAGTGAATGGATCTCTATGAAATTTTACTAGAAGGATCAATACACAACAATCTAATTAAAAACCGATCTCTCATCGCTCCTGTTTCTGATATGTCGCGTGGGCTCCCACGCGACATATCAGAAACAGGAGCGATGAGAGATCGGTTTTTAATTAGATTGAATACACAAAAGAAAGATTAAGAACTGATTTTGGGGTTTTGGTACAACATTTTGGGGTTGTTTTTTTTTCAAAATTTTTGGTTTTTCTTCCAAAATTGACCCTGTTTACATTGATTATACTGGTCTAGTATATATATAGATGCAACAAATACTGATTTGGCAGGAGATGCATACAAAATATGGTGTTTTAAATATTTTATCTGTAATTTGTGCATTTTCCCTATGATGTGTACTTCTTGATAATGTCGACGTCAGTATCATGATAAAGAAAATATATTTGGTAAGTATATATATATAAATTCACAATTGACATGCGCCAGTGCGCTTCAAAAGGATCTTCTTTCCCTTTCATTCCCTAAATTACACAGGATTTTTTTTCTCTCACAAAACATGCAGAACACATGAGTTATTTGGTAAATAAAACACTTGTCATTGTTTGAAACTTTCAGTAATAAAAATTCAGCTTAGCCTGTTTGAATGTTTCACTGATTGTATGAAAATTTTAACAGAAAATGTACAAAACACTTGATAAAATTGCATTATCTGAAGAATTATTGATAACTTTCCTCACTTTATATTCACAAGGACATATAACTAACATATTGTCCATGCTATTCTGATCTGAGTTTTTATTCATACATATATACTGGCATGGCTGGTGCTGTTCCAAGTTGTCTTCTTTTTCTGTTTCTTGAGAAGTATTTGTTTAACCTGTTCAGTCACTATAAAGTGTTACAATTCTTATTTAGACGCAACACACAAATAGTGACCAAAAAGGTACCGCTTTCACATGAGAGAAGCTAGAAAAAAAATTAAATGTACACATTTTCAATATTTTTGTAGGATTTACTATCATATGAAATTAAGGAGTTAGAGACTTCTGCTGAATAGAAATGGTTGGGTTCACCTGATACCTGTTTTCAAATTAGTCCATTATATTGAAGTTTGAAGGGTCCAAAATTAAAATATGTTTGATTTCAACTGACATAAAAAAAAATTGGTGTTTTTTTTATAAATATATATGCTAAATATACATCTGTGGTCATATCAGGCTGTGCGTGGCGAAGCATTTTATTGCCTTTAGGTTTGTACTTTTTTTTTTTGGTCATGAAAATAAATTTGTAGTTCTGTTGTGAAGTTGCTAACACGAGAATACCCAAATTGCACCTATATTGTCAGTTTTTTTCACCAACTGCGCTCATTCGCCAAAAAGGTTCACATTGTGGCTCGCGACTGATATTTTACGATATCAATGTGTAGAAAACCCGCTAATTTATACTTAAAGTGTATGAACCAGCTGTTTATATTCTTTTGTTACTTTCATCATGTTCTTGGGTAATGAATATTTATTAAATTATGAAAAATATTAATTATGTTTTAGTTGATACCACAATTACATGTACATGTAAAACATTATGACTTTTGTCTATCATGATATGAAATAAAGATAGATGTTTAATTTCATGCGAGATTCTTTAATAAAACCTCGTCCTGAACATGCATGAAATATTTGCCACTGGACATTAAGCAACCAACAATCAATCAATCTTTAATAAAACAAGCTTTACATTCATTTCCCTGTCATTTCTATATTTATCTTGAACTAAAACCAGTAAACTTAAACTTTTCAAAAAATCTTAACTAAACGGTGTACCCATTTTGTTATTTTACTTTTTCATTTAGCACATGATAAAGTTCATTTAAAAAAAATTAGCAAAATCCTATATTGTATATTTATACCTCCCACTCACTTTAAATAAACTGCTCATTCTAGCTTTTTTAGTATCAAACCTCTCATAGCCAATAAGAACATTGTCTTACAGTTCTAGGTAAACGTGATTTTTTTTGGGTTTAAATGCAGATCTGGAAAAGTGAATAATGAGGTACATCGGCAAGGTACAAGGGTAAAAATTTTCAAAAACGTCAAAAACTGTATGTTCTTAGAAATATAGACGAGCAAATTAATCACAACCATTATTCTTTCTATTTATAACAAGGTGAATCAGTAATCCAGGTGTGATGTGAAAAGGGAAGAAATGTACATTTTAGTTATTTTAATATTATATTATATTATATAAAAGAAGATGTGGTGTGATTGGCAATCAGACAACTCTTTACAAGACTAGTTTATTTCTAGTTTAGTTTGAATGATTTTCTTTTGTTTAAACTCTGATAATTGATGTCTTCTGTAAAAATTAAATAAAAAAAGGACAGATTTTTAAATGTCTTACATGCAGCATAATAACTAAATACTAACAGCTGTGAATAACAATGATTACAAGTAGATGTACTTTATATAACATTCGAACCACTCGATGAATTCAAAGATATATTCAACAGGTAAAAACAAGCTTGAAAAAAGTAAAATCACAAAAATACTGAACTCCGAGGAAAATTCAAAACGGAGAGTTCCTTGTCAAATGGCAAAATCAAATGATAAAAAACATCAAACGAATGGACAACAACTGTCATATTCCTGACTTGGTACATGCATTTTCAAATGTAAAAAATGGTATATTGAACCTGGTTTTATAGCGCTAAACCTCTCACTTTTTTGACAGTTGTATCGAATTCCATTATATTTTCAACGATCCGTGAACAAAACAGACATAATAGGCATTCTGTAAAATCAATATATACTAGAAATAGCTGTAACGTTTTATAAAAATCGAAGTTAAATTGAAAAAGTTATAGAAATATTAAAAGTTGACTATCTGAATTAAGTCTGAACTGAAAATTCTACATTTTACACGAAAAGAACACCAGAATATGAAATTTTTACTGTACAAAGCAAATATATTATTTATCAATATCAATATGACATTGCTATGTCATTCGAGTAATTATGTATTTGTTTTTTTTCACTACGTTCCTGCTGCTGTTGAAATCAGTTGATAGATAAAAAAAAATACGGCGGAGTTTAATTTGTCATCGAGAGAATTCACAACATAAATCAAAATTAGACAGAGTTTAAAATGAGTCGTTGATTCACCCATGGGTAAAAATCAGTATGTAAAACATTAAAAGATTTTGTTTTTGAATAACGGTATTTTAAAAGTTTAAATGTCATTCATATACATTTAAAAATTCAAATTGCTGGATTTGTTAAGAAAAAAAGATTTGCTGGAACGATACCTCCATTTTTAGGAACTATTCGCTCAAATGGTATAACATCTGAATCATGACAACAAAATATTGCATATCTTGTTTAATCAATTTAATTTTCTGGATATCATGCATTTCATATGCAATTTCTGATAAATATTGGTGTAGTTTCTCAAAGTCAAAACACGGGTTCAAAATTATCTTTCTTTCAAGAAATTTCTGTAAACCTATTCAGTAACTACACACAAAACCATCTGTTCTAGCCAAGGTTTAAGATGCAGTCCCCTCCTCTCCACCCTTGGGTGATTAAGCCAACATTTGAGATTTTGATGCTGCGCCATCTACCGGTAGGCAAGAGTCACGCCCATTTCGACTGCATCATGTTTGACGGCACTTGAAATTTCTTTGTGGAGTTGTAAAAATGGTTGTGTCTATTGTTTACAAAGCAGGAACTGTAAATATACGTTAACATTCAAACATTTGTGCAAGAAACATACACAAGAATTCCAATTAGTTAATTGAAGACTTTAAAATTGTCACTGAATATTGTCATATTTGTTGTTTGTTTTTTTTTGTTTTTTTTTTTGGGGGGGGGGCAAAAACTTGTTGCACAATCAGCACGTAGCAATTGTTTATTTACATTTTCTACACTTCAACATAATCATCTTGAAGGCTCCTTTTCAATGAATGCAGCCAGTTACAACTGCGATCAATGAAAGTCTTTATCTCGTTGATCCGAAATTCTATCTTAATCCGCCAAGGGTGCATAGGAATAGACGGGATCGTAGCCCTTGGCTGGCAAAGTTGAACCAAAACCAAAATCTTACAAAAATAATGACATCTTAAAATTGAATTATGGGTAATGTTTTTAAAACTATGTGTTTTGGGGGCGAGTATTGGGTAGTAATAAATAATTCGTATACTCATGGAATTAGATTTTTTTGCAGCATTAATAGGGAAATCTGGTTTGACTTTAATAATTAAAAGTAATATGCTAGTTTAGACGGAGATGGAGTATCTTTTATGTTAAAAGGTACATAGGAAAATTACGCAATGGGATAATTCGAACTGTATTTTTATCAAATGTATAATTTACTATTGAATGAAATCAATATAAATTGACTTGTTTCCAAAAGACAAATTTAAGCGTTACTGCCGACAGAAGTTTTAGTTAAGACAAGAACTGTTTTCATTTTCCCTCCGTGGGCATTACTCAGAATGTTCTATAATCATCATAGGTTGATGAAATCTTAATACATGTACATGTATATTTTGATAACATTCTCTGTTTGGAGAATTTGCAGGATGATGTAAGTACTTCATATTAAAACTTATAAAAGTATCCACATAACGATGTGATAGTGATTACTTAATCAAAATTTGAAAATGATATATGTATGAATAAAAGGCAGTACAAAGCTTGTATATTCATTATTTCCAAAATGTTGATGACTGATCTTTGTTGACCTAACTTACTTTTTGGACTGCGTGAAGCTAAAACATTTTGTATGGTACGCTGTAAAAATCTACGCATGTCTCTTTATTGTAGTTTGTTGTTAGTTTGTAGACTCATTGAATGTATCGTCTCTTTTTCCATATATAATACTGCATCAGTGAAGACGTTTGAATTGTCTTATATTTTGGTATGTCTCGACCTTTATAGATTGCTTTGTGATATGGGTTTTGCTCATTGTTAAAGGCCTATTTAATTACCGATGCCCTCAGCTCAGAGTAAAGAAAACAAGATAATGATTGATGCAGACAGACGATCCTTTTTATCTTCTTTTATTTTCTCTCTTATTTACAAAATGCATCTCATCTTGTTTGTTGTTAATTAAGTAAATGATACATCTTTCCCTTTTTGTGTTCAGAAGAATGAAACGGAAAATTAAAATTCATTTACATTTTTCGACGGTTATTGATAATATTTTGTATTGGACACAAAAGTGAATTACTCACATATCCCTTTTTTTTACATCTAGGTATATTCTTACACTTAAAGAGTGACATCAAGTTTATATCAATAATATTTGTTCTTGGAAAGTTTAATGATGATTTCGAAAGTACCACCAAACAAGACGTATTGCATATATAAAGCATATATTCATTTATATATAGGACTCGTATGACCTCATTTTTTGTTTTTAGATTTTTTAATCCGTGGCGTTGTCAGTTTATGCAACTATCAATTAACCATTCAAATTTTACAATGTTCAATATCAATAGGTTGTTTGTGTCATTTGGTCCTATTGTCCCTGACCTCATATTGTGATTCATAAGATATACGAGTTTGAAAGTCCCTTTAGTATCTTTCGTCTACTTCCACCATTTTTATTATTTGGAAAAGAGTGTTTCAACATATACGGTTTGACGGATATTTTAACGTACTTATAACGTTTTTTAGAATGTTGATTGGATCTTACGCAAGATCAAGCGAAAGACAAAAATACGATTTCCGCAAATCAAAGGCAAAGATTACTTGAAAGGTTTGGTGCAAAAATTTGACCTTGTGAACATCCTTTAAAAAACGACTAAACATGTCGATTGAATACTAATCAGAACATTTTATATCACATTAGCATGTTATTATAAGTATAAAAAAAGAAGATGTGGTATGATTTCCAATGAGACAACTATCCACAAAAGACCAAAACGACAGACATTAACAACTATAGGTCACCGTACGGCCTTCAACAATGAGCAAAGCCCATACCGCATAGTCAGCTATAAAAGGCCCCGATAAGACAATGTAAAAAAATTCAAACGAGAAAAACTAACGGCCTTATTTATGTAAAAAAAAATGAACGAAAAACAAATATGTAACACTTAAACAAACGACAACCACTGAATTACAGGCTCCTGACTTGGGACAGGCACATACATAGATAATGTGGTGGGGTTAAACTTGTTAGCGGGATCCCAACCCTCCCCCTAACCTGGGACAGTGGTACAACAGTACAACATAAGAACGAACTATAAAAATCAGTTGAAAAAGGCTTAACTCATCAGAAGGACAAATGTAAGTTTAGTATATTATTGTTGTATTTCCACCTGGGTTAAATGCAACTGTCAATTGACCAATCAAAATTTATAATGTTCAAAATATATATGATGTGTGTTTCGATTGATCTCATTGACTTATTTTCCATATCTAAATTTCTATCTGTTTTAGATATACACTTATCTCCATGTTGAGGTCCTGATACAATGAATGATGAGCCTGTGTCGCTCACCTTGGTCTTTGTGCATATTAAACAATGGACACAGATAAATTCACGACAAAATTGTGTTTTGGTGATGGTGACGTGTATGTAGATCTTACTGTACTGAACATTCCTGTTGCTACAATTATCTCTATTTATAATGATCTTGGCCCAGTAATTACAGTGGAAAATATATTTTTTAAATTTACCAAAATTTATGAAAAATGTTAAAAATTGACTATAAAGGGCAAAAACTCCTTAAGGGGTCAATTGACAATTTTGGACATGTTGTCTTATTTGTAGATCTTATTTTGCTGAACATTATTGCTGTGTACAGTTTATCTCTATCTATATAAATATTCAAGATAATAACCAAAAACGGCAAAATTTCCATAAAATTACCAATTCAGGGGCAGCAACCCAACAACGGGTTGTCCGATTCATCTGAAAATTTCATGGCAGATAGCTATAGATCTTTACCTGATTAACAATTTTAATCAGTCAGATTTGCTCTAAATGCTTTGGTTTTTGAGTTTTAAGCCAAAAACTGCATTTTATACCTATGTTCTATTTTTAGCCATGGCGGCCATCTTGGTTTATTGGCCGGGTCACAGGACACATTTTATAAACTAAAAATGATTGTGTCCAAGTTTGGAATAATTTGGCCCAGTAGTTTCAGAGGAGAAGATTTTTGTAAAAGATAACTAAGATTTACGAAAAATGGTTAAAAATTGACTATAAAGGGCAATAACTCCTAAAGGGGTCAACTGACCATTTCGGTCATTAGACTTACAAATGTACTTGTAAATCTTACTTTACTGAACATTATTGCCTTTTACAGTTTATCTCTATCTATAATAATATTCAAGATAATAACCAAAAACAGCAAAATTTCCTTAAAATTACCAATTCAGGGGCAGCAACCTAACAACAGGTTGTACGATTCATCTGAAAATTTCATGACAGATAGATCTTGACCTAATACACAATTTTACCCCCTGTCAGATTTGCTCTATTGTTTTTGAGTTATAAGCCAAAAACTGCATTTTACCAAAATGTTCTATTTTTAGCCATGGCGGCCATCTTGGTTAGATGGCCAGATCACCAGACACATTTTTTGTCTTAGATACCCCAAAGATGATTTTGGCCAAGTTTGGATTACTTTGGCCCAGTAGTTTCAGAGGAGAAGATTTTTGTAAAAGATTTCTAAGTTTTACGAAAAATGGTTAAAAATTGACTACAAAGGGCAATAACTCCTAAAGAGGTCAACTGACCATGTTGATCATATTGACTTATTTGTAGATCTTACTTTGCTGAACATTAGTGCTGTTACAGTTTATCTCTATCTATAATAGTATTCAAGATAATAACCAAAAAACAGCAAAATTTCCTTAAAATTACAAATTCAGGGGCAGCAACCCAACAACAGTTTGTCTGCTTCATCTGAAAATTTCAGGGCAGATATATCTTGACCTGATAAACAATTTTACCCCATGTCAGATTTGCTCTAATTGCTTTGGTTTCAGAGTTATAAGCCAAAATCTACATTTTACCCCTATGTTCTATTTTTAGCCATGGTGGCCATCTTGGTTGGTTGGACGGATCACACCACACATTTTTTTAAACTAGATACCCCAATGATGATTTTGGCCAAGTTTGCTTTGATTTGGCTCAGTAGTTTCAGAGGAGAAGATTTTTGTAAAAGATAACTAAGATTTACGAAAAATGGTTAAAAATTGACTATAAAGGGCAATAACTCCTAAAGGGGTCAACTGACCATTTCGGTCATGTCGACTTATTTGTAGATCTTACTTTGCTGAACATTATTGTTGTTTACAGTTTATCTCTATCTATAATAGTATTCAAAATAATAATCAAAAACAGCAAAATTTCCTGTCAGATTTGCTCTAATTGCTTTGGTTTCAGAGTTATAAGCCAAAATCTACATTTTCCCCCTATGTTCTATTTTTAGTCATGGCAGCCATCTTGGTTGGTTGGCCGGGTCACGCCACACATTTTTAAAACTAGATACCCCAATGATGATTGTGGCCAAGTTTGGTTTGATTTGGCCCTGTAGTTTCAGAGGAGAAGATTTTTGTAAAAGCTAACGACGGACGACGACGACGGACGACGACGACGGACGACGGACGCCGGACGCAAAGTGATGACGCAAAGTGATGAGAAAAGCTCACTTGGCCCTGTGGGCCAGGTGAGCTAATACACAGAATATTTTGTTTTTGGTAGAAGGTACATGCAAAACTAAACACAACAAATCAAATGCGTGTCTAAGCTTATTACTCATTTATTTAAAAAGTCTAACAAAAACGAAATTGTATACTTTATTGAAAAGTATTCACTGCTTATTTTGTTCTTTAAAACTTAATGTTTTGTCTGTTTTTTTTATATTTATTTGACGTGACTCTATACGTATACATCCCGTCCTTGTGTTATTGTTCTATGATAATTTTTGTATTCTTTTCTTTCATTTTTGCTAATCTGCTTTGTCTATATGCTTTTTTGTGTTGTTTCTTTGATACATACGAGGTGGTCTTGTACTTATACATCCCGTCATTGTGTTATTGTAAATTTTGTATTATTGTCTTTTATTTTTACTAATCTGCTTTGTCTATATGCCTTTTTGTTCTTCTTTGCTACATATTTGTTCGTTTTAATAGTGATTAAGATTATAACACAATGTTGACTGCTGTACCCCTATTTTTTACATTTTTACCTATCATATATATAAGAAGATGTGATATGAGTGCCAATGAGACAAGTCACAATTTATACAATTAAACCATTATAGGTTAATGTACGGTCTTCAACATGGAGCCTTGGCTCACACCGCACTGCAAGCTATAAAAGGCTACAAAAATTACTAAATTAAATGTAAAACCATTCAAACGGGAAAACCAACGGTCTAATATATATAAAAAAAAAAAAAAAAAAAACGAGAAAAGAGTTACACTTATGAACCACATCAACAAACGACAACTACTGAACATCAGATTCCTGACTTAGGACAGGTGCAAACAAAAGTGTAACATGATTACATAGAAAAACACACTATAAAATATCAATTGAAATGGCTTAACTCAATCAAAAGACATATTAACACGAGTGAACATACACTGAACAATTAAATATGATCTATGATACAATGTAAATACAAAATCAGTAGCATAAGAGATGAATAATTAAAGTAACAGTATTATACCGCTTTGTTTTGTCTGTTTTATCATGTCTGTTTGTTTTGTTCACACATCGTTGTCAATTAATGGAATTTGATGCGACTTTCATACAAGTGAGAGGTTAAGCTAGCTTTAAAACCAGGTCATATCCACCATTTTCTACATACGAAAATGTCTGTACCAAGTCAGGAAAATGACAGTTGTTATCCATTCGTTTGATGTTTTTGAGCTTTTGATTTTGCAATTTTATTATGGAATATTTTGACGTTTTTAATTTTCCTCGGAGTTCAGTATTTTTGTGATTTTTTTCTAGCCATGTAGAAAAAACAAACATACAGTTATATGCACAGTAAAACTGAGTTTGAAGAAGTCCGAGTCCAATATCAGAATAGGCAGTTACTGTCATGCCAGCTTTAGACCTAAATTTAACTGATTGAAAGATAATGTTTTCATCATATGAATATCAAGCACAATCCCTATTGCTATTGGTTTAGTATCATACCACTTAAGCCTATGTGTAATGTATACTCTGGTAAATTATTCGAGTAAAGAAAAGCAGTTTGATTCATTAATTGTATCAACTCGTTATTGAGAAGATACAATAAAAAGAACACTTAAATAAAGACCAGCAACCATTTCACGTTGACTGATTTTGGTTAGTGTTTACAGAATTAATTTCCTTTGAAAGGCACTTGTGCGTCTGTACACAAAGTCGGACGCAAAAACTTGGTAACACGTTTACTTTAATCGAAAAGCGATAGCGTGTTAAAATGATGAATTTTAAAGTCAAGTGATGTACAGAAAGCTGAATATCAATATTTTACGTAAACTTCTACTCGATTTGTTTAAGTATTAGACGTTATAATATCTGAAGGTCATCGTATTTTTGGCACATTTCAGCCAAAAATCTGAGTTTACTTACCTAATCTTTTTATTCAAAGACGCGGGTAGAAGTTTTATATCACTTTGGTACACAAGCTGTCTAAAGATAACAATTCTTAGAAAACCAACACTGTCTACACGTTAGCACTTTCGAGTTTTCTGTTCTCATGGTTATAAATATATTTTGAGTGTCACATGATAACCACATGATAATGTGAGAATATGTTATTTTCGAAAACAAAAGTTCATTTTCTCAACATACTAGCAATACAAAAAAATAAGCAAAGTGAATTATTAATGTGTCAAACAGTCTTTTTATTTCAAGTTGAAATATGACAATCATTTTCTCATTATTTTGCGAATACAGCATTAACCTATATTCGGCGGAGTACCTACTTGTTAGAATCAATTAGGTATCCTAAATTAGGCCTACGTGCCTATCCTCATTACAGTGAAAGTGTTATAAACATCAAAGAGGCTCGATCCAACGTTCTGCATGTGTACCGATATCCTATCTTGCATTACCAGATTCATGCAGACAGTTTGAGTTGCCATTTGCCATGGGGTACCAGTATATAGCCACACATAAATTGTAGTACCACTAGGATTAGTCAGCCTTAGAGTAAGGTGAGCCGGTACAAGGCCTGACATCATGGTAACAGACACCATGAAACGACCCGCCATTACAACAGTATAAATACCCGTTACGCTACTGTAAGTACCAATAGGAGCATTCTGACATCGAATTACGTTGTATTTGATAGCCTCATTTGCCACATACGAATGTGCACCAGTGGTTAATGTCGCTGTTAAGTCAGCTGTAAAAATATTTCAAGGGATTTAACAATATATAATGTACACATTAACATAACCGTACATTCATAACTTAATCTCGAGCACAATTTATTCTGCTGGCAGCATTTGTTTTTTTTTTGTACTTGTTAATGACCACTTGTTCCTTTACTGTTATGAATCACAGTGTATGGCCAAACTCAGTAATTATAGGTCTCACTGTCATTTAATTGATTCAACAATACCTACCGTTATCTTGTTGATATTTGATATATTAAACAAAGGGTGACATTTGAACAATTGTCTTCCGCAAAGCCATGGAATTGAGAAAACTTCTCATTAGTATTTACCGTTCAAGATCTGGCATTTTAACGTAGAGTGTTACAGCGCATTTGTTTAACATGAATAGGTGGTATAAATATGCAACAATAAGTTTCAATCTTAGATAGATGTATGTATAATTGTTATCGAAATTTCATGGACATTAAACGAGCTATATGCACTAAATGCATACACTGCATTTTTCAATAAAACTTCTGTGTAGATGTGTTAACAACAATATTATTAAATAAACCAAGAACCAAAGACTTTCCAATCCCCCCCCCCCCCCCCCTCAAAAGAGTAAACAAAAATATCTATGTGGAAAGTAAGTATAACATAACATAACAGGATATTACTAGCGCTTTCTTAATATTTAAGATAATAATCAAAAGAGAGACGAACTATACAAAATAAACTGACAAAAGCCATGGCAATAGTACAATAGATTGTCCTTTAAATAGAATCACAAAGATCCAAATTCAATGTCAATTTGGGTTTCCCATAAGTGTCCTGCCATAATTTAAAGAAGTTGTAATCAAACGAAAATAAATAGATTTTTTTCAAATTTCACATGTACGGGATTGAAGGATTATATTCTTTTATTAATTAAAACTAGAAAGTTCCAGACACATGTACAGCTAAGCATTTATATTTATAGAATAAATTGCAATTTAATAAACCAGAATTTGTAAATTATAACAATTAGGTCAATGGTATTAGATGAACAACCCCATAAAGTTTGCTTGGCTGACAGGTGGCAAAAAAATACACCCGACTAAAACCAGTTTTTTGTAAAAGCATTTAATAACTAAGGTTTATAAAAAAATTCAAAATCACAAGGTGACATTAGGGTATTTTTAAACAAAACCGGAGACATTACAAACTTATCCTAGATGCTGCTTAAGAACAAAGACATAAATCCAACGGCGTTATATTCGCTCGCTTTGCCTTATGTGGTGAGCTCTGTTATTTAACACTTCTAAACATAATGATTGTTTACAGTTGAAGTGCATATTAAGCCTTCAATTGTTTAATTGATTTATTACCGATTTACAAGTTCTTTATCATACCAGCATACAATTTTCATTAGCCGTTATCAGAATGAATATAGCCAGTGTTGATTAATGCGGTGATAACTTTTGTTAAAAACTTCCCCAGTAACCACAGACGTATGCTCGAAAGGTCACAATACGGCCCTCCTTTTGTAACTTAATGTTCAAATGAGGATTTGATTGACATTATGACTTGGTATCATTGTTTAAACACTAGAAACAAAATAGGTATGTTTGTTTGAAAAACAACATGCAACCGGTTTTTTTTACCACAAAAGTGACGTTCGTCTATTTTTTACACCAAATTCATAACTAAAGTGCTAATATTCAATTTGTTTTTGAGACCGGAAAGGCGTATTCGTCGAAATTTTTTTTTATAATTTACAAACTCTTAAATCGCTCCCTAGTAAACAAGTTTACCAACTTATGAGACAGGCATACACTTTTTTCCACAAAAATACATATTTGGTATTACTCATTGATGTGAGTAAACATTTTTATTGCATAAAACATATGTTAAAAATAGAAAAGAAAGGATATGGAGCATCCATCATTGACTCAAAATCAATACCTTCACATAAATTATTTATTATGAAATATTGGCACTTTAAATAAAAGACTACCATTAGTGTAATAGGTGTTTACCAATATTGCTGCCATTTTGTATGCTTTAATCATATATGAGAGACCAAAATTTGAATGTCATCATCAATTTATTTCAATTAAAAATGTGCATGTGACCATTTTTAATCGATGTTATAATAAATTCAGACAAAGCATAAGGATTTCAGAATCTGATAACTTAAAATCGTGATTTGTGAAAAAGCTTACCATGACTTGTACCACACATCAACACAAACAAGATGCAGGTAAAAATATGAGTCATTATCATTGCAATTGATAGTTGGTTAGTGTATCTGCAAAAAAAATATAATTATATTACTATCTCATTCAGCAAAAAAAGTATCAACCAAATAAAAATCAAAGATAAATAAAAAAATGTCCATAAAACCAAAACAAAATCAAACTGTCGACTATATCAAATAGTGAAACATGCGTGAAAAGGTGTCAACTATTCAACTTTGAGCGTTCTAGATCAGGGTAAATCCTGACATGCGCTTCGGACGGAGGAAGTTTTTCTGTTTTACAATAAAATCATGTTGGCACACTATCACCAACTAGAAATATTTTTATGTAAAAACTAATTTAATTGATTGAAACCATGAATTGTATATTTGGAAATAAAAACAAACAATATTTGATTAGCCTTTTTAATTTCTAACACAACTTATGTTTGCTTCTATGAGTCGTATTGCGGTCTGTAACAAGGGGATGTTGGGCATCAATATTGTAGTCTTATTTTGTTAAAAATATGGGTTAACGTAGATGTCTACGATTTAAAATACAGGCATACCAAGCAAATTTTGAAGTTAAAAAGCACAAAATAAAAGAGATAGATTTTGCTAGCTATAAAACCAGGTTTAACCTACCGTTTTATACATAAGGAAATGGATGTACCGAGTCAGGAATATGACAGGTGTTTTCTATTAGTTTGATGTGATTTATCTTTTGACTTTGCCATTTGATAAGGGATTTTCCGTACTGATTTTTGTGCAGCAAAACACAACCTGACTTTATTTAATCCGTATCATTATCTACCTTGACCGCAAGTTTGCTTATAGAAAAGAAATATCACTTTCATTTCGATTCAAATTATTTTTTAAATATTGTCCAAAAGGAGGTGATAATACTTCAATCATGAATAATGACACATTTCGGATATTTCGTATTGAATCGCATGTGTGTGCTTCTAGTCAGCTAATAAATACATACTCATTTCAAGTAACGATAAAAAAACAACATCCTCAACATTAGAGTTTGTGATTAATTTGTCAATAAAATAACCTTGTATTATGTAAAATTCGCTCTACAGGTTTTGTTTGAACCAAATCATATTAATGAAGACAGACCACTCGCAATGTTTGTTTTAATCGGCTTTTTAACATTCATTATCAACGAATTCAATTCAGCTGCATTAGAAGAAGAGGTAACACTATATATATAATGCCACAAACGTCGCTCAAAGTGAACTACCATAAGTTTTTATTGCATGTTCATTTGATGCATGAACAACTACAAAAATAATTGAAATATGAGTCTTTTTCTCTTAAATTATAAACAATGTGTGTAAACACTGTCTGTCAAACATAAAAACCTTGTGTCTTAAAAGAATTGTCTAAATCAAATAATTTATGCTTTATATATATATATTTCAAAGTCTATAATAGTTGAATTCATACCACTTAGCTTTGTTCATGCCGCGCCTTTAATCTTTTGATCTATTCTATAATAATACTTTTCACTTACCTGGTCTTAAAACTTTCCTAAACTGACGAATCTGCTCTTGTGGTAACTTGTAACGGACAGGGAACAACACTCTTTTTATAGTCATGTTATTCAGTTAATGTATTCAGATTGTGTAACATATTTTTGAATGCCACGTTGATATCTTAAATGCTTTTTTTGCAAATTTTGTAATTATGTAGGCAGTTACATGATATGCATGATTTATTGAATAATATTATGATTATATTCGAACACCTTATTCTTTGTACTGCTTATTACATTTGAAGATGACCATATGTGATAGAATGTAACTCTAGGTGTTTGGTCTCCGCATCTTTGTTTGTGTTCAATTTGTTTTTATTATTACTGATATCCTTCTTTCCGGTATTGACCACTATCACCACCTGGATGATATAACAAGGATATAAAACAAGGTTTAATTGGCACTCACACCACATCTTCCTATATCTAATTAATCCACTCTTTTCTACATAAGAAATTGCCTGTACCAAGTTAGGAATAGGACAGTTGTTGTCCATTCGTTTGATGTGTTTGAGCTTTTGATTTTGATTATGGACTTTCCGTTTTAAATTTTCCACGGAGTTCAGTTTTTTGTGATTTTACTCTTTAGGAGATTTTTCTAATGATAATAAACATATTTACCATGTTGTGAATCCAATCTGATAAATATGTCTGTCTATCTGACACGATAATCGTGTTTATCAGAATAAATATATTTACTATATTGTGAAATCCATCTGAAAAGAACATGAAGAATAATTTAAATTATAATTGTATCATTTATGTATATATATTTAACATCTAGGAATAGTCTATCGGACACGAAAATCATGTTTATCATATATATATTTACTATATTGTGAAATCCATCTGATGAGAATAGTCTACTTGACATTATAATTGATCTATCATATATAAATTTAACATGTTGTGAATCTCATGTGATAAAAATTGTTCATCTGTTACGATTATCATGTTTATCATATATTTGTCTATAGTGCTTTGAATCTCAGTTGTTTATCATAGTCTACAAGGTACCTGACATAATTATCTTAACAAACATATACATTTGTACATGTATTGCCATTCTATATGACTTCAAATGTGCATGACGTTTGGTGCCTTCATATAAGAACATCCTTAACTGTTGTCACAACTTGTTGGTGTTTTGTTTTTTGTTGTTTATTTTTTTTAACATATGACTGTGTCTCTATATACACGAAATTTGGACGAAGGTCTTTTAATATGGATGATAAAATCACTCGGAAACCTAAGATAAAACAAACAACACTTTCTGAGGTTTATATCATGTTATAGCCATGCCTGTTTCATTTGTTAGTAATATATGTTATTTAGACATATTATATATGTTATTCAGACCAATAATATATTTAGAATGTGCTTTCAGCTTTGTATCACCATCACTGGTGATCCGATGAATACAATCTGAAATAGAGTTGTCACTGAATCAGACGTACTTATAATATAAGTATTTCTGTGACTGCATTCTTCATTAATTTGTACGATCCTCTACGATAGATTATTCAGCTGATCTGTAATTTTCCATCTTCATGCCTTATATATCATGTACTGTGTTACGACGCTAGATAAGAACCGACGAGGAAATGTAACACCCAACACCGAAAACTTGATTTTTGTCGAGCCTAGGTTGTCGAGTGGTCAAGCGCGCCGGGCAGATATTGCAAGACGATTTGATGCCACGATATCTCACTAGCATGAGTTCGAATCCCAGCCGGGGAAAAACGAAAATTTGCTTTCGCATATATACAGATCTAACATTATTGGGCTGTTATTTATACATTATACGAATTACTGTGGACTAGGTTGATTCTATGGTTAATACAATATTTCATTTGTCTTTATTTGTCCTTATTTTTGGCCTAAAGAAATCACACTGTATATCAATCATCATGAGTACTTTTGAGAGATTTCAAATAATCCTGCAAATAACAATATTACTTTAACAAAAAAAGGTATGATTTGATTGCCATTGCAAAAACCCCGCTTAAAGTAGCTGTCCAGGAATTAAACTTTTAAAATTCTGCATAAACTGTACATTATAGTACATGTAGAAAACTATAAAAGTAAAAGTAAAATACCTTTAAATGTCAATGAATTTATCGGAATTTTGTCACAGAAATTGCATAGGAAAATATATACAGCTGAGATTACATGTTCTGTAACACATTTGTGAATAATAATGCTGATTAATAATTTTTCTTGTCAGCAAAATTTGTTGAACAGTACAAAAATATGTTTTTGTTTTGAATAATTTATATGGTGTTGTTATAAAAATTTACATATTAATTTTATAGATTTTGCTATTTGAATATTTGTCAATGCATGTACTTGTGAAGACGACTAATTGGCGTTATCAAATTTCATAGTTTGTGTGTGTGTACTGAATGCTACACTTCAGCTTTACTATAGCCAACACAAACTACTGGATGGTACCTGTGTCATGGGATTTTTCCTTACAACATGGTCTTCAACGTGAACTTTATCTTCAATTCTACATGCTCAACATTAAAGTGTTCATGACACATACGCATCATTAAAAAAAACATATATTGTAATTCAACCTAGCAATTCATAAACTTATGAGTCTTTAAAATTTCTGTTTTGTTTATGAGTGTATCTCAATCTACACACTAATTTCAGAGTGCATGCATAAAGAACAGCTTTCACATTTAAACTATGTTTTACCTATAAAATTGTAGTGTTTGTTAATGTTTGAGTTTCAACATGATCATCCATACAACTAGAATACTCATGTTTGCAGTATACCGAAGGAAGAGCAAATAACCATTCACTGACTAAATCCGTTTATTCAATGACATGTGTGGACAAGTTCATCTATATACATATTATCTATTTGATATTATTCCCAACTTTGTACTTAGTTTATATCTATTTTACCCTATATTATAATGATCTTACTATATTGAACATATTTTGTATTATATGGTTCAATAAATCCAAAATACTCTATTTGGGCTCTTTGATATTCACTCACTACTGGCTATTGGACAAACTACCTTACTTAATAGTTGTTTTATCTGGTTCTATCTAGTTTAACAGTTCACCTATTGACTATATATATTGTACTTTTTAACTATATTGGCAATGCAGAATAAGAAACACCAGAAACACCATTAAGAGCCGTAGCCAGCATTATAAGGTATTTACATTTAAGGGTTTTTCAAATTAGTTTATGGTTAAATGTTTTTGACTTAAATATTTTATTTAGTTTCATTTACTTTGCTAATTGTATTTCAAACTTTATATTTTCTTATTTACCAGTAATTAACTTTCAATGTCGTATAGTATTTTATATAGTAGTATGGTCAACTTACTTTAGTGAACAGTTTTCATTAGCATTGATTAACTAATTGTTTACATTCAGAGTTGTCATTTTAACTGTGTTTTGCATTATTATTTATTTGCAATTGTGTAATTAAACATTATATACATTATTTGCTACAAAATGATATATTCATATGCATTTATATGTAAAATTGTATTTATTTGTCATTATCTGTATATTTCAGATCTGTCGTTGCCTTCTATTCTATATTATATTTATTAAAATATATGAACGTTCTGCATTCAATTTATCTGAGCCTTATTACACCTGGTCACAAATGGCGTCGTAGACAAACCAGAAGGCAATGACTGCTGGCATTCCATCAGATGGCTGAGAGGGATGTCCACGGAGGAAGCCGAACATTTACGGACTTGATGTGTGTGTCATCGGGCTATCCACGGAGATGAACGAACTTTGACGGAGTTTCTACCAGACCAGAAATCCACGGAAGGAGCCGACCAGTGACTGAGATTATTTGTGTTATCGGAATATATACGGACTTAACCGAACATTGTCGGAGTTTACGATTGAAGACGAACATTGGCGGAGATGTATAACAGTGCCGAAACCGTTTACCAATGAAGTAACTGTTTTCTGTATTTTGGAATATATGTGATATTGTGAGACATGGTGACATATGATGAAATATGTTAATTATTTTTTCAATCTGGATTATGTGTTTCATTCATTTTGGATTATGTGTATTATTCATGCTGGATTTTAGTTATGCATTGATTCACTTTTTGTGAATATAGAGTGGAGTTATATATTGTGTATTTTTGCAATTTTTGTATATATTTTTGTGGTAATTTTCAATAGTTTTGAAAGTTCATAATGGCAAGTAATCCTACTTGTAAGTCTTTACTGAATTGCAGTATAGATTAAAGAACTATCTTGGAAACCTAGTGTTGAAAATGAAGTGAAAGACCACCATTGAACGAAAAGAATGTTGTATATGTGCAGAAAGATAGAAAGGTTCCGAAGTTTTCTGGGTATAATTTTCCCGTTGAAGATTGGATTGAAGATGTTGATACTGTGTTACATGCACGTGAGATGTCCCGTCAAGAACGAGCGGATTTTATATATTTACAACTTGAAGGTTCTGCTAAAGATGAAGAGAAATACCGTTCTCATCTAGTTCGACAAAGTCCAGATCAAATTTTAGAAATTTTACAAGATGCCTTTGGTGTAAAGGATAACATTTCTAAACTATTTATTTTTTGGACCGTGTGCAAAAGCCAAATGAATCACTCAGGGCATATTCGTATGTGTTAATGGATTTAATGAGTAAAATTACAAATAAAGATTCTACTTGGATGCCTAATAAAGAGAAAACATTGTGCGACCAATTTTCACAAAATGTACAAGACAGTTACTTAAGAAAACATCTGAAACAAATAGTTCGTGCACAATGTCATATACCATTTTTGGATTTACGTGAAGAAGCTATTATGTGGTTCGAGGAGGAAGAATATAAAGATAAAAGATACAACACAAAGATGAAAAGTGAAACAACCGATACTCTACCTGAAGAACCTACAACTGATGTTTGCGCTAGTAAGGATAAAACTGACAGTAGTAGTGAACAATCCGATAAATTCAATCAGTTATTGGGTATTGTCCAGAAACAAAGTGAACAGATTGAAACATTAACAAAGATCGTTAATACAAAGCAACAGTCGACTAATTATAACAGTAGATACAATAGGTTTGAGCCACAACGACGTACTTTGTTATGTTTTGGATGTAATGAGCCAGGGCACAAGATTGCAGACTGTCCAGTTGTAAATTCCAAGAAGTCGGGAAACGGGTAGTGTCTACTGTGAAGAGTCCCATTGTAGATGATAACCATATGGACTCAATTCAAGCTGATCATTTAGTGGGTAAATGTCCAACCGTTAGTGCTTACGTTGCAGGATTTAAAGTTAACTGTCTAGTAGATACTTGGTCAACTGTTACAACAGTTACAGAGTCGTTTTATAACCGTTTCCTTATGAGATGTACTGATCTACAAACTGATATTACGTTTAATCCGAAAGGTGCAAATGGAACTTGTATACCGTATATAGGATATGTTGAAGTTAATATTGACATTATGGGCCAACGTTTGCCAAACAGAGGTGTTTTGATTGTGAAGGATCCTATTGACAGTTATACCCGTATAAGAAAAGCAAATGTCCCTGGACTTTTGGGGATGAACGTTATTAGCTTATGTAAGAAACTTTTGCAAGAAGATTATGGGAACCAGTATTCAGAAGAAGTTACCGAAATAGCCGAAAATTTTAAACTTAGAGAACTTTTTAAAGCTTGTGACAAAAATGAACATTGTAATACTTTTGGATTTGTTAAACTTTGTTCTAATTCACCAGTTCGTATTCCTGCAAATTCTGTGATTATTTTAAATGGAACTGGGCCGAATTTACCTAGATTGTATGATGCTGTGGTTGAACCTTTACACACTAGTGGACACTTGCCTTCTACTTTTATTGTTGTACATACGTTTGTTACTGTTCTAAATGGACGATTAACTTTTAGAGTTGCTAATATTGGAGATGGTGATATATGGCTTGCTCCAAGAACTAGAATTGGTATTTTATTGAAAGGTGATGTAGAAAACCATGATAAAGGACATGTTGAATTTATACGAACTGGACATACAGAGGAAATTTATATTCATGATATTGCTTATTGTGCAGAAACTGATGTGAATTTGTCAAAGATAGAATATTTTGAAATACCGCGACCTCACAATGATCTGAATTAATTTTAGATCTCGGTAAGCGTGGTGCGATCGTAGTCTAGTGTGACTGGGGCTTTATGTTACATTTTTGAAATGCTGAAATTTTTTAATGATAACAATCAACGTAGATAATACATCTTATAGTTCTAAGTTTGTCGTGGTAGTTTATGTCTTTAAAAACCAAGAATGATTTAGTGTTAATATTTAGATGTGTACATAATAGTGCCTACAATCAAAGTTTTGATTCTTTGAAGAAGCACTTAAGGGAATCAGCTTATTGTCTAAACATATGTCTTGTATTATTTTAACGGAGAAAAAGTTCTGGTGATTTTTGTTAAGTGAGTATGTCCATGAGAGACTGTGTTTTCATTGTGATCGTTTCGTTTTCTTAATAAAATTTTGTAATGCCGGGAAACAGAATACAAATAAGATTAATAGATCAAGCAGTCCGATTATAACATATTCAATTACTATTGTTGCTACTGTGTACAGCGATTACTAGCTTGCTGTTCCGACTAACATTGTAATAGAATTGATTCGGTAATCATTTGCAGATAAAAAAAAATTGAATTACCAGTTGTATCTTTATTACCGATTACATTCATTAGAGCGTAGTAACATAGCACATACATGCATTTTCACATTTAATAAAATGATAAAATACATTACAAATGAAAAATAAAATTATTTTGTACTGTTACACCACTGTCTCAGGTTAGGGGGAGGTTTGGGATCCTGCTAACATGTTTAACTCCGCCACGTTCTGTATGTATGTGCCTGTCCCAAATCAGGAGCCTGTAATTCAGTTGTTGTCATTTGTCGATGTGTTACATACATTTATTTGTTTTTCGTTCATTTTTTGTACATAAATTAGGCCGTTAGTTTTATCGTTTGAATTGTTTTACATTTTTTATTTCGGGTTTTTATATAGCTGACTATGCGGTATGGGCTTTGCTCATTGTTGAAGGCCGTACGTGAATATAGTTGTTAATTGCTGTGTAATTTGGTCTTTTGTGGAGAGTTGTCTCATTGGCAATCATACACAGGCAAAATAGCTACGGATGTTTAACGGACGTTTTGAAATACGTCCGTTAAACATCCGCATCACGGACGTTTTACGGAAAAAAGGTAACACATCCGTAAAACGTATTACGTATTACGTTCTAAAACATCCGTTTTATTCACATTTTTTTAAAACGTCCGTTTTACAGCTGTAAAAGCAAATGTTTTATTCTCATCAAAAAAAATTGTAAAACATTTGCCTTATACATTTCTTTCACTATAACATTAAGATATTGATACAGTAACGTGCACAAATTGTTTAAAAGAAAATATGATTCGATTTATAACAAAGGTTTATATTTTTGACATCCTGTCATGAGTATACTGCCCTGCAAATATAGCATGGACTTGTCTTTTTCGTGTTTATGTAACTGGTTTGCTGATTAGTAGTTGAGGTGCCTGTATGATGTATCTATAAATGTCAACAAAAGTAAATGCCATATATACATTGGGCGATGTCCGTAAATCACATGATCCTGACAAATGTATTTGTATACGTGTATCACATATTGTGTATATTGCACAATCAAGAAACACGCGTAAAGTGTGCTTAGATACTGATACATATCACCTTCATAAGTTAACCGAAAGGCATGTTTTACATATACATGTAACGTGTACCTTCAAAGTTATTGTGTAGCTGCCTATTCTAGAGGTGGCATGAATCAGATATAGATACTGAAAAAATCCAAGGATCTTTTAGAGTACATACAATCTAAGACTCTTTTATCTTGCAATAGTATAAAAACATTTGACTTTTCTACACTTTACACAAGTTTTCACCATTCCAAACTAAAAGACAAATTGAAAGAGTTGGTATTGCTTTGTTTCATTACAAAATGGCCAACGTAGATACAAGTATCTTGTCTGCGGGAGGGATAAATCCTACTTTTTAAATAATCACTCTGATTCTAACAAAACATTTTCTGAAACTGACATTATCAAGATGCTTGTCTTCTTGATTGACAACATATTTGTTACGTTTGGAGGACGTGTTTTTCAACAGACTGTCAGCATTCCAATGGGAACCAATTGTGCCCCTCTTCTTGCCGACTTGTTCCTGTATTATTATGAGGCTGACTTCATACTGGAACTTCGTAGGAAGAAAGATAAGAAGTTAGCAATATTCTTTAACTTTACGTTCCACTTAAAGATGATGTTCTCTCACTAAATAATTCAAAATTTGGTGACTATGTTGAACGCATCTATCCCATCAAACTAGAAATAAAGGATGCAAGAGATACAGCTAAGTCTGCCTTCTATCTTGACTTATATCTAGAAATTGACAATGAGGGTCGATGAAAACAAACTTTACGACAAAAGAGATGATTTCACCTTCCCAATTGTGAACTTTCCATTTCTATGAAGCAACATTCAAACAGCGCCTGCATACGGAATATATATCTCCCAATGATACGTTTTTTTTTTTGTTTTTTTTTTCTTTTGTATGAAACGAAATGTCAGTTAACCCTTCCACTTATTCATTTCACTGTCAATGATAAAACTCTCAATGCAAGTCATTATTTGTAAAGGTAAACCATTATAGGTCTCAGTGCTGTCTCCAGGGGTAATACCACCATTGATTTTTCCCTTTTATTCTTTGTTAAATTTGCACTTTTCAAAAAAATTGTACAGAATTTATCTTTGTTTCAAATAAAGAAATACTAGGCATGAGTAAAGTCTTATCCTGTCCAGAACTAAAAAAAAAATTCATACAACATTTCATTGCTTATAAGGGATTATAGATTTATTCTAACGAGGATTCTCCGAGCATGCTCGGAAGATGCTCGGAGTTTTTTAAGTAGGCTCTTCTCATCAGTTTATGTGACAATAATTATCATGATCCATTAAGATGTCAATCAAGTCTACACCACTTCTATAATAAGGAAAGTAAATCATTATAGAGGAAGCTCAATTAACACATGTGTAAACATCTGGTCTATTCAAATACATTTTGCATGAAATTTAACAAAACTATAAAATAGATTAGAAATTCTTCAACAGCACTGTGTAATGCTTGGAAAGAAATTTCAAGTCTCCACAAAAAGTAAAAGTCATTTAAATATTTTCTTATTGAATTTAATAATCATATCAAATTTTATAATTAGATGATACTATTATTATATAATATCCTATATAAAAGTTATCAAGACACCAACACCAGTCAGGTGTCGATACTAAACAAGTATTTTGTTTAGTCACTTTACATATAAGTATATTTTTTTTAACTATTTAATAACGCTATAGTTATTTTAAATGTCAAATGAAGCATGGACTAAATGTAGTTTATAAGAATTTTTATATCAGTTCTTTAAATAAAATTAAGTATTTACCCAATTGAAGATGAGTATAGAGAGGTTACTTTAAAATAATGACAAAAATATTATAGGATTAAACACATTTTTTCTAGAGGTTATTGATCTGTAAACCGGGGCGATTAACTCACAAACTGAATAAAAGTCTGACGGACTTTTATGTTGAGTTTGTGAGTAAGAGCTCCGGTTTACACATCAATAACCTCTAGAAAAAATGTGTTTAATCTTTATAATTCTTCAGCCAAACATTTGTGATATTTGATAAACATTTTATTTGATGATGGCTACTATACATATTCACCATCAAAAGCACAATGGCAAGTCGTAACTAAGGAGTACGCCGCCATCTTGACTTTCTAAAAACCATAAATGTCCGATAAATACAACGGAATCTTAAATGAAATAGCACCTACCGTAAAAACTTCATTTTAATTAAATGTTATTCGAATTTGAAGCGTACACGTAACGAAATCATCTTTCCCGTGAAAATTTCCATTCGTATGACGTCGTGTTTTGCCATGACGTAAATCCGCCAAATCCTTCATGAAATTTCGCGGAATTTTATAAAATTTTATTGTTATACATTTTCGAAGCTTTAGTGCATTAAAATTATTTCTTTTTTTTGTTATATATGCACTAGAATAGTCACAACTGTTATGCAATTGTCTTTAAATCTCAATTTGCTGAAAATCCCGGGATCACTGCAAGCTTGTGTATCGCGCATGAATAGATTACAAAAGTAGTTTCGGAAACATGGTTTATCGAAGTGCAAACTTAGAGAAAAATTCTAATTGACCAATCCAATTCAAGTATTTATAGATATGCAAATCATATAAGAACTATTACTTTATAAATTATTTTATACAACTTAAAAAAACTAACAATTATTTAAAGAACATATGTAATTGTTTTTGATTAACATTCAATTTATAAATCATTTGTAAATAACTTCGTCTTAATTAAATCACAAGGTTCCATCTAGTTATATCTGTCTATATCTAAGATTTTAAGGGGAAATGATATTTTAATAGCACCAAGAGGTCAATCTTTGACCAAGAAGTGTGGCATTAGAAAGGCAATTAGTGCTTGTGGAGGAAAATAACCAGATGTCTGTGCAAAAGCTAGTAAAACCTGTATGAATGGACACCTATAAAAATAATATTAACAGAAGTTACTTATTCATGATATATAGAAGTAATATTTGATACAGCCTCATTTTCAACATCACTTGTATAGGTAATTTTGAAAATTACTTGTTAAAGTAATGCCCCTAATTAAACAATGATAACATGTTTTTTTTTAAATAGCAAACTAAGTTCTTTAATAGAACCATAGATGTATTTATATATCTATGATAGAACATTATGGCTGCTTTAGAAAAAAATGTAATTCATTGGTGAAAACCTTGGTTGAAGGAGTAATACCACCAATGTTTTCCCTCTAGTATGGCTCTCTTTAATTATTTTTTTTTTAAATTGTGCTGATTAAGCTTTGTTTCAAATAAAGAAATACTTGGCATGAGTATAATTATTTCCCCCCTATAAGTCTTTGTTTTATAATTATATTTCAAAAACAAAAATGTGCAGAATTTATCTATGTTTCAAATAAAGAAATACTTGATGTTTTAAATAAAAAAATACTTGATGTTTTAAATAAAGAAATACTTGATGTTTTAAATAAAGAAATTCTTGAAGTTTTAGAAAAAGGATTTATCATGCTGTTTTTGTCTTGAACCAAAAGTAGTCGGACATGCGATGTTTGAGAGAAAAACTTCACATCTGTCGTCATATGGGTATCCATTGTAAACGGACAAGGTGTCAATTTCAAGATCTGTTTCAACGAAGGGGAAATCAGGTGTACAATACAACGGATCGTTTGTAAATACTATGCTTTGTCGACGTATAACTGTGCAATGCTCATTTGTTGGTGTTTTTGTAAGAGGACTGCTTGAAATATCTCTGGATCTTTTTTTCTCAATGGAAATATTTATTTTCTCTGGGACTATTTGTAGTTCTTGTGATTCGGGTATTGGTTTCATATATCGTGGTCTCTCTGTTGATATTCGTATAGCTTTCCAAAATGATTGTTATGATTTTCTATGTTTCTTTAGAAAAATTCCCAATGAGATCGGATTGAAAATTGGTAGAATAATCCCAGCATAATGGTATATAAGTTTTTGATTCGTCAAGATGTAACCGTTAGTTAACCTGTTCTCAACGCAAATATCCATTATAACAACAAAGCTGGGGGAAGTGCCATAAACACAATGTGGTAAAGAAGAGAATAGATAGCTTGTTGAAGAAGTTTTCGTGTTACGCTTTGTTGAGATTTACGTATAGTGTTTGTTGTTTCCAAACATTGACCAATCATATTTTGTCTTTTATAGACTACTTTTAAAGTATGCAAAACAAGCAAAGTGGTGAGAATCACAAAGCTTAGCATTGGTAATCCAATTGCTACTTGCAAAAAGTATAGTGTTGCATATCTTGAAAAATCTGGTATTTCCAATGTGATCATGAGTAGAAAGATACAAGAAGCAACTAAAACGATTTGAATTTGCAACCCCTGTCTGATCTTTGATCTCCTTACCTTTAGGTTGTTATTTGGAATTTCTTTTTTCTTAAGGACGAAATATCGGGCTGTGGATAATGATAGTGACAGCCAGATGTAAAGTCTACGGAACAGGAAATCAAATGGTTCTGTAAAATTTAAATGTATGAATCAACGAGTGACATTTAGATAGTTTAATTACAATTATATTCCTGCGTTACTTAATATACCCGCTGTGAAGTTTTTTCATATCCTAAATATTGTTGTTATTAATTTATTATAAAACGTACCAGATTTTTTTAAGACGACTAGTGGCATTTCTATCCAGCTATCTGGGGGGTTCTCGCAACAGGCACTTGTCTCAAATCCCCCCCTATATACCTTAATATAACACAAGGTACTTAACTAAATTTTTTGGAAAATGACACCCAGTCCCGAATTCCCGTTATTTTTCTATTTTTCGGTTGTCAAACCTACTTAACCTTAATATGTCGTAAATTTAAATTGATTTATCTACACAATGGTATATGACACGACTATCATTGTTGTCGGGATCATTAGTAGCAGGACTCAGAAGTCGGTCAACGGGATGTTTTTTTGCATTCGTCTCAAACTTTGGCAACACCCAGCCCGCAGTGATTAAATTAGTATAAAAATTATTAAAATAAAAACTGCCAGCTTCCCTCTGACTATAAATTATTATCTTTATTGTAAATTCTTTACAGATTATGTGAAACAAACCCAAATAAGTGTTTTTGAGGTCTGTCAAATGTGTCAGGAGTTTCTAATTTTAGAACTCAGATTTTCCCATTTTATTGACATCATTCAGACTCTCTCTGGACTTTACCTAAGATATTGAGATAACTCCAAAAGATTTAAAAAGCGGGAAATTTTGAAGTATGGAACTAAATGAAAAGATGTATTTAGCTAATAATGCTATTTGTTCATGGTATGCATATTTCTAATAACATTTTAATATCATTTTGAGTAGGGAAAACAAAACAAAAACATATGTCAATCCTTATTTGAATGATAATTGACATTTTTAAAATCCTAAACTTGCAGAACCCCTTGAAGCTGGAAAATCAAATGAAAATGGTTATATTCTATATACATTCTAATCCCACAAAATAAGGAGATATGGTATGATTGCAATTGATGCCACTCTCCAGCAGCTGCCTTCAAATCAAGTGGATATATAACTGTGGTTGTGGTCCCACTGATACAATGATCTATAATTCTATCCTTGACATTTGTTTGCATGATGTTTTTGCTTTGTGGGGCATACATGTATGATATCTGATTCAATTTCCACTGCTACAAATTCCATTATAGCCTCATTATATTAACTGTTATTTGGAATTATAACCTATGTGTTATAACCAATCTCTTGTCTTGAATTTGCATGAAATATTTGAACCGGGTTTTAAAACAGTCAACTAGTTATCAGAGCCTGTCATGTTCCCTTTAATAACATATTTAATGGAAAACCATTCATTTCATTTTTTCCTGAATATGCATGTAATATTTAACACCTATTCTAAGGTTATATTTAACCAAGACATACTTTAGCCTTGTCTTTTACAAATAACAAACATTTTGTAGGCTATCTGAAAATCTGTATATTGATGACAATAAACTACTGAGAAGTCCCAACATATCCATAGAGAGCATATATTGCAAAGCGTCCAGTGATATCCCAAATGTAAAGGAGATTTGCATTCAGAACTGCATATTCAAAATGCTTAAAGCCATTTTTCCATGTATAACAAAGTCCAAGTTGAAAGAAAATGGTGTATTTATATTGAGTGTCAAAGGGGTCAAATTTTATTTACAGCCTGGTGACAATATCAGATTTGCAGATATTAACAAATATGTTCCGCAGCAATGGAATGTTTTAGAAAATACAACCACTACACTAACATTAGGATATCTTTCTATTGAAAAATTCAATGGAAATTCAGTTCTTATGGAGTTGAAAATAGGTAGTGATAGACTAATTGGGCTTTTTGTGGCTGGGAAAGCCATAAATCATTCTGACTTTTTCATTGGCAAAAGTATCACATTCACTTTAAATTCGTTAAAGGGTCTATTTAAAAGTTTAAGAACAATTGGTCTATGTTATGGTGCTACTCTTGAAACAAATGAGTCTGATATATTTTCTTCAAGCAAACTGTGTGTTAAAGAAATCTGCTTAACAGACACCAAGTCTAAGAATGAATAAGATACGTAGAGTGTTTGAGAACTGTCCAAATAAATTCTCAATCTCAAACTTGTATTAAATGTTCTGAGCACAAACGTCATAAAAAATATGATCAATCAAAGATGCTGTTAAACTCTGACAAGGAAAATGTTAATCCAGCAACCCAGCAAAAAACATATGTAACTGATCAATTGAGGAAAATTGCACCAAATTTAAGTGAAAATCAAATTTTACTTATTACAAGTCAAATTGAATCTTCATCACATAATCATTCTAAAGGTGTTAGATGGCCAAAGGAAATAATATGTATGGCACTGATCATATACAACAGAAATCCTTCTGCATACAAAGACATTACAAGAAATGGTTGGCTAAACTTGCCATCTGAAAGTCATCTATATTTATATAAAAATGCTATAAAACAAAAACCCGGTATAATTCCTACCATGATGGCATGGATGAAAAATGAGGCTGTTAGGCTGAGGGTTGAAACAGAAGGCTATTATGGTGGTGTTTTATTAGATGAAATGTTCATACAAGAGGACCTGCAAATAGTTAACCATGGGAATGGTACCTCATTGTTTGGATTGGTGGATTGTGAACCTGAGGTTATGTTAATGCACTGTTCCAATGAAGGTAAATGTGAAAGTAAATTAGCAAATCATGTAATGCAGTACATTTTCCATGGAATAACTGGCTTCCGTTGGCCATTTGCTAATTATCCTAATGCACAAGCTGCACCTGCTGACACATTTATCACAACCTGGAAATGCATTGATGCATTATATGAATGGGGTTTTAAACCCATTTACTTATGTATGGACGGTTCTAGCCATAACCGTGCTTTCCTGAAAATGACCCCCTTTTGACAAAAATAATGGCTTCACATTACAAAAACCCTTTAAGAAAAATGATCTTTATCATGGACCCCTGCCATCTTATCAAAAAAAATCCGTAATATTGTGTTATCCAGTGGAATAAAAGCACATGACCAGAGACTATTATCATTTGAAAGCTGTACAATTCAATGGCAGATGTGGATCGATGCATATAACTGGGATCGTAATACCCATAGGTTTCCAATACACAATAAATTAACTCAGGAGCACATCTTCCCTAACAATGCTCAAAAAATGAGAAACAAGCTGGCATTTGAAACACTTAATGTTGACATGTTGCATTTAATGAAAATGTATAGAAAGTCTCTCAGTGGTGAAGCTGGTCAGCAGGCATTAAGTGCAGTTATCCAATTTCTTGAACACTCTAGTACATTGGTGGAGTTTTTCACTGATCAGCGGCCTGTAAAAGATATGAGTGATGAAAGAATAATGAAATTAAGTATTGCATATAATTGGTATAAATCATGGGAAAAACAAGTTTGTCAAAATGACACTATAAGTAAGCGATACAAGAGTCTTCTTACCATGGACAAGAGAAGACCTTGATTTTATGTACCATGGGATAATGTCGCTCATCACCTTTTGCATTGAAGTCCTAAAGACTGAAGTTTTACCAGCAAGACTGAACAGTGATATAATTGAAAACATTTTTTGTCAACAAAGATCACTCTACCATGGACCTACTACCCATCCAACATATAACTCATATAGAACTGGTATAAACAGTGTTGTTTTAGGACAGTCTTAAGTATCCAGAAAAAGTAATGCAGGTGGAAATGGTGCTAAGCCATTTTCTGCTGAAATTCCAACAAAAGAAATTAAGAATTTGATAAAACATTGTATGTTAACATATACATGATGCATGTAATCCATTGTAATCTTTTGCATAGACTAAAATTTCTTTTAATCAAATTTAAAAGCTCATTTAGATATGACCATTAATACCAGCCACACAGCATACAATATCTTAACATACATACTTATTATTTAAGAGAACAAAGATATATATGAAAATACAGAGTACAGTACAAAGATGAACAACTCTTGTTAAAATATAATTGTTATCTATTTAGAGATCAAATGTACAACTTCATAGTATTAAAATATGAATCTTCATTTGTCTTGGTGTATTCCTGTGTGTATATTTTTTTTTGTTTGTGTGTGTGTGTGCCTGCCTGTGTAATACAGCTGTCAGCTGCATAACTGCATACATGTACAAAATTATAACAACAAAAAAACCAACAGATGATGGTTAAAAAGCAGTCTTGACATTTTGTCTTTGGTCTCTTATTGGCAATCATGACATATCATCTTATCTATATATATCTATATTTAAGATTTCTTATTAGTCCAGGTTATATGTCAAGCTATTAACTCTAACAATGTGGAAAAATGTTTCATAAATTGAATAATACATGTAAACATTTGAGTTTTTGAATTTCAGGTTAAGAAAATATGCCTTTGAGGCACAGGTACTGGTCTCAGAATTAAGGTATATAGGAATATTTTTCTGGACAATTTCCTGTGCTATTAAGGTTTCCCTCATAAAATAGAAAAAAAATAGCAGTCTTTTTTCAGTAATCAAATTGATAAAACTTAACACAAAAACTTACAGAAATGTTTTGGTGATCTATTCACAGCACTTCATGCAAAACCAATCATCTTCTGTTTTCATCTATCAATTGATCTAGCTGTAATATTCTGACATTCTTTGTGATACCAGTTGTCACATATGTCACATTGTATCCTTTCATCAACACTGTTAAACTTGCAACCACAGATTGAGCAAACAATTTCATCTTTTCTAATTTTTTCCGAATTTTTCTTTCTTGTTATCCTTCTTTTAAAAGTGTATGATTTTCTTTTTCTCTTACTTCCTTTTTTGCCGCAGATTGTTTACGGTCTTCAACAACTGGTAAATGTTCAATGTTTTCAACAACTGGTACATGTTCAATGTTTTCAACAACTTGTGCTTGTTCAAGGTTTTCAACAACTTGTGCTTGTTCAATGTTTTCAACAACTTGTGCTTGTTCAAGGTTTTCAACAACTGGTAAATGTTCAATGTTTTCAACAACTTGTGCTTGTTCAAGGTTTTCAACAACTTGTGCTTGTTCAAGGTTTTCAACAACTTGCGCTTGTTCAATGATTTCAACAACTTGTGCTTGTTCAAGGTTTTCAACAACTTGTGCTTGTTCAAGGTTTTCAACAACTTGTGCTTGTTCAATGTTTTCAACAACTTGTGCTTGTTCAAGGCTTTCAACAACTTGTGCTTGTTCAAGGTCTTCAACAACTTTTGCTTGTTCAAGGTTTTCAACAACTTGTGCTTGTTCAATGTTTTCAACAAACTTGTGCTTGTTCAAGGTTTTCAAATCTGGACATGTTCTGTTTTCATACATGCTTGTCAAGTTTTCACAACTTGTTTTTTCAAAGTGTTAAACTTGCACTTTCAATGTTTTCAAACAATGTTCATGTTTCAATGTTTTTCCAATTTGTGCTTGTTAGTTTTCAACACTTGTCTTTTTTAAGAATGTTGTTTTCATTTTTCACTAACTGTCTGTTTGTTTCACAATGTGTTGTTACGGTTTTCAACAACTGGTACATGTTCAATGTTTTCAACAACTGGGTTGTTAAGTTTTTCAACATGTTTTTATGGTTTTCAACAACTTGTGCTTGTTCAATGTTTTCAACAACTTGTGCTTGTTCAAGGTTTTCAACAACTTGTGTTTGTTCAAGGTTTTCAACAACTTGTGTTTGTTCAAGGTTTTCAACAACTTGCGCTTGTTCAATGTTTTCAACAACTAGTACATGTTCAATGTTTTCAACAACTGTGCTTGTTCAAGGTTTTCAACAACTTGTGTTGTTCAATGTTTTCAACAACTTGTGCTTGTTCAAGGTTTTCAACAACTGTACTGTTCAATGTTTTCAACAACTTGTGCTTGTTCAAGGTTTTTCAACAACTTGTGCTTGTTCATGGTTTTCAACAACTTGTGCTTGTTCAATGTTTCAACAACTTGTGCTTGTTCATGGTTTTCAACAACTTGTGCTTGTTCAAGGTTTTCAACAACTTGTGCTTGTTCAATGTTTTCAACAACTTGGCTTGTTCAAGGTTTAACAACTTGTGCTTGTTCAAGGTCTTCAACAACTTTTGCTTGTTCAATGGTTTTCAAAACTTGTGCTTGTTCAATGTTTTCAACAACTTGTGCTTGTTCAAGGTTTTCAACAACTTGCTTGTTCAATGTTTTCAACAACTTGTGCTTGTTCAAGGTTTTCAACAACTTGTGCTTGTTCAATGTTTTCAACAACTTGTGCTTGTTCAAGGTTTTCAACAACTGTGCATGTTCAAGTTTTCAACAACTTGGCTTGTTCAATGTTTTCAACAACTGGTACATGTTCAATGTTTTCAACAACTTGTGCTTGTTCAAGGTTTTCAACAACTTGTGCTTGTTCAATGGTTTTCAACAACTTGTGCTTGTTCAATGTTTTCAACAACTGGTACATGTTCAAGTTTTCAACAACCTGTGCTTGTTCAAGGTTTTCAACAACTTGTGTTTGTTCAAGGTTTTCAACAACTTGTGCTTGTTCAAGGTTTTCAACAACTTGTGCTTGTTCAAGGTTTTCAACAACTTGTGCTTGTTCAAGGTTTTCAACAACTTGTGCTTGTTCAATGTTTTAACAACTTGTGCTTGTTCAAGGTTTTCAACAACTGGCTGTTCAAGTTTTCAACAATTGTGCTTGTTCAAGGTTTTCAACAACTTGTGCTTGTTCAAGGGTTTTCAACAACTTGGCTTGTTCAATGTTTTCAACAACTTGTGCTTGTTCAAGGTTTTCAACAACTTGTGCTTGTTCAAGGTTTCAACAACTTGTGCTTGTTCAATGTTTTCAACAACTTGCCTTGTTCAAGGCTTTCAACAACTTGTGCTTGTTCAAGGTTTCAACAACTTTGCTTGTTCAAGGTTTTCAACAACTTGCTGCTTGTTCAAGGTTTTCAACAACTTGCGCTTGTTCAAGTTTTCAACAACTTGTGCTTGTTCAAGGTCTTCAACATTGTGCTTGTTCAAGGTTTCAACAACTTGTGCTTGTTCATGGTTTCAATAACGTGGGCCCACATTTGGAATACTAATAAAATTAGGCACAGTGGCTAGTAAATTATCACACATAGCTTGTTTGTTATCTTTTATAGACATGTTTGTGTCATATGCTTTCCTAGACACATAATTGTCTTTTTGTAAAACATTTTAAAACTAATGTACCAGAATCACAAATGCAGGATTGCAGTTTTAGGTGCAAACTAATTTTATTTTCAGATTTATCATTTAAAATGTATGACATCGAAATTTGTTTACTGGTGTTGTCTCTTTTTCTGTTTCAACAACTCCTTTCTCTAAGAGTTTCAGAAAATTTTTGCATTCCAAAACTTTTAATTACGTCATTTCGAAATTGGTTGTCAGATACTCGACAAAATCTCAAAGTTAAGTCTGAATATAGATCTTTTAAACAAGCCATTGCTATGTCCTCATCCACTCTTACAAAGGTAGCTGTGAGATCAAAATTCTGTAATAATTTCTGAAAATTAGTAAAAAGTGTCTTGCTGCTTAATAATTTCTCATGAACAAAATTAAATATATTAGAGCCATGTTTATGAAACATTTTTTCATTCTGATAATTTATTCGGTTCCTATCATATCCACAAAGAAGTCTAATACATCATCTTTTATGTCAGTTCATCCTTGTGTTAAATTTTGTTTTCTTTTGGTTTCTTCAAGGCTTTCTTTGTATGAACTACTCTCCAATAAATCAGCATATGTTGTTGTCATATAATCCAATATTTTTACTTTAAGGAAGCAATCAGTCACACAGGACTGTTTGTTTTTCTAATACATGTTATTTTTTCCTATTGTCATGTAATGATACTTGGATTTTGCAATACATCTTCCAGCTATATACCTAAGTTTGCCCAAGCCTGCATCATCATTTGAGTATGCACTTTGTTGATGTAGCAATTCAGTTGAATCCTTAACGTTACTAGTTTTATTTTCTTTAATAAAATGTGAAACAAAGTCAAAAATTCTACTAAAAACTGTGAAGTTATCAGATTCTGCCTTCCTATTGCAACAATTTTCAATGAGAGAAATATATTCATTGGAATGTGAAAACTTATAGAGTTTGCTGAAATAGTTTGTCCATGATTTTGAATCTGTCTTTTTTTTCAGTAGATTCACTACCAAAAACTTGTTCATCATATATCTGAAAATTTTTCAAAAATTGTCGTCAGAAATAAATTTAGTTGTAATTTATGCTTTTCTAGCAGTTAATTTAATCGCTCATTTATAGAAACCTGTTCATCAGTCACCAGCATATCAGGTAAACATGACCGTATGTCATCTAAACTTATTGGACAGTCATTTAAATTCACTTGTAAATTGTGTATCTCATCTTCAGATGTAACACTATCTATTGGATCACTCACATTTTCATTAACATGTACCATTTTCTCAATTTCATCAATTTCTTCATATATTAAGTGAATTCTAATAATTCTGATTCTGATAAAATATTTTCTTCAAACTCTAAATTAAATTCTGTTGCTAAGGAATATGAAATATTGCAGCATTCCAAATCACTCAGAAATTGAAAAGAATTTAGTTCATACAATTCAAAAAGGGATTTCTCAGGTTTTATTACATTTCTAGTATGAAAATCAATCAATCTCAGTCCTTTCTTTTTCTTACCCTACCAACTGCCACACCCAGTTGTCCTGCTTTAAAAATATTTGAAGAATCAACCTCAACTCTATCCAAAATTAGCCCTTGTGCCTTATGAATAGTCGCACCATATGACAAGACTAATGGTATTTGTAGTCTACTAGCTACAACTTTGTTTTCAATGGAACTATAAACTGTGAACATTTCTCTTTTATGTCTGTTATCAAACCATTAAAGTTAACAGTGACAGTGTTATTGTCAGTATTTATTTCCTGCACAGTTCCTTGTAACCCATTGACAAGATTTTTACTTAAATTTTTCACCAACATTACTGGACAGTTTGATTTTTAAATGTAAAGATTGACCAACAGACATTTTCCTTAATTTAGATTGGGTCTCCTTCATCAAGAGAATGAAATGATTTTTAATCTCCTTCTAGATCAAGAAGGCGCGACGCATTATACACTTCTCTGTCAAAATTTCTGATGGGTTCATTGACAGGAGGAAGTGGCCTTTGTAGACGTTTTAACAAGTTATGCGTATCAGTTGGTAGCTCTCCTCTTGAAATATCATGTATAGCCTTCACAAAATCAGGTTCATCTTGACGCATTACTTTGTCGAGCACTATTTTGTGTCTAAATACTTTTTTTTAAAATATCAGACTTGAAACAAAATTCTCCAGGGTCTTGGTTAAGTAAATCTGGAACTGGGGGGAGCTGAAAAAAATTCCTGACCCAATTATTTGTATACCTCCAAAATAAAGATCACTATCTCTGATTTTTCTACATATAAATTCAATCTGATTAAACATTTTAGCAGAAAGCATTGATATTTCATCTAGAATCAAAACATCTGTTTGCCTGATGTTCAATTTGTATTTTTGAAAATGTTCATCAATAGTTAATTTTTGTAATAGTTTGTCGTTAGAAAAATGACCATCTGCTATACCGGACCATGAATGGACAGTAATCCCACCTATATTCAAGGAAGCGACTCCCGTTGTTCCTCTGACTGCGACCGTTTCCCCCCTTTTTTTAGTTCTTGTTCTATCGTACAGACAAATGGTTTCTTCCCCGTTCCACTTTGCCCAAGAAGCAAAAGGTTTTGACCATTTTTTACCTCATTCAATGCTATAAGCTGTTTGACATTCATTTTGTTATGAAACACACGTATACACAACACACTAATGTACAGTTATAAATTGACCAAAATTTCCCACATTTATTTTTAGCCAGACGATTGACCAATGAGAAACCAGTATAAAATTACATGCGGACTGGGTGTTGCCAAAGTTTGAGACGAATGCAAAAAAACATCCCGTTGACCGACTTCTGAGTCCTGCTACTAATGGATCCCGACAACAATGATAGTCGTGTCATATACCATTGTGTAGATAAATCAATTTAGAATTACGGCATATTAAGTGTAAGTAGGTTTGACAACCGAGAAATAAAAAAATAACGGGAATTCGGGACTGGGTGTCATTTTTCAAAAAATTTAGTTAAGTACCTTGTGTTATATTAAGGTATATAGGGGGGAGGAGAAAATTGAGACAAGTGCCTGTGGTTCTCGCTCACATTTTATGTAAACATTTCTCGTCTTTATCGTAATGTATTTGTTTTTTCTGTTGAAATGTTTTTTTTTCTATGTTCAACAAAGTCGTGCTTTTTGTTTTATTTTGCCCTTTGACACATCCCGCTCTTATATTTCTGCAATTAGATGTTTTAATTTCTGATATATAGATTTTATATCATAAATGAATACATATTGAATAAGAAGATAGTTATAGAACAATAAATAAATCAATATAAATATAGATGTAGTTAGTGTTTGAATCGTTTGAGAACATTTTTTTTTCTTAAGCATGTACATTTGTTTTTGTAACACTGAAAAGGTCAGGTAAAATAAAGAAGTGAAAAATTACTTACCAAAGATAAAGTACCACTGCAATGCTGTGTTATCATCTTCGCAAACCAGCACAAACATAAACTTTACAAGTGTTACCAATGCCTGGCCTATCTGTATACTACAAGCCAATAGCAGTGTAACGTCGGTACGTTTGTCATACACTTACGTGATATATGGATAAAAGCTGCATTAAATATGACACCGATAACCTGTAGAAAAACTGTCGTAATAGATACAGATATATTGTGGAAAGGTGTGGAAATTACAACGGGTACGTTTGAAAAGTTTGCCATGTCTATCTTTCGTAAAACAAAACATGGACTTTTATACCATAACTACCAATTATGATGCAAATTGAACAACGTGTCTTCTTGTTGTTAATTTCAAAGAAAAGTCTTTGATTTGCTTAAAGGTCATTTGTTTATAATGTTTATAATAATATAGGTTATAAAATAGACAAAAATATTGATCAGTGTAATAAAATTGAGAATGGAAATGGGGAATGTGTCAAAGAGACAACAACCCGACCATAGAGCAGACAACAGCAGAAGGTCACCAACAGGTCTTCAATGCAACGAGAAATGCACCCGGAGGCGTCCTTCAGTTGGCCTCTAAACAAATATATATACTAGTTCAGTGATAATGAACGCCATTACTTAACTCCAAATTGTACACAAGAAACTAAAATTTAAAATAATACAAGACTGACAAAGGCCGGAGGCTCCTGACTTGGGACAGGCGCAAAAACGCAGCGGGGTTTAAACATGTTTATGAAATCTCAACCCTCCCCCTATACCTCTAGCCAATGTAGAAAAGTAAACGCATAACAATACTCACATTAAAATTCAGTTCAAGAGTAGTTCGAGTCTGATGTCAAAAGATGTAACTAAAGAAAATAAACCAAATGACAATAATACATAAATAACAACAGACTACTAGCAGTTAACTGACATGCCAGCTCCAGACTTCAATTAAACTGATTGAAAGATTATGTCTGCATCATATGAATATCAGGCAAAATCCTTCCCGTTAGGGGTATAGTATCATACCATCATAACATATATGAGAAGAACATAACCCGTGTCATGCCAACAACTGGTTATTAAATAAATGTGTTTAGTTCCAATGCAAAGGCCTTATAAGTGAATCAATATAAACGCCAAAATATGCAATCTTTAATGATCTGACAACAGTATCGTAACTATATCCCTTCTTTATAAGTCTATTTAAAGGTTTTGTTAGCTTCTGAGGTGAACACTGACATTTTTGTGCTTTATAAAGAATATTTCCATAAAGAATTGGATGTGAAATACCTGAACGTATAAGAAATCTGCATGTTGAGCTATATTTACGAATGATGTCCTTATTCCGATGATAAAATTTAGTAAATGTAGACTAATTTATGATATGGAAAACCCTGGTGTAATAATTTTTCAGTATAACATAAATTTCTCTCGTTAAAATCTAAAACGTTGTTACATACACGAGCAAATCGTACAAGTTGAGATATATAAACACCGTAAGATGGTGACAAGGGAACGTCACCATCTAAAAGTGAATAATTAACGATAGGAAATGAAAAATCATCTCTTTTATCATAAATTTTAGTATTTAGTATTAAGCTTTCCGTTAATGACATAGATATCAAAGGAAGGGCAGTGGTCATTGTTAGTATTGGCTTTATTTAAAGTAAGTTAAACAGGATAAATTTCTTTAGTATACATACTGAAGTTGTCATTATTAAGAGCCAAAATATCATCCAAATATCTAAAAGTATTATTAAATTTGTGTATCAGATGTTGTTTCGATGGGTCTTTGCTGATTTTTGTCATAAATTGTAACTCATAGCAATACCAAAAACAGGTCCGCAATAAGTGGTGCACAGTTAGTCCCCATTGGAATTCCGATAACCTGACGATATACGGAATCTCCAAAGCGAACAAAAATGTTATCTAGTAAAAATTCAAGGGCAGATATAGTATCAATGCATGTCCAATTGACATAGTTCTTTTGTTTAGTGCTACTAAAAAAAGACCTAAAAGAGTTTGAACATATATATTCACATTCTCACTTTTTAAATGCCCATTGAATTAGGTGTGTGAATTGTAAGACAACTTGCAACTCTTGCTATCACAATATATGGTTGAATTTTGTTATAAATTTTTTTATATTTATTGAACTATTTCAAAAAGCCTTGATTTAATATCTAATACTTAAGTTAATAGTTCTATATACAAATAAGATGTAGTGTGATGTCCAATGGGTCAACTATCCACCAGAGATCAAAAGACGAAAATAAAAACAATTATGTGGTAGAGTGTTTAGCATTAATATTTATTTTCTTTTAGAATAATTAATATTAATTAGTAGTTTTATTATATGTTTATTAAGAGTTCATCAATTATTCTATTCTCTTATATCTTAGTACAGTTCTACTCTATTTTTCTGGTTCATTAGTCAGTCAGTCGTGTGTCATATTATCTTGTCTACTATTGGTCACAGTCATAAAGTTCATAGTGTTTTGCCACTCTTTTTGATATACCTTGAGAGAAAGCTTTACATTTAGCAGCCATATTTAAATAGTTATATAGTTTAATATTCTGGACACTTATTCCATATTAATCAGGTCATTTACTAATATTTCTCTAAGTCTTTAATATTTGCACAGTAATTCCTTTAGTTTGAATCTGAGAGAAAATGTATTTTGAATAAGTCAGAATGATTGTGCATGAATGATAGATATTTTATTTTAAAGAAGTATTTTCATGAACTCAGAGAAATAATATATCATAGATATATTAATGATACATGTATTGGTACAATTATTTTATTATTATAAAAGGTCTAAATCAATGTCTACTGAACATCTTACTTATTGTTTATAAATGCTATGCTGATATAGTTAGTTCATTAGACTTATGTAGGTTATATTTGTATTTTTAACAGGACCAGAATATCTTCATATTCTATTGATCTAATGATGTTTCCAAATACGGAGATCGACCTTTGTACCATATACATGGTAAGATCAGTGTTACATGTATTTTTAGTTTACTGTATTGTCTGTGTTTGTCTATTTAATTTTAGTTCAATATATGTATTGTTTGTGCCTTGTGAATAGTAGTTACCTGTATGTCAATTATTACATATAAACATTATAGTAAGACATTATAGTTCATTCATAAATCTATGAATGAGTAGCGTAATATAATTGGACATATGTAGTAATTAATCCTGACTTGGTTTATAATTGAGTTTGATTGAATTCATATATTTATAATATATACACTTAAATAGTATTGGTTGTATTCTTACAGAAAAGAGCTAGTTTATCGTATTTTATACATGTACTTTCCGTTTTATGATTTAGAGTTATATCCCTTTGTACACTGTACTGTCTATGTATTTACGTTTTGTTATTTGTGTACTTTCAGGGTTAATTTATGTATGTCGTATGAATAAAACATCTTAAACTTGACGAATCCATTTATTCTGTCCAAGAACCCTATTACAATTACAGATCACTTTACGGCTTTCAACACAATCCCCCATCTTATATTCAGAGATTGGTCTGGTTGTTTCTGGACTGCTTCTAGTGGTTGGAACTTTATTAATTTGATATTGTGTTTGTATTTATCTAAATATTGGTGAATCAAACTTTTACAGTTCTTATGCTTGCGGAGGCGGTATTGATGATCTTGTGTTCTTTTAAAAAGTATGATCCTGTTTGTAGTACATATTGAATATCACATATCGGTTTTGCTCCTGTTACAAGATATATGAGGCTTTGACTTTTTAAAGTTATGTCATAGGAAAAATTATTCTGTTCACTGGTGACCTATCATTGTGTTTTGATCATACAAAAAATAAGTCCGATCATATAAATCGATTTCCGTATATAGATATTGCAAAGTATCAACCGCTTGATACATTGCGAAGCTTTAAGAGCTCAATCGTTGTTGTATCTCAGCCAAAACACTTTATATGGTGACACGCATCTGTTATTTTTCAAAATCAATATGTACAATCTTGATAATTTGTAAAGCTATCGTCAGTAAATTTGGGATTGTCACACGAATCTATAATACGTCACATTCAAAGCAAGAAACTTCTCAGAAAAGAAAATGTCAAAAGTTGGCCTTTTTAAAGTCGCCTTTAGATATTACAATGTGACAGATAATCCTTATCACCTGATCAATACATTTATATCATGATGTAAAAATAGTTTGAACGTTCATTATATTAAACATATTGTCATACGTATGAAAACGCGAGTTTAAACGTGTGGCGTCATTGGGCTGTAATCATTTCCGGTAGGAAATTAGTTATTGTCGCATTACGCTAGCTAGCTGATTGTTATATGTGATAATGTTACGTACCATGCAATCACATCAATATTATTTCATTATAAATATATCAAATTAAATTATCATTCATAACGACAGACACGTATAGTTTATATGGAAAGTGCAACACTACATGGTAGATATTGTATTGTAGGGTATTACAATCCTGAATAAAGCCGAAAAAGACAGTCATTTCCCGACTAGCTAAACGAAAGTTATATTTTGATACAGGATATTTGGTAGAGGTATCTTGGGCGCTGGACAATGTGAATGTGTTGTAGCCAATATGTCACATCAGCAGAGCATAGGAATTCACTGAGGTTAATGCGAAAAATTGTTCATGAACATTTGCAGATTTATCATTGCTGGGGTAATGTCAGACGAAGCTCATATATAAATGCAGGTTATCCGATGGAGGATTTTATCGTAAAATTGATAAATAATAGTCAACAATCGTGTAATCGGGGGCATCGGATCGAATGATGTGAAATAAAACTTATCAATCTCTAAGTTTACTGATTTTCAAACAAAAAAATACTTACGCAAGTTACAAATTAAAAACAGAAACACATTTGTATACTTCTGAAACATGATGAATTTAACGACCCTGACTGGCTATACAGCCGTCGCACGGTCGGAAAGTTATATTTTGATATTGACATTCACGCATATTAAATCTTTACAAATACGGTTGTGTATGTGGGCTTCTAAACATATATCTAATATATCCAGCTGCGGTGGTTAGCTCTACGCTATTCGGAATTCAACTTTTCATTGATCCCTTTTGGTACCAACGCTTATAACATTATCATCAAAACATTTTCCCAAGTGATTCTCTCCTCTGTAGGCCAACACGCGTTGTGGTAGATGATATAAATAGTCAGTTAATTGAAATCTGCCATAGTGTAGTCAGGATACTTTCTTTTAGCTTGCTTGCTTTGATTTATACATGTTTGCTTAGCTATCATATTATGCATATGACTTATTTGTATGTGTAGTATGGAACGCCAAAACTGTCTTGTTATGACCATTTTTCATTATATGATGTGCACTTGTCATTATATGATGTGCACTTACCTTTATATGATGTGCAAACACCTTTATATGACGTCCAAATATGCTTATATTATGTGCAAGTATCTTTATATGATGTCCAAACATCTTTATATTATGTCTTAACATCTTTATATGATGTCCAAACATCTTTATATGATGTGCAACTACACTTATATGATGTGCATACATACTTATATGATGTGCATACATACTTATATGATGTGCATACATACTTATATGATGTGCAAATGTACTTATACGATGTGCAAATGTACTTATATGATGTGCAAATGTACTTACATGATGTGCAAATGTACTTATATAATGTACAAATGTCCTTATATGATGTGCAAATATACTTATAGGATGTGCAAAAATCCTTATATGATGTGCATTTTCCCTTATATTATGTGCAAACATCTTTATATGATGTGGTTGTGTCATTATATTATGTGCTTGTAATCTTATATCATGTGGTTCGGTTCACTTCATTATATGATGTCGAAACGTCATTATATGATGTGCTTTCATCGTCGTTATGGTCAATGAACATGATTACGATTAGAATGATTACTGTCTACGTAATAACTGATTCCGATCTGCTTCTGCAGAATTGATATAAATCCGGATCAAATCCTAAGTTATTTAAAAAGAGAAAAAACCTTGACATGTTTGTTCCTCGATTTTAGATGAAAAAAATAACACCAAATATTGATGGAAAATTGTCAAATTATGAATTTTAATCGATGGGTCTACAATAATGAATATACGGGATCTACAATAATGAGTATACAGTTAACTTATTACGTTTTAGAAAAAAAACATCTTTAATCTTTTAAGCGAAAGTGCATTTTTAAGATAAAGTGAGACAGTGCATTTTAACAAAAATTAACGTTTCAAACATTTCGGCGGAAGATTAAGATCAATTAATGCAGGAACTAGTCGAAGAATTTCCCGACAGCGGCGAAAATAAGATAAAACCAATTGTGTGGCTCTTATTTATAGCTTGGTGTTCGGTTTGAGTAAAAGTTCCGTGTTGAAGGCCGTAATTAAACCTATAATTGTTTACTTTTTACACATTATGACTTAGATGTAGAGTTGTCTCATTGGCACTCATATCATATCTTCCTATTTCTATTCATTGCAAAAGACACCAATGAACTCAAAGTCAATTTTGAAAATATTTTATAACGATAGCTATAATATTATCCTCTCTTGCATATATAATTATACCGGTATGGATGATTGGTTGATTAATTTGTTGATTGATGCTTTTTAACGCCACTTTCAACACTATCATGCTAATTCGTGGAGGTGAGTTTATATTGATGGAGGAAGCCGAAGTCCCCGGAAAGAAACATCGACTTTCGGTAGGAAAAACTAATAATTCTATTCAATTGAGATTGGAGTCGAGCTTGCCTGCCACGTGTGGGATTCGAACTCACAACCTACATGTTAGTGTTGACAGGCTATATACTTGGACCAATCGGCCACCGAGCCCCCCCCCCCCCTTTTTCACCCCAAAAAAAAGGAATGAAAAGAGATATGGGATGACCTTCAACTCGGTGCATGACATTTGCTTGCATCTTTTTATTATGTTTTCATGCATTTATTGCACACTTACATGATTATGAATGTACATGTATATTTGACGTCTAGCGGAAAATTGATGTATAAAAGACTATGTGGTATGATTGTCAATGAGTCAACTCTCCAGAGGCACCAAATGACACAGGCATTAACAACTGTAGGTCACCGTACGGCCTTCAACAACGAGCAAAGTCCATACCGCATAATCAGCTATAAAAGGCCCGAAATGACAAATGTTAAACAATTCAAACGAGAAAACTAACGGCATAATTTATGTACAAAAAATGAACGAAGATCAAATACCGGTATGTAACACATCAACACACGACAACCACTGAATTACAGGCTCCTGACTTGGGACAGGTGCATATACGTACAGGAAAATATTAATGTGAAATGAATATTAACCCTTATTTGTAATAGACCGACACCCTGAGTCGGATTTTTAACATGCTACTTCGCAGAAATCCATTTCACCTTACGGTGTTACCTGGACAGATTATTCTAATTCCGAGCCGAACAAGTCTTTGATTTTACTCCTTAATTTAGCAGGGAAGCAGCAAATATTAATTTTAAATTCTTTGGTTTTGAACCGGCCGGAATTCGAACCTACGACCAGCAACACTAGAGGCTAACATGCTACCATGAAAGCACCGCCACTAGACAGTTACTCGTAATATAAAAGGAAAGCCGTTCAGATATACAACTCCGTAAACAGGGCTAACATACTGACCATTGATTTTTTTAGGATGATTGCGAGTGAAATGGGGCATGTTTTTTTGTAAATGTTTGAATCCAAGTTTCTTGAAAAATATTTTATCTTTTTCAGGAGGGAATCAAAATAATTGTTTCCATTGAAAATGAGAGAAAAAATAAAACAATAATGAAATTAAAAAAAGACTATATTATTTTAAAAAAAGAGTTTTTTCATTAAAGTCGAAAAATATGTTTGTCCTGGAACAAGGAAGTACACGTCCTCATGCCCACACTTCATGTTTACATCACGATGACCGTGAGGGCATTCCGATGTATTATCGCAACAGAGATTTGACTTTCGATTTTGACTGGTACATGTAACCGATCGTATTAAAACGCAGACATAATCGAGTGCAAAATGACATTCTTTGTCACATTTTTTTTAGAACTTTTTAAATTAATGATATGAAAATGTTACGTCGTTAAAAATATATTTATACATTTGTAAGTAATATATATGCACACGTACAGAACAATTGTGTTAACGCATGCATAAATAATATCTCAAGTACGTTTATGCGGGGAAAATGAATGCCTACATAAATCCAAACTATTAGAAAATCCGAATTATTACAGAAGAGTTTTCACCATGCACTTGCACTGCACTATTATTAGAATAGTAGAATAGAATGCTATAGCATTTGGATCAAAATAATGTATACATGTAACTGTTATATACAAATATTAATTTAATATAGAACAACAAACCAGAGTATACTGATTTGTATCACTACAATATAATTGTGATTACGGTGAGGTTGAATTCCCTGTCATTTATTCATCATCCAAGCACGAACTTGTCTCAGAAAAAAATATCTCTGTAAGTAAACCTCACTTTCAGGTATTAAGATGTGATTTTCTTTTAGACAAGTGCGTGTGACCATCCACGAGAACTTGCGGTCATCCGATATTCAGTACTTCAGTCCTTTGATACTGTTTGTTCTAGTAAATATTACATCAGCCAATGAAATTCAGCCTTCACATTTTTGAAGGTGTAGATAAATCCGACAAAACCGAGAATCTCAATGGTCTTTAAACAGAAAATAGAATGGAGCGTTTTCAGACCCACGTAAGCATAGCATGGACACACAATATCTGTATTTTAATTAGATTTGTGTCTGAATGAACATAAAACACTGTATTTATTTTTTGTTAACTGAGGCCTGGTGATCTCTGACAGATGGAGAGTTGTGTTTTCAATTTTTCTAAGTGAAGATTTACGGCGGTGACTTTTAATATTTAGCGTTTATCTATAAAACTACAATAGATTAAAAAAAATAATAGTGCAATGTGTCTGAATATATTCTATGGTAAATTTTAAGGTCCCATTTTGGGCAATTTTGGCTCTTATGAGTTTTGTTGTTTTATTGCCTATTATCTTGATACTTGTTTATAGAGAAACCTTTTCTTAGTAAAATAGTTTTCTCGTTTGAATTGTTTTACATTGTCATCATGGGACCTTTTATACTGATTATGCGGTAAGGGCTTTGCTCATTTTGAAGGCCTTACGGTTACCTATAGTTGTTAATTTCTGTGTCATTTTGGTCTCTTGTTGAGAGTTGTCTCATTTGCAATCATACCACATCTTCTTTTTTTATATTATAAAAACAGTAAATTATAATTATTGTCATTTTCAATTTTCATCATTGGTGGTGGGGGCGGGGTAGGAAAGATGGGAATTCCTCTAATTTTTTACCGTGAAATAGGGGGAAAATCATTCCAAAGACTTAAACTTTACACCCCCCCCTAAAAAAACCCACCAGAGAACAATTACACATACCTTTCTCAATACAATTGTTCGTAATAACAAAAAAAAAAAACGCATTGAATTCCTTTTGCATTATATAAGTTTAAAATAGCACGTCAATAGTGGATCTAGAACTTCAAGTGTGGAAGTTGTTTGCGACTTGGAATTTAATTTGGATATGCCGGTTATGGTCTCATTGGTATTTATCACACCTTCATTCAATATTACTAGCTTCAGATTAAACATACTCTGCTAGAAGAAATTATTTTGTTAAAAAAATAAGGATTTAGATTTTAACAGATGAGGCTAAAATTGACGTCTTTCGAGTCAAAACTATTAATTTTTACTGGGGGGGGGGGGGAGGGGAGTACGATGAGGCTCGAACCCTAAACAGTTATGGCAAGTATGGACATAACCATTCCAGCTTTATACAGGTCTGAATTTGAATTAATTCATTATTCAATATCTGACACATCATAGGTTTGTGACACATTACGTATTATATTGTCCAATATCCGAAATCTTAATATATTGCTAGATTCAACATATCAAAGAACCCTAAGAATTGCTTGTTTTAAGTGCCGTTTTTGGCCCCTTATTTCTAAAAAGTTTTTGTCTGGCAACAAAGTATTTACGGACAATGAACACATCGCAAAAACATTGTACTGCGTCAAATCTATAAATATAAACAATTGAATACCACCATTTTATTTTAAAAAAAAAATCAAAATCAAAGGCTCCCTTTATTTCTTCCTATCCCCTCTTTATGGGGGTTGCAAATGACCGGTCCATTATATAGGTCATTACCCAGTTTCGTGTCATTCTTCAGAAAAATGATATATAAAGACAAACTTCCACAGCTAAAATGATCAGCAAAGCAAACTTTACAAAACAATGAACATACTGGAAATTCATGTACTTACTTCTTTAAAAAAAAAAAAAAAAGCCGCTAACGCAAGATATAAATGTATTGTCAAATATAAGCCTAGTACAATGAGCATAGAGCATGGCATAAAAGAATCATTTCTTTAATTTAATAACTTTAACTGTATGCCCATTATTGCAGACCTCGTATGTTCATTAATGTAGACCCATTGATTAAAACTAAAGTTTGCAATTCACAATATGACAATTTTCCAATAATATCTGGTGTGATTTTTTTCATCTTAAATCGAGAAACGAACATGTCAAGGTTTTTTTCTTTTTACATCTCAACCATTTTCCAAACGATAGCTACAGATTTGATCCGGGTTTATATATTCTGCAAAAGCAGATCGGAATCAGTTATGACGTAGACAGTAATCACTCTAATCGTAATCATGTTCATTGACCATAACGACGATGAAAGCACACCATAGAATGACGTTTCGACATCATATAATGAATTTAACCGAACCACATGATATAAGATTACAAGCACATGATATAATGACACAACCACATCATATAAAGATGTTTGCACATAATATTAGGGAAAATGTACATCATATAAGGATGTTTGCACATCATATAAGGATGTTTGCACATCATATAAGTATATTTGCACATCATATAAGTACATTTGCACATAATATAAGTATATGTGCACATCATATAAGGATATTTGCACATCATATAAGAATGTTTGTACATCATATAAGTATATTTGCACATCATATAAGAACATTTGTACATCATATAAGTATTTATGCACATCATATAAGTATATTTGCACATCATATAAAGATGTTTGGACATCATATATAGATACTTGCACATAATACAAGCATATTTGCACGTCATATAAAGGTGTTTGTACATTCTATAATGACAAGTGCACATCATGTAAAGGTAAATGCACATCATATAATGACAAGTGCACATCATATAATGACAAGTGCACATCATATAAAGGTAAATGCACATCATACAATGAAAATGGTCATAACAAGACAGTTTTGGCGTTCCATAGTGTAGTTTGTCAAATGTGCTTATAATTTGTTATTTGTTTTAAATATCAAGTCGGTTAAGAGCTCTACAGAGCTCATGTTTACCTTGTTGATTTGTACATATCATGCCCAACTATAAATAAAATTTACTTACTTACTTACTTACTCTACTAGTATCGCAGATGTCGATAATATGGCTTACATTCATAGTCACTACAATGGTCGGTAATACTGTTGACTACATTTACACAGACACACAGTATTTGCAGTATTGCAAGTAACAATTCAAACTTCAGCTATTTCGTACAATTGGAATGACCGTTAACAGTCTACGTATGTACTGTCTGCTTGCAAGTCAGAAATCGTTTGTATCAACACACCTCGCTAAAGCCTGCTGACGAAGAGTCTGGTATAGAAGATAATTCAGCATTCACCAGACAGTCTTAAAGAATTTTAGAAAGTCATTACGAGGGTATCGGTGAAGATCTTGAATAGTTGAGGATGTTTTCATTTTTTCGAATATTAATGGAAAACATTGTATTAAAGTAGGATGTATTTTGTTAGCGATTCAGTTTAACTACACGTACTATTATATAGCCAGTTCTCGCTTTTTTTCTGTTTCCTTGTCTTAGAAAATATCTCGAAACCTACCAGGATTTATACAACAAGAAGTGTGCATGATTTTCGTAACGAGACATTAGCATGATTACAACACAATGCATATACGATCTCGACAATGGATTAAAACATGATTTTGTTTTTGTTTTAAACATTATAATACCGGTATTGTTTCGAGCAGTCACTTTGGTTTAATTTGTAAAAATACGCTCAAAATATATATATTATACACTGGCAAGTCAATATTTCAATCTCAATTAAATACGTAATTTCTTGTAAACATTTACATAGGTTAGGCATGCACATAGCATGTTAAGTTACTAAAACGGAAAGAAATTTCAACAGTGAAAATGCCAAACAAGGGGGCTAGAATAACCATTTCGTTAATGTATCAAACAACAAATCAATTTTGTCTTATACAGGTAAAAGTCAGATTTTTATTTATATTTTGTCCAAGTCACGAAAACAAACAGACTTAAACAATCCTTATGTCCGATTCCATATGCGCGTTCGTTACTAATGTTCTACCGGGATATTTTACGATCGGCATTATTGGGCTGTTATCTAGATGTTTAATTAAACGGCATGTTGTAAAAAATACACACGAAATGCTGATACATATTAACGTGTGCATGCATTGTTATTTGTTTAATTTTAGACTCCTTGTGATTAAATCAACAATTTTGTATGATATAAATCAAGTATGAGAATTTAGTCCAAATCTATGAGTCTTTGACAGATACTTGCCTTTACAATGATTTATTAGCAACTTTCGTTATATCTTTTAGTACTAAATTGAAGATTTCAAATAATATTGTTCAATTTATTTTACTAAAACCTTACATCTACGAACATTCTTTTCTAAAACTGGTTTAATTTGCATCTTAAATAAAATAAAAAGTGTTATCTCATTATTTATTTTTTGGAAGAATGATAATGATCTTGACATGAAGTTTGTAATTTTGTATTCAAGTTTGCCAAAATTCATCATAATTTCTGTTTGATCTTTTTTAAGTTATTTATTATGACAAAATAGTCAACTCAGACACGCATAAACATAAAAAGGTGTACTCAACTTTGTCTTTTTGATGAAATTATGCCCATTTTTACTGTCGATCAATCTATTATCCTTTTTTTTAAATATTTTTCGACGAACTCTATGCTTAAGCACAATAAAGATTCATGTAATTGAACCTACTACAATCGACTGTTTATTGAAAATTTGTCTATAATTTAAAAGTTTACAAATATCTCTAAGCTCCATACCATAATTTGAATAAAACACATAGTACATAGTTTGCATAAAATCCTTAATAAGGCACTTTCATTTAACTTTTAAAGCCCATAGAAACAGATATAAACAACTAAAAATACCAACTTAGCTTTTTTACCATATCTAACAAAGAATTTAATGTTAACTGGGTTTTCGTCTAATACAACTGAAAATATTTGTCAATTCTTTCATTAACAAGTTTGGTTTCGAATGTAGGCTGTACAAATGTATCTGTAGCTATTTATTAAAAATTTGACAAAATATTCTTATATTTACGGGATATTCTTTCTGGAGCTCACAAATTACAAAAGATTAATTTAAACATATGTGGTTTGCACTAACTTATAGTTAAATGTTAATGATGTACTGTCCTAACCTTGATACCTTCCTCAAAATTGACACAGATGAACGATTTCACACTAAAATCTATGACAAACCGGACGATTTTAACTTCCCAATTATCAATTTCCCATTTCTCAGCAGTAACTTACCCTTTGTCCCATCGTATGGTGTTTACATATCTCAGTTGAAACGTTATGCTCGTGCAAGTTTACATTATACGGACTTCATATACAAAAGTATGCTCCTTACGTAGAAACTGCCCCAATAAAGTTATTACGAGGAAAGATTAAAAATGACACTACGTAAATTATATAGACACCATCATGAATTGGTTGAGCCATACGATGTGTTTGTGTCTAAACAAACTAAGAACATGTTTTCCACGTTTCAGATTGTGGTTTACGATTTACATCGTCGGGTATTTTAAGTACTGAAGGTAACCTATTCCCGAATATGACTGTTTTACTGAGCGTGAATTCGCATTGCTATAAGACGTGTCTCGGTATTTGTTTATACAGCGTTCATGTATTTAGTTACGAAGTTTTATTTCTAATTCTGATCGGATATTGTTTTTTGTCTTATCGTTTGTAGTTGTGATTCTATTTTTTTTTCTATTCGTATGTAAAAGTAAATAGACAATAATAGTGCATTGACTTGACATATCAACGATATAAAGATGAGGCTTAGAAACGGGGAAATGCGAGGCTGTGCCGAGCATTTTCCCCGTTTCGGGCCGAATCCTTATATCGTTGATATGTCAAGTCAATGCACTATTTTTTGTCTTTATACTGCAATCTAAAGAAACATTTTCAATTGTTGTTTATTGTGTTAATGTTATTTATTGATTTAAATATTGGGAAAAATCCCCTTTAAAAAGGCCTCATATCACACAGACGGAGAATATATAAAACACGATGAAATGTACATCATTACGGTTACCGCGAACAATGATGAACAAATTCGTTGTAGACTAAAATATCAACAATAAACATAAAACATAATGAGTTATAGGTTGCAACAAAAAATATTAATAAGTGAAATATGTTTTCCCAAAATTGCAAAAGAACAAGTTTGAGTCGTTAAACGCATCGTTGTTTACATTGGAAACAAGAACAGGTTGAAGAGGTCGTATGAATAATTAATATAATTTCGACAATTTCTATTTAAATATTCATGAGGAAAAGTGATATCAGGTCAGTGACTGTATATGGCATAGAATATACAGTCAACGCATTTTGACTGCTCAAATAGAACGAGTGCAGTATAAAGAGAAGTAATTACCTAGTTCATTTGTATAATTTTAGTTTTAAGCCACTATGTGCAAAAGATTTATTTGTGTTACACAGTTTGATTTGGAAGACATAATTAGTTGCAAAATTACTTAACACTATTCTATTTTTAATATTATTGAATAAAATACACCACATGGCATAATTAGAAACCTAAGCTTGATTTATATTCAATTTTTAGAAATTGACCTATGACGTTACTTTTTGTGTGTGTTGATACATTCGTGTGGCAGACACACAGTTCATAATTTTATTAAGCTGCTTTTGAGTACTGTAAAATTAATTTTCGTTATTCCTTGTTATTCTGTGGTCAACATGTCGAAATGAACTATTATATTTTTTTTATGTTTTTCTCTGTCTTGGGTGTTCTTGCATTTATTTGTGCTGTAATATGGGATATATAACATTGCTATAAAACGCGAGTTTAGCTAACCACAAAATCAGGTTCAATCCATCATTTATTCTGAAAATGTCCTGTACCAAGTCAGGAATATGGCAGTTGTTATATTAAAATTCGTTTCTATGTATGTTGCATCGTCGTTTGTTTTTTTGTTGCACTTCAGTGTTCTGTTGTTTCGTTGTGTTCCTTTTATAGTTGATCTGTTTCCCTCGGTTTATAGTTTGTAACCCGTATTTGTTTTCTCTCAATCGATTATTGACTTTTGAACAGCGGTATACTACTTTGCCTTTTTATATAACACATATTCATCTGTTATATATATATATATATATGTATTAAGCATCATGTAATACTTTTGACTTAAACCTATTGTCTGATCGATGGTCGGATAGAATTTTCGAAAGTTAAAAGAAAACAATGAAAATATTTCTTATCAAATATTTCATGGCTTGGCAGAATTAAAGTTTTCACAGGATGAATTGACGACTTATTATCCTAGATAATACATACATAAAAGTTTTCCAAGGGATTTCTTTATAAATGAAAGGAGGTGTTAGTGCACGGTGTGTCTAACTTTTTTAACTTTTTAGTATATTTCATAAATGCAATAACTAATATGACTAATTTTCAATTGAAAATGAGTGGACGAAAATGAAATAGAATACATGTAAGAATTACATATCAAATTTGAACATTTGTAAAAGCAATAAGCTTTTTATGTATTCAAACACCCCTACTGTGTTGTTATGACTCATTAGACATGTATATCACTTTAACTATATACTTTATTCTTGGAACTGTAAATTTGTAGTGTTATCATACCTACACGTAGCCTAACATGTATAACTCGACTTTGAATTCAAACGACCACTAAATGGCTAAAAGATATTGGTATATGGAATAGTCCATGACGAATTTTTTTAAGAGTTCATGAAATGTACACCGATTCCGTTGATTTTGCCAGTTGAACGAACTAGAGTGAGATTAGATATATATACATAAAGGTCTTTTCAACAGTAGTAGTGTAAATTAGTTGTATTTTTTGGTTGACACATATATATGTATAGATCATTGGCTTTTCTACATATTGATATTTTACGATATCTATACGAAAAAACCGATTATCTGTTTATCGTGCTATTGCTGGTCTGTTTCACCTCCTTAAAACTTTTTAAAGATGAAAGCAAGCTTGATGGCGTCTCCTCACACATTATGACGTCGCCGAAAAATTTTGGTAGACATATATATATATATATTTGTATAGATCATCGTCTTTTCTACACATTGATATCGTAAAATATCAGCCAGCGAGCCACAATGTTCCTTTTTGGGGAGTGAACGCAGCGAACAAGCCTACATGAATCACATAGTGTCGAGTGGGTGATATTTTACGATACATGTATATATACGAAGAAAACCTGATTATCTGTTTATCGTTCTATTACTGGCTTTTTCACCTCCTTAACTTGGCCTAAGACAGTTTTTATACTAGACGAAAGTAAGCTGCATAACGTCTCCGCACACGTTGTGACGTCGCTGATTACTTCTCCTGACATCATGACGTTGCTGATAATGCCTGCTCTTGTCTCAAAGCCATGACACGAGAATTATGGAGCGACTGAGCAGTGTGACGTATGGAAGGGATGGGATATGTACATCATTCTATTACTGGCTTTTTCACCTCCCTAACTTGGCCTAAGACAATTTTTACGCTAGACATAAGCAAGCTTCATAATAGTCTAAATAAATTATGACGTCTAGGAAGGCTATTTTGAATAATTGCTTTGACGCCGTCAATGTTGGATAAAGAAAAGTCAAAATCGAAAAATATCCACAGCAGACGGCATGATTATCTGGACTAGCTTCATACAGTCTCCTCACACATTGTGACGTCGCTGATTACTTCTCCTCAGACATTATGACGTTGCTGATAATGCCTGCTCTCGTCTCAAAGCCGTGATACGAGAATTACGGAGCGACAGAGCAGGGTGACGTATAGTCCAAATAATTATGTCGTCTAGGAAGGCTATTTTAAATGTTTGCTTTGACACCTTCCTGTCGATGTAAGCCGTCAAAAAAATATATTAATAATAGCCTTTCAAGACGTCATAATTATTTGGACTAGGTGAAGTAGGAATGGGATGGGATATGCAGTACATAAAAGTGAGAATTAGTACATCTATACTTCATTTCTGACTAGACTAAAGACTTCATGTGTACAAAACTGACGCCAAAACTATGTACTATAGAAAAAGAGACACATAATATCACATTAAATCCTGACACATTACATCTAAAGATAACAATAATCCAAAGTCAATTATATTACGATGCCAATGGAAGAAATTCCCGCGCAAATGTCATGACTGGGATAGACCAAAAAGAATTTTAGGTCTATGTTGTCATTCACATAACGATCGATTTACTGTTAATTAAATATTAATGTTAACTACATTTATATTGGTTTTGAATTTAGTTACTCTATCAGAAAAATGTTTTGTTTCTCACAGACAACCCTTAATACTATATACCAACTCGACACTGAAGCTAAAAACCCCTAAAACATAATGGTATATGGAATCGACCAAACTGATTTCCTAATATTGATAAAGATGAACTATGTAGATTTAAAATTGTGTACACAGAAATAAAATCAGAAATAAAGCCTATGTAAGGTGAAAAAAAACAACAAAAGAAACTGTATAAAATCATTGTTTATATTTTTTTGCTTAAGACCGTGAAGTTAAAATTAATTACGATTACGTGTATCCTGTCAACCCCTGAAAAAATAATACTGTCTTCTTGACTACTTCCGCGCGCCACGGACTGATTTTTTAATATATTGTTATAGAGTATGTTAATAATGACATTATCATTATTTTTAACAAGATAATCACATAATCAAAAATACATGTCCTAGATTATCAAATAATCCAATAATTATGAAATATTTGGTCTGGTTATTAAATAATCACTATAAAAACGGCCAAATAATCACATAATCAAAAACCCAATGAGGAGGCTCGAGAACGGACAGAAAAACTAAGACCTATTTGCCCAAGGAATTCCAGAGGGCATATACATATGCAAGTTCTAAAAACAAACACATCTTATTGTAATAAATTTTCTTGCTAATTTTTCAAATTGTATGATGTTGAATTTAAACATGAAAATTTTTGAAATTTTTTTGAAAATTAAAAAAACATATTGATTTTCGAATTTTAAAGATTGGTTGCCATTGCAACCAATATGCAAATAAACTGCACTTGTTTGAAAAAGTTTATTATGTTATATATGGTCTTAATTTGTATAGAAGGTATAACATATCTTCATAACCAGGTCTGTTTATTTATGGTCCTAACATTTGAACAATACGTAAAACAGCTTTCTCTTTTTTTTTTTTTTGAAAAAATGCGCATTATCTTTAACATTTCAATGATTTCCATTTTTTTTCGTCTTAACTAGACGGTGACTTGTTGATTTTTCTTTTTGAATATTTGAAAAGACTATTAAAGCAACGAAAAAAAAAATCACACACATAAAAAATAATCCTATATTTAGCATGTTTAATTTCATGCGAGATTCTTTAATAAAACCTCGCCTGAACATGCATGAAATATTTGCCACTGGACATTAAGCAAGCAAGCAAAATTAATCAATTTTTAATAAAACAAGCTTTACATTCATTTCCCTGTCATTTCTATATTTATCTTGAACTAAAACCAGTAAACTTAAACTTTTCAAAAAATCTTAACTAAACAGTGTACCCATTTTGTTATTTTACTTTTTCATTTAGCACATGATAAAGTTCATTTAAAAAAATTTAGCAAAATCCTATATTGTATATTTATACCTCCCACTCACTTTAAATAAATTAGCTCATTCTAGCTTTTTTAGTATCAAACCTCTCATAGCCAATAAGAACATTGTCTTACAGTTCTAGGTAAACGTGATTTTTTTTGGGTTTAAATGCAGATCTGGAAAAGTGATTAATGAGGTACATTGGCAAGGTAAAGGGTAAAAATTTTCAAAAACGTCAAAAACTGTATGTTCTTAGAAATATAGACGAGCAAATTAATCACAACCATTATTCTTTCTATTTATAACAAGGTGAATCAGTAATCCAGGGTGATGTGAAAAGGGAAGAAATGTACATTTTAGTTATTTTAATATTATATAATATTATATAAAAGAAGATGTGGTGTGATTGGCAATCAGACAACTCTTTACAAACTAGTTTATTTCTAGTTTAGTTTGAATGATTTTCTTTTGTTTAAACTCTGATAATTGATGTCTTCTGTAAAAATTAAATAAAAAAAGGACAGATTTTTAAATGTCTTACATGCACATAATAGCTAAATACTAACAGCTGTGAATAACAATGATTACAAGTAGATGTACTTTATATAACATTCGAACCACTCGATGAATTCAAAGATATATTCAACAGGTAAAAACAAGCTTGAAAAAAGTAAAATCACAAAAATACTGAACTCCGAGGAAAATTAAAACGGAGAGTCCCTTGTCAAATGGCAAAATCAAATGATAAAACACATCAAACGAATGGACAACAACTGTCATATTCCTGACTTGGTACATGCATTTTCAAATGTAAAAAATGGTATATTGAACCTGGTTTTATAGCGCTAAACCTCTCACTTTTTTGACAGTTGTATCGAATTCCATTATATTTTCAACGATCCGTGAACAAAACAGACATAATAGGCATTCTGTAAAATCAATATATACTAGAAATAGCTGTAACGTTTTATAAAAATCGAAGTTAAATTGAAAAAGTTATAGAAATATTAAAATGTTGACTATCTGAATTTAGTCTGAACTGAAAATTTCTACATTTTACACGAAAAGAACACCAGAATATGAAATTTTTACTGTACAAAGCAAATATATTATTTATCAATATCAATATGACATTGCTATGTCATTCGAGTAATTATGTATTTGTTTTTTTTTCACTACTTCCTGCTGCTGTTGAAATCAGTTGATAGATAAAAAAAAATACGGCGGAGTTTAATTTGTCATCGAGAGAATTCACAACATAATCAAAATTAGACAGAGTTTAAAATGAGTCGTTGTTTCACCCATGGGTAAAAACTATGTAAAACATTAAAAGATTTTGTTTTTGAATAACGGTATTTTAAAAGTTTAAATGTCATTCATATACATTTAAAAATTCAAATTGCTGGATTTGTTAAGAAAAAAAGATTTGCTGGAACGATACCTCCATTTTTAGGAAATATTCGCTCAAATGGTATATTTAAAATCTGAATCATGACAACAAAATATTGCATATCTTGTTTAATCAATTTAATTTTCTGGATATCATGCATTTCATATGCAATTTCTGATAAATATTGGTGTAGTTTCTCAAAGTCAAAACACGGGTTCAAAATTATCTTTCTTTCAAGAAATTTCTGTAAACCTATTCAGTAACTACACACAAAACCATCTGTTCTAGCCAAGGTTTAAGATGCAGTCCCCTCCTCTCCACCCTTGGCAGATTAAGCCAACATTTGAGATTTCGATGCTGCGCCATCTACCGGTAGGCAAGAGTCACGCCCATTTCGACTGCATCATGTTTGACGGCACTTGAAATTTCTTTGTGGTTGTGTCTATTGTTTACAAAGCAGGAACTGTAAATATACGTTAACATTCAAACATTTGTGCAAGAAACATACACAAGAATTCCAATTAGTTAATTGAAGACTTTAAAATTGTCACTGAATATTGTTATATTTGTTTTGGTTTGGTTTTTTTTTTTGGGGGGGGGGGGGCAAAAACTTGTTGCACAATCAGCACGTAGCAATTGTTTATTTACATTTTCTACACTTCAACATAATCATCTTGAAGGCTCCTTTTCAATGAATGCAGCCAGTTACAACTGCGATCAATGAAAGTCTTTATCTCGTTGATCCGAAATTCTATCTTAATCCGCCAAGGGTGCATAGGAAGGGACGGGATCGTAGCCCTTGGCTGGCAAAGTTGAACCAAAACCAAAATCTTACAAAAATAATGACATCTTAAAATTGAATTATGGGTAATGTTTTTAAAACTATGTGTTTTGGGGGCGAGTATTGGGTAGTAATAAATAATTCGTATACTCATGGAATTAGATTTTTTTGCAGCATTAATAGGGAAATCTGGTTTGACTTTAATAATTAAAAGTAATATGCTAGTTTAGACGGAGATGGAGTATCTTTTATGTTAAAAGGTACATAGGAAAATTACGCAATGGGATAATTCGAACTGTATTTTTATCAAATGTATAATTTACTATTGAATGAAATCAATATAAATTGACTTGTTTCCAAAAGACAAATTTAAGCGTTACTGCCGACAGAAGTTTTAGTTAAGACAAGAACTGTTTTCATTTTCCCTCCGTGGGCATTACTCAGAATGTTCTATAATCATCATAGGTTGATGAAATCTTAATACATGTACATGTATATTTTGATAACATTGTCTGTTTGGAGAATTTGCAGGATGATTTATGTACTTCATATTAAAACTTATAAAAGTATCCACATAACGATGTGATAGTGATTACTTAATCAAAATTTGAAAATGATATATGTATGAATAAAAGGCAGTACAAAGCTTGTATATTCATTATTTCCAAAATGTTGATGACTGATCTTTGTTGACCTAACTTACTTTTTGGACTGCGTGAAGCTAAAACATTTTGTATGGTACGCTGTAAAAATCTACGCATGTCTCTTTATTGTGGTTTGTTGTTAGTTTGTAGACTCATTGAATGTATCGTCTCTTTTTCCATATAATACTGCATCAGTTAAGACGTTTGAATTGTCTTATATTTTGGTATGTCTCGATCTTTATAGATTGCTTTGTGATATGGGTTTTGCTCATTGTTAAAGGCCTATTTAATTACCGATGCCCTCAGCTCAGAGTAAAGAAAACAAGATAATGATTGATGCAGACAGACGATCCTTTTTATCTTCTTTTATTTTCTCTCTTATTTACAAAATGTATCTCATCTTGTTTGTTGTTAATTAAGTAAATGATACATCTTTCCCTTTTTGTGTTCAGAAGAATGAAACGGAAAATTAAAATTCATTTACATTTTTCGACGGTTATTGATAATCTTTTGTATTGGACACAAAAATGAATTACTCACATTTTTTTTTACATCTAGGTATATTCTTACACTTAAAGAGTGACATCAAGTTTATATCAATAATATTTGTTCTTGGAAAGTTTAATGATGATTTCGAAAGTACATGTACCACCAAACAAGACGTATTGCATATATAAAGCATATATTCATTTATATATAGGACTCGTATGACCTCATTTTTTCTTTTTAATCCGTGGCGTTGTCAGTTTATGCAACTATCAATTAACCATTCAAATTTTACAATGTTCAATATCAATAGGTTGTTTGTGTCATTTGGTCCTATTGTCCCTGACCTCATATTGTGATTCATAAGATATACGAGTTTGAAAGTCCCTTTAGTATCTTTCGTCTACTTCCACCATTTTTATTATTTGGAAAAGAGTGTTTCAACATATACGGTTTGACGGATATTTTAACGTACTTATAACGCTTTTTAGAATGTTGATTGGATCTTACGCAAGATCAAGCGAAAGACAAAAATACGATTTCCGCAAATCAAAGGCAAAGATTACTTGAAAGGTTTGGTGCAAAAATTTGACCTTGTGAACATCCTTTAAAAAACGACTAAACATGTCGATTGAATACTAATCAGAACATTTTATATCACATTAGCATGTTATTATAAGTATAAAAAAAGAAGATGTGGTATGATTTCCAATGAGACAACTATCCACAAAAGACCAAAACGACAGACATTAACAACTATAGGTCACCGTACGGCCTTCAACAATGAGCAAAGCCCATACCGCATAGTCAACTATAAAAGGCCCCGATAAGACAATGTAAAACAATTCAAACGAGAAAAACTAACGGCCTTATTTATGTAAAAAAAAATGAACGAAAAACAAATATGTAACACATAAACAAACGACAACCACTGAATTACAGGCTCCTGACTTGGGACAGGCACATACATAGATAATGTGGTGGGGTTAAACTTGTTAGCGGGATCCCAACCCTCCCCTAACCTGGGACAGTGGTACAACAGTACAGCATAAGAACGAACTATAAAAATCAATTAAAAAAGGCTTAACTCATCAGAAGGACAAATGTAAGTTTAGTATATTATTGTTGTATTTCCACCTGGGTTAAATGCAACTGTCAATTGACCAATCAAAATTTGTAATGTTCAAAATATATATGATGTGTGTTTCGATTGATCTCATTGACTTATTTTCCATATCTAAATTTCTATCTGTTTTAGATATACACTTATCTCCATGTTGAGGTCCTGATACAATGAATGATGAGCCTGTGTCGCTCACCTTGGTCTTTGTGCATATTAGACAATGGACACAGATAAATTCACGACAAAATTGTGTTTTGGTGATGGTGACGTGTATGTAGATCTTACTGTACTGAACATTCCTGTTGCTACAATTATCTCTATTTATAATGATCTTGGCCCAGTAATTACAGTGGAAAATATATTTTTTAAATTTACCAAAATTTATGAAAAATGTTAAAAATTGACTATAAAGGACAAAAACTCCTTAAGGGGTCAATTGACAATTTTGGTCATGTTGTCTTATTTGTAGATTTTATTTTGCTGAACATTATTGCTGTTTACAGTTTATCTCTATCTATATAAATATTCAAGATAATAACCAAAAACGGCAAAATTTCCATAAAATTACCAATTCAGGGGCAGCAACCCAACAACGGGTTGTCCGATTCATCTGAAAATTTTATGGCAGATAGATCTTTACCTGATTAACAATTTTAATCAGTCAGATTTGCTCTAAATGCCTTGGTTTTTGAGTTTTAAGCCAAAAACTGCATTTTATACCTATGTTCTATTTTTAGCCATGGCGGCCATCTTGGTTTATTGGCCGGGTCACAGGACACATTTTATAAACTAAAAATGATTGTGTCCAAGTTTGGAATAATTTGGCCCAGTAGTTTCAGAGGAGAAGATTTTTGTAAAAGATAACTAAGATTTACGAAAAATGGTTAAAAATTGACTATAAAGGACAATAACTCCTAAAGGGGTCAACTGACCATTTCGGTCATTAGACTTACAAATGTACTTGTAAATCTTACTTTACTGAACATTATTGCCTTTTACAGTTTATCTCTATCTATAATAATATTCAAGATAATAACCAAAAACAGCAAAATTTCCTTAAAATTACCAATTCAGGGGCAGCAAACTAACAACAGGTTGTACGATTCATCTGAAAATTTCATGACAGATAGATCTTGACCTAATACACAATTTTACCACCTGTCAGATTTGCTCTATTGTTTTTGAATTATAAGCCAAAAACTGCATTTTACCAAAATGTTCTATTTTTAGCCATGGCGGCCATCTTGGTTAGATGGCCAGGTCACCAGACACATTTTTTGAACTAGATACCCCAAAGATGATTTTGGCCAAGTTTGGATTACTTTGGCCCAGTAGTTTCAGAGGAGAAGATTTTTGTAAAAGATTTCTAAGTTTTACGAAAAATGGTTAAAAATTGACTACAAAGGGCAATAACTTCTAAAGGGGTCAACTGACCATGTTGATCATGTTGACTAATTTGTAGATCTTACTTTGCTGAACATTATTGCTGTTACAGTTTATCTCTATCTATAATAGTATTCAAGATAATAACCAAAAAACAGCAAAATTTCCTTAAAATTACAAATTCAGGGGCAGCAACCCAACAACAGTTTGTCTGCTATATCTGAAAATTTCAGGGCAGATATATCTTGACCTGATAAACAATTTTACCCCATGTCAGATTTGCTCTAATTGCTTTGGTTTCAGAGTTATAAGCCAAAATCTACATTTTACCCCTATGTTCTATTTTTAGCCATGGCGGCCATCTTGGTTGGTTGGCCGGATCACGCCACACATTTTTTAAACTAGATACCCCAATGATGATTGTGGCCAAGTTTGCTTTGATTTGGCCCAGTAGTTTCAGAGGAGAAGATTTTTGTAAAAGATAACTAAGATTTACGAAAAATGGTTAAAAATTGACTATAAAGGGCAATAACTCCTAAAGGGGTCAACTGACCATTTCGGTCATGTCGACTTATTTGTAGATCTTACTTTGCTGAACATTATTGTTGTTTACAGTTTATCTCTATCTATAATAGTATTCAAAATAATATTCAAAAACAGCAAAATTTCCTGTCAGATTTGCTCTAATTGCTTTGGTTTCAGAGTTATAAGCCAAAATCTACATTTTTCCCCTATCTTCTATTTTTAGTCATGGCGGCCATCTTGGTTGGTTGGCCGGGTCACGCCACACATTTTTAAAACTAGATACCCCAATGATGATTGTGGCCAAGTTTGGTTTGATTTGGCCCAGTAGTTTCAGAGGAGAAGATTTTTGTAAAAGCTAATGACGGACGACGACGACGGACGACGGACGCCGGACGCAAAGTGATGACGCAAAGTGATGAGAAAAGCTCACTTGGCCCTGTGGGCCAGGTGAGCTAATAAACCGAATATTTTGTTTTTGGTAGAAGGTACATGCAAAACTAAACACAACAAATCAAATGCGTGTCTAAGCTTATTACTCATTTATTTAAAAAGTCTAACAAAAACGAAATTGTATACTTTATTGAAAAGTATTCACTGCTTATTTTGTTCTTTAAAACTTAATGTTTTGTCTGTTTTTTTTATATTTATTTGACGTGACTCTATACGTATACATCCCGTCCTTGTGTTATTGTTCTATGATAATTTTTGTATTCTTTTCTTTCATTTTTGCTAATCTGCTTTGTCTATATGTTTTTTTTGTGTTGTTTTTTGATACATACGAGGTGGTCTTGTACTTATACATCCCGTCATTGTGTTATTGTAAATTTTGTATTATTGTCTTTTATTTTTGCTAATCTGCTTTGTCTATATGCCTTTTTGTTCTTCTTTGCTACATATTTGTTCGTTTTAATAGTGATTAAGATTATAACACAATGTTGACTGCTGTACCCCTATTTTTTACATTTTTACCTATCATATATATAACAAGATGTGATATGAGTGCCAATGAGACAAGTCACAATTTATACAATTAAACCATTATAGGTTAATGTACGGTCTTCAACATGGAGCCTTGGCTCACACCGCACTGCAAGCTATAAAAGGCTACAAAAATTACTAAATTAAATGTAAAACCATTCAAACGGGAAAACCAACAGTCTAATATATATATATAAAAAAAAAAAAACGAGAAACGAGTTACACTTATGAACCATATCAACAAACGACAACTACTGAACATCAGATTTCTGACTTAGAACAGGTGCAAACAATAGTGTAACACGATAACATAGAAAGACACAATATAAAATATCAATTGAAATGGCTTAACTCAATCAAAAGACATATTAACACGAGTGAACATACACTGAACAATTAAATTTGATCTATGATACAATGTAAATACAAAATCAATAGCATAAGAGATGAATAATTAAAGTAACAGTATTATACCGCTTCGTTTTGTCTGTTTTATCATGTCTGTTTGTTTTGTTCACACATCGTTGTCAATTAATGGAATTTGATGCGACTTTCATACAAGTGAGAGGTTAAGCTAGCTTCAAAACCAGGTCATATCCACCATTTTCTACATACGACAATGTCTGTGCCAAGTCAGGAAAATGACAGTTGTTATCCATTCGTTTGATGTTTTTGAGCTTTTGATTTTGCAATTTTATTATGGACTTTTTTGACGTTTTTAATTTTCCTCGGAGTTCAGTATTTTTATGATTTTTTCTAGCCATGTAGAAAAAACAAACACACAGTTATATGCACAGTAAAACTGAGTTTGAAGAAGTCCGAGTCCAATATCAGAATAGGCAGTTACTGTCATGCCAGCTTTAGACCTAAATTTAACTGATTGAAAGATAATGTTTTCATTATATGAATATCAAGCAATATCCCTTATGCTATTGGTTTAGTATCATACCACTTAAGTCTATGTGTAATGTATAATCTGGTAAGTTATTCGAGTAAAGAAAAGCAGTTGTGTTTCATTAATTGTATCAACTCGTTATTGAGAAGATACAATAAAAAGAACACTTAAATAAAGACAAGCAACCATTTCATGTTGACTGATTTTGGTTAGTGTTTACAGAATTAATTTCCTTTGAAAGGCACTTGTGCGTTTGTAGACAATGTCGGACGCAAAAACTTGGTAACACGTTTACTTTAATCGAAAAGCGATAGCATGTTAAAATGATGAATTTTAAAGTCAAATGATGTACAGAAAACTGAATATCAATATTTTACGTAAACTTCTACTCAATCTGAGTTTACTTACCTTATATTTTTATTCAAAGAGGCGGGTAGAAGTTTTATATCACTTTGGTACACAAGCTGTCTAAAGATAACAATTCTTAGAAAAACAACACTGTCTACACGTTAGCACTTTCAAGTTTTTCTGTTCAGATTTTGATTGTCACATGATAACCACATGATAATGTGAAAATGTTATTTTCGAAAACAAATGTTCGTTTTCTCAACATACTAGCAAAACAAAACAAAATAAGCAAAGTGAACTATAAATGTGTCAAAAAGTCTTTTTATTTAAAGTTGAAATTTGACAATCATTTTCTCATTATTTTGCGAATACAGCATTAACCTATATTCGGCGGAGTACCTACTTGTTAGAATCAAGCAGATATCCTAATTATAGTGAAAGTGTTATAAACATCAAAGAGTCTCGATGCAGTCTGCATGTGTACCGATATCGTATTTCCCGTTACCACTCTCATGCAGACAGTTTGAGTTGCCATTTGCCATGGGGTACCAGTATATAGCCACACTTCCTTTATCCTTGATGGAAAATTCAGCCTTAGAGTAAGCCAAGCCGGTACAATGCCTGACATCATGGTAACAGACACCATGTAAAGACCCGGCGATACAACAGTAAAATAGCCGCTACTGTAAGTACCAATAGCAGGTGGTGGAATACATAGAATTCGGTTGTAGTTGATAACCGCATTTGGCGAATAAAAATGTTGACCAGTGGGTAATGTCGCTGTAAATTCAGCTGTAAAAATATTTCAAGGGATTTAACAATATATAATATACACATAAACATAACCGTACATTCAGTACTTCATGACGAAAATTCATAACTTAATCTCTAGCACAATTTATTCTGCTGGCAGCATTTTTTTTTTTGTGTACTTGTTAATGACCACTTGTTCCTTTACTGTTATGAATCACAGTGTATGGCCAAACTCAGTAAATATAGGTCTCACTGTCATTTAATTGATTCAACAATACCTACCGTTATCTTGTTGATATTTGATATATTAAATAAAGGGTGACATTTGAACAATTGTCTTCCGCAAAGCCATGGAATTGAGAAAACTTCTCATTCGTATTTACCGTTCAAGATCTGGCATTTTAACGTAGAGTGTTATAGCGCATTTGTTTAACATGAATAGGTGGTATTAATATGCAACAATAAGTTTCAATCTTAGATACATGTATGTATAATTGTTATCGAAATTTCATAGACATTAAACGAGCTGTATGCACTAACTGCATACACTGCATTTTTCAATAAAACTTCTGTGTAGATGTGTTAACAACAATATTATTAAATAAACCAAGAACCAAAGACTTTCCAATCCCCCCCTCAAAAGAGTAAACAAAAATATCTATGTGGAAAGTAAGTATAACATAACATAACAGGATATTACTAGCGCTTTCTGAATATTTAAGATAATAATCAAAAGAGAAACGAAATATACAAAATAAACTGACAAAAACCATGGCAATAGTACAATAGATTGTCCTTTAAATATAATCACAAAGAACCAAATTCAATGTCAATTTGGGTTTCCCATAAGTGTCCTGCCATAATTTAAAGAAGTTGTAATCAAACGAAAATAAGTAGAGTAGGTTCAGTAAGCCCCCTTTTTGACCCCAAAATATAGCAGTTTTACAAAATTGTTAAAATGTAAACTTTTAGTTATTCATTGGGAAGTCAAATGCTTCTGCTACTTAAATATGGGCTGTTTTTCACAATACAATGCACATATATCGGGTACCAGCATCATTAAGTCATGCTAAATTACTGAAATCTTCCCAATTTTAGCATTTTAGTTAAATTTTAGACGGTTTCCGTCTTAAATGAAAGTGGCCGCATTCGTGTTCATTCTTAATATTGAAATGTAAGTTGTATTTTATGATAATACATAACATATATAAAGGCTGTGGATGAACACACATGCTGCCACTTTCATTTTTGACAAAAAACATCTGAAAAGTGACATTTTTGGGCATATTAAATAGATTTTTCATGTTTAAACTAGAATCGGAGCGTTTTTAATGAGTAAATCAGTTAAGTTCTTTTATATAAACTTATTGAATCAACTGAAATAGACACTCAAGTATTTAAAAAGTGTATAAAATCTTTCGTCGGATGAACTTGAAATTTGAGGCCAAAATCGGCCCTTACCGGACCTACTCCTTTCACATGTACGGGATTGAAGGATTATATTCTTTTATTAATTAAAACTAGAAAGTTCCAGACACATGTACAGCTAAGCATTTATATTTATAGAATAAATTGCAATTTAATAAACCAGAATTTGTAAATTATAACAATTAGGTCAATGGTATTAGATGAACAACCCCCTTAAAGTTTGCTTGGCTGACAGGTGGCTAAAAAATACACCCGACTTAAACCAGTTTTTTGTAAAAGAATTTAATAACTTAGGTTTATAAAAAAAATCAAAATCACAAGGTGACATTAGGGTATTTTTAAACAAAACCGGAGACATTACAAACTTATCCTAGATGCTGCATAAGAACAAAGACATAAATCCAACGGCGTTATATTCGCTCGCTTTGCCTTATGTGGTGAGCTCTGTTATTTAACACTTCTAAACATAATGATTGTTTACAGTTGAAGTGCATATCAAGCCTTCAATTGTTTAATTGATTTATTACCGATTTACAAGTTCTTTATCATAACAGCATACAATTTGCATTAATTTATCAGTTATCAGAATGAATATAGCCAGTGTTGATTAATGCGATGATAACTTTTGTTAAAAACTTCCCCAGTAACCACAGACATATGTTCGAAAGGTCAAAATACGGCCCTCCTTTTGTAACTTAATGTTCAAATGAGGATTTGATTGACATTATGACTTGGTATCATTGTTTAAACACTAGGAACAAAATAGGTATGTTTGTTTGAAAAACAACATGCAACCGTTTTTTGTGACTACAACAGTGACGTTCGTCTATTTTTTCCAACAAATTCAAAACTAAAGTGCTAATATTCAATTTGTTTTTGAGACCGGAAAGGCGTATTCGTCGAAAAAAAAATTATAATTTACAAACTCTTAAATCGCTCCCTAGTAAACAAGTTTACCAATTTATGAGACAGGCATACACTTTTTTCACAAAAATACATATTTGGTATTACTCATTGATGTGAGTAAACATTTTTATTACATAAAACATATGTTAAAAATAGAAAAGAAAGGATATGGAGCATCCATCATTGACTCAAAATCAATACCTTCACATTAATTATTTATTATGAAATATTGGCACTTTAAATAAAAGACTAACATTAGTGTAATAGGTGTTTACCAATATTGCTGCCATTTTGTATGCTTTTATCATATATGAGAGACCAAAATTTGAATGTCATCATCAATTTATTTCAATTAAACATGTGCATGTGACCATTTTTAATCGATGTTATAATAAATTCAGACAAAGCATAAGGATTTCAGAATCTAATAACTTAAAATCTTGATTTGTGAAAAAGCTTACCATGACTTGTACCACACATCAACACAAACAAGATGTAAGTAAAAATATGAGTCATTATCATTGCAATTGATAGTTGGTTAGTGTATCTGCAAAAAAAATATAATTATATTACTATCTCATTCAGCAAAAAAAAGTATCAACCAAAAGAAAATCAAAGATAAATAAAAAAATGTCCATAAAAATAAAACCAAAACAAAATCAAACTGTCGACTATATCAAATAGTGAAATATGCGTGAGAAGGTGTCAACTATTCAACTTTGAGCGTTCTAGATCAAAGTAAATCCGGACATGCGCTTCGGACTGAGGACGTTTTTCTGTTTTACAATAAAATCATGCTGGCGCACTATCACCAACTAGAAATCTTTTTATGTAAAAACTAATTTAATTGATTGAAACCATGAATTGTATATTTGGAAATAAAAACAAACAATATTTGATTAGCCTGTTTAATTTCTAAAACAACTTATGTTTGCTTCTATGATTCGTATTGCGGTCTGTAACAAGAGGGTGTTGGGCATCAATATTGTTGTCTTATTTTGTTAAAAATACGGGTTAACGTAGCTGTCTACGATTTAAAATACAGGCATTCCAAGCAAATTTTGAAGTTAAAAAGCACAAAATAAAAGAGATAGATTTTGCTAGCTATAAAACCAGGTTTAACCTATCGTTTTATACATAAGGAAATGCATGTACCGAGTCAGGAATATGAAAGGTGTTTTCTATTAGTTTGATTAGGGATTTTCCGTTCTGATTTTTTTTTGCAGCAAAACACAACCTGACTTTATTTGATCCGTATCATTATCTACATTGACCGGAAGTTTGATTATAGAAAAGAAATATCACTTACATTTCGATTCAAATTATTTTTTAAATATTGTCCAAAAGGAGGTGATACTACTTCAATCATGAATAATGACACATTTCGGATATTTCGTATTGAATCGCATGTGTGTGTTTCTAGTCAGCTAATAAATACATTACTCATTTCAAGTAACGATAAAAAAACAACATCCTCAACATTAGAGTTTGTGATTAATTTGTCAATAAAATAACCTTGTGTTATGTAAAATTCGCTTTACAGGTTTTGTTTGAACCAAATCATATTAATGAAGACAGACCAATCGCAATGTTTGTTTTAATCGGCTTTTTAACATTCATTATCAACGAATTCAATTCAGCTGCATTAGAAGAAGAGGTAACACTATATATATAATGCCACAAACGTCTGTCAAAGTGAACTACCATAAGTTTTTATTGCATGTTCATTTGATGCATGAACAACTACAAAAATAATTGAAATATGAGTCTTTTTCTCTTAAATTATAAACAATGTGTGTAAACACTGTCTGTCAAACATAAAAACCTTGTGTCTTAAAAGAATTGTCTAAATCAAATAATTTATGCTTTATATATATATTTATATATATATATATTTATAATTATATTTCAAGTCTATAATAGTTGAATTCATACCACTTAGCTCTGTTCATGTCGGCCTTTAATCTTTTGATCTATTCTATAATAATACTTTTCACTTACCTGGTCTTGAAACTTTCCTAAACTGACGAATCTGCTCTTGTAAGAACTTGTAACGGACGGGAACAACACTCTTTTTATAGTCATGTTATTCAGTTAATGTATTCAGATTGTGTAACATATTTTTGAATGCCACGTTGATATCTTAAATGCTTTTTTTGCAAATTTTGTAATTATGTAGGCAGTTACATGATATGCATGATTTATTGAATAATATTATGATTATATTCGAACACCTTATTCTTTGTACTGCTTATTACATTTGAAGATGACCATATGTGATAGTATGTAAATCTAGGTGTTTGGTCTCCGCATCTTTGTTTGTGTTCAATTTGTTTTTATTTTTACTGATATCCTTCTTTCCGGTATTGACCATTATACCACCTGGATGATATAACAAGGGTATAAAACAAGGTTTAATTGGCACTCACACCACATCTTCCTATATCTAATTAATCCACTCTTTTCTACATAAGAAATTGCCTGTACCAAGCCAGGAATAGGACAGTTGTTGTCCATTCGTTTGATGTGTTTGAGCTTTTGATTTTGATTAGGGACTTTCCGTTTTTAATTTTCCACGGAGTTCAGTATTTTTGTGATTTTACTTTTTAGGAGATTTTTCTAATGATATTAAAGATATTTACCATGTCGTAAATCCAATCTGATAAATATGTCTATCTGACAGGATAATCGTGTTTATCATAATAAATATATTTACTATATTGTGAAATCCATGGCCATCTGATAAGAACATGAAGAATAGTCTATTTAAAATTATAATTGTATCATTTATGTATATATATTTACATCCATGAATAGTCTATCGGACACGAAAATCATGTTTATCGTATATATATTTACTATATTGTGAAATCCATCTGATGAGAATAGTCTACTTGACATTATAATTGTATCTATCATATATTAATTTAATTGTGTAAATCTCATGTGATAAAAATAGTTCATCTGACGCGATTATCATGTTTATCGTATATTTGTCTATGGTGCTTTGAATCTCAGCTGTTGATCATAGTCTACAAGGTATCTGACATAATTATCTTAACAAACATGTACATGTATTGCCATTCTATATGACTTCAAATGTGCATGACGTTTGGTGCCTTCATATAAGAACATCCTTAACTGTTGTCACCACTTGTTGGGTTTTTTTTGTTGTTTATTTTTTTATCATATGTGTCTCTATATACACGAATTTTGGACAAAGGTCTTTTAATATGGATGATAAAATCACTCGGAAACCTAAGATATAATAAACGACACTTTCTGAGGTTTATATCATGTTATAGCCATGCCTGTTTCATTTGTTAGTAATATATTGTTATTTAGACATATTATTATGTTATTCAGACCAAATAATATATTTAGAATGTGCTTTCAGCCTTGTATCACCATCACTGGTGATCCGATGAATACAATCTGAAATAGAGTTGTCACTGGTTCAGACGTACTTATAATATAAGTATTCCTGTGACTGCATTCTTCATTAATTTGTAGGATCCTCTACGATAGATTATTCAGCTGATCTGTAATTTTCCATCTTCATGCCTTATATATCATGTACTGTGTTACGACGCTAGATAAGAACCGACGAGGAAAGGTAACACCCGTTCACCGAAAACTTGATTTTTGTCGAGCCTAGGTTGTCGAGTGGTCAAGCGCGCCGGGCAGATATTGCAAGACGATTTGATGCCACGATATCTCAGTAGCATGAGTTCGAATCCCAGCCGGGGAAAAACGAAAATTTGCTTCCGCATATATACAGATCTAACATTATTGGGCTGTTATTTATACATTATACGATGACTGTGGACTAGGTTGATTCGATGGTTAATACAATATTTCATTTTGTCTTTATTTGTCCTTATTTTTGGCCTAAAGAAATCACACTGTATATCAATCATCATGAGTACTTTTGAGAGATTTCAAATAATCCTGCAAATAACAATATTACTGTAACAAAAAAAGTATGATTTGATTGCCATTGCAAATACCCCGCAGAAAGTAGCTGTTCAGGAATTGAACTTTTAAAATTCTGCATAAACCATGCATTATAGTTCATGTAGTAAACCATTAAAGTACAAGTAAAAACCTTTAAATGCCAATGAATTTATCAGAATTTTGTCACGGAAATTGCATAGGAAAATATATACAGCTGAGATTACATGTTCTGTAACACATTTGTGAATAATAATGCTGATTAATTATTTTCTTGTCGGCAAAATCTGTTGAACAGTACAAAAATATGTTTTTGTTTTGAATAATTTATATGTTGTTGTAATAGAAAATGGACATATTACTTTTATAGATTTTGCTATTTGAATATTTGTCAATGCATGTACTTGTGAAGACGACTAATTGGCGTTATCAAATTTCATAGTTTGTGTGTGTGTACTGAATGCTAAACTTCAGCTTTACTATAGCCAACACAAACTACTAGATGGTACCTGTGTCAGAGGTTTTTCCTTACAACATGGTCTTCAACGTGAACTTTATCTTCAATTCTACATGCTTAACATGATGCGACATGAATTTCAGTTTTTGTCAGATTTGTTTATTAGCATGACATTTAGATTTATTGTGATTTCAGTTTTATTTTTAATGTGTATTGTTATGAAGCTAATTTTGGGGATTGTGATCACATTTGTTCATTATAGTGAAAGTAATTGCACAATAATAGGATTTTGTGAAAACATTGTTAAAAAAGAGATAATATATCAATGGATTTATCATGTTCATTTTGCATACTCTTTAATTACCAGACTATCAGCCTTCTACAAAATGTGCCCGTTTTCGTTTGAATTGATGTGTTTAACTCTGCATACATTCCCTGTTCAGAAAAGGTTATTGTAGGAAAAGAGTATGCTTTTTCATATCTTATTAGTCCACAAATACCCACAATATATTTATTTAATAAGAAAATAAAATTTGATTGACTACGGATGTTTGAGGTGGATGTTGCATGCATATTGTTTTTTATCAGGATTTTTTTAACCATGTCTTGCTTTTTATCAGTTGAAAATTTATACCGTGTTTGGATAAATTCTGCATATTATACTATTTTCTACAACAGTATTTACTTTTCAGAAAACAATAAGCTTCTTTATATTGCTATGCGCATATGTATATGGTAGTTCAACGGTACTTCATGCATTTTTATTCTTTAACTAAATCAAAAAATGATACTCATATAAGCTGAAAATACATTTGCATGCATACTTTTATTGTAATAAGACGATTAATAATGGCCACAACAAATGCTTTTTATCGATATGATTGGTTTTGCATTCAATTCCATCTAATAACATGAGATCGATAAGCTGTAAATGCGCAAATGGACAAAGACACAGTCACCATCACAAATTGGTTGGTCGATACGATATGAATGTGTCTGAACTCAAGAGTATTTTGACATACGAATAGGTGTCTGATATCTAAATTTATCACATACTTATAGAAAATAATTGTACTCCATGATACAACTAATATGTACATATATTTATTCATTTAATTTAAAGAACTGCTTCAGCCATGTGATATGACTTTTGTTATCAATTGCTTCCGGTTTATATCAACTGCTTCCGTTTTATATCATCTGCTTCCAGTTATTATCGCATGCTTTCTGTAACGTTATCGCATGATATGTCGACGTCATTCGGCAAATTCTGGAAAATACACCCCAATGGTACGCTTTTTTTTTTGTAAAACACAACAAAGTTGGATAAATAGAAAATTTGTAATCAGGACAATATATTATTAAAAAATGCAAAGCAAATATTACAGCAAATGCATTTTTTAGAAGTTGAAAAAAATAGTTTTTGTCTGTATGTCTTCTCCTGTCGGCTCTCGGGCTGATATGACCTAGGGCTGATAAAGTGTCTGATATGAAAAAATGCCATGTTATGATCTATATATATGAACTTTGTTATGTGTCTTATTGTGACATTTGCATTGTATGGGTATTCTACTACTGGTATATACACACGTATCAGCATAATGTTACCTTATTGACCCAACCTCGTTCTCTCTGCTTGAAGATCATTCGGTTTGCCTATATTTTGTTTGGTAATCTTTTTTTTATGTAGTTTAAAGAGGTTTGCGAAATTTGAACATTAGTCAAATACTGGTTCCCCTAATTTAAAGACACATTTAAAAACAAACAAACAGCTTATAAAAGAGAATTGTATACAATATAATTATATAACGTTTATTCTATTTTATGATAGAACTTAAAACATGTAAAATGTATCTTGCATGTGCATAAGAAATAGGAAAATGATATTAAATGAAAAAGTTTTGATGTTGACCTTTAGGCATGTGGAATTCGATAAGTTTCTTTTTCTGAACCACTTAACCGGCACTGACTAACTCTTTAATTTAAAGTGTTCATGACACATACGCATCATTAAAAAAACATATATTGTAATTCAACCTAGCAATTCATAAACTTATGAGTCTTTAAAATTTCTGTTTTGTTTATGAGTGTATCTCAATCTAAACACTAATTTCAGAGTGCATGCATAAAGAACAGCTTTCACGTTTAAACTATGTTTTACCTATAAAATTGTAGTGTTTGTTAATGTTTGAGTTTGAACATGATCATCTATACAACTAGAATACTCATGTTTGCAGTATACCGAAGGAAGAGCAAATAACCATTCACTGACTAAATCTGTTTATTCAATGACATTCAATGACATGCAAAACAAATACGAGCTTTCATCTGTTTATTTTAATCTGAAGGCACAATAAAAAAAAAGTTATCAAAGGTACCAGGATTATAATTGAGTACGCCAGATAATAACTCCAAGGATAAAAGATTCCTGGCTTTCTTTCTGTGTCTGCCTATTTGCTATGTTGTCAAGTTTTATCAATCATCAAGAAGGATACTAGTGATTTAAATCTTCAGCACTTACTTTGGCTAAGAGAAGATGTCTTGTAGTACAGGTGCACAGTCATGCCTTATTTTTGGCGATTTGAAAATGTTGATGTATCATATAGATCTTCAAATACATCATCACAGAAAAAATACATTGCTGTCATTGTTTTTGTGTTGATTCAGTACTACTTTACAGCTAGTGTCTGATTTCTCATTGTTTTCTTTCATTTGGCAACTTATCTTCAATATCAGATGTATGTTTTCACTTTTACTGATGAATTATTTTGAGGTCTGAATTTTGTTTTGACAGGATGTGTGCCATATTGCCTTGTTATTCAGGAATGCTTCTGCAGTTTCATAGCCTTCATTAAACTGTTTCAAATTGAGCGAAAGGAAAACCAATTCATGACCCAACATCTTCGTTAAAGGAGTAATTGACTGCTCAAATGTCTGTGTCTGTTCTGTTGACATGGCAAACCCTCACATGTCCTTTCTTGTCGTTTCACGCATTCCTTCTAGTCTATTCGTGCATTAGCATCTTCTGATATCTAAACACTAATTTCAGAGTGCATGCATAAAGAGACAGCTTTCACGTTTAAACTATGTTTTACCTATAAAATTGTAGTGTTTGTTAATGTTTGAGTTTGAACATGATCATCTCTATACAACTAGAATACTCATGTTTGCAGTATACCGAAGGAAGAGCAAATAACCATTCACTGACTAAATCCGTTTATTCAATGACATTCAATGACATGCAAAACAAATACGAGCTTTCATCTGTTTATTTTAATCTGAAGGCACAATAAAAAAAAGTTATCAAAGGTACCAGATTATAATTGAGTACGCCAGATAATAACTCCAAGGATAAAAGATTCCTGGCTTTCTTTCTGTGTCTGCCTATTTGCTATGTTGTCAAGTTTTATCAATCATCAAGAAGGATACTAGTGATTTAAATCTTCAGCACTTACTTTGGCTAAGAGAAGATGTCTTGTAGTACAGGTGCACAGTCATGCCTTATTTTTGGCGATTTGAAAATGTTGATGTATCATATAGATCTTCAAATACATCATCACAGAAAAAATACATTGCTGTCATTGTTTTTGTGTTGATTCAGTACTACTTTACAGCTAGTGTCTGATTTCTCATTGTTTTCTTTCATTTGGCAACTTATCTTCAATATCAGATGTATGTTTTCACTTTTACTGATGAATTATTTTGAGGTCTGAATTTTGTTTTGACAGGATGTGTGCCATATTGCCTTGTTATTCAGGAATGCTTCTGTAGTTTCATAGCCTTCATTAAACTGTTTCAAATTGAGCGAAAGGAAAACCAATTCATGACCCAACATCTTCGTTAAAGGAGTAATTGACTGCTCAAATGTCTGTGTCTGTTCTGTTGACATGACAAACCCTCACATGTCCTTTCTTGCCGTTTCACGCATTCCTTCTAGTCTATTCGTGCATTAGCATCTTCTGATATCCAGCTCCAGTGTTTTCAAAATCTACAATTTTGATCCTTTCCAACAACAACTTTCAGTTATACATTATATCATATATACGTAATTTCTGTTTTAGAAAATAGGCAAACTTGTAAGTAACAGTTATTCTGATATTGATATCTTTATTTCGTAAACATGTGCATGCCTTATCTGACCACTTTTTGAATATCCTATATAAATTAACAAAAAAGTATGAATGCAAACAGTGAATTAATAGAAATAGCGAATAATGATATATTGGAAATTCATGTTTGTAAATGACCATCATTCAAGATGGCTTCCAAACAACCAATATATGAAGTCCTCATATGACAGTCCTTGTCATCTGTGATGCATGTACCATATGACTATATAATACTTTCCTACAGCAAGCTTTTAACTAATTAGTCAAAGTTAACACGGTTACCAAGGAAATACAAATGTGTAAAGGCAGTATTAAGTTGTACTACTTTGTGTACATGTGGAGAAAAAAAATTGAAAACAACATGTTTAATAGTTTCTTGCCTCCGAAGCGCTTTTCTGGACATTGTGATAAAAGAGGGACGAAAGATACCAAAGGACAGTCAAACATCGATAAAATATGATAGACAGATTGTGGTTTGACAAAACATGTGCATTTCATTTATTGTGAGATATTTTTGTGGTCAATTGAGATCATTTGAGCAGTTGATGTTCTTATAACATTACTTGTGTGATATGAAACTCATTATGTCTGCAATCAAAGTTTTTGAAAGTTGTTTCATATAAACACTACGCATTGTACTTTTTCAACAAATTTTGCAGACAAAGAAAGTTAATAACTTATTTTTTTTATCATAATTATTCACACATATGTTACAGAACATTTAAAAATTCTATTGATTACATGTAAATATTTCCAGTTGTACAACGTGACAAAATTAAAAAAATTCAATTGACATTTCAAAGTACTTTATAGGTACAATGTACCACCTTCACCAATATCAACAAAACAAATTATCCTATAATCAGCCAACTTTTATAAATGACAGGTATACAAATCTTTTTTTGCTTTAGTTGTAAATTTCTCTTGTTATTCTATGTTGAACAAGCGGTAGTATGAATATTGCTTTTATCGTAATAGATCATTTTAATATCCTTTTCGTGGTCCGTGTTTTAAGTATGTCGATTACTTTTAAGCATTAAAGACCATGATTCAAATTTTAACAACTCAAGTTTCAAGTGTTGGGTGTGAACTTTTGGATAAAAACAATAACAGTACATTGTCGGAAAATATAAAGTTATTTGTACCCGCTGCAAAACAGAAGAAAACCTCGAAAGGGGGAGAGGGATAGGCTCGCTTTTTGTCCTGTTTATATAGCTCAAACAGTTATTTGTATATTTTTGTCAATGTACATATAATGCATTTTTTTTATTTTTATCGAATAATGACTACCTATTTGGGCTTTAAAATTTCAAGATTTTGCAAGATGGCCACCTTTCAATATGGGTAATATTTTAAAAAACTGTTGTTCAACCAGACAATTGGAATCAGTGCTGTTATTCTACTAACTAGGTTTCATATCAATATCTTCTCTAATATTATTTTCATGATTTTTTTTATAAATTTGTAGAGATCAAACGGCCGCCATTTTAAAATGGCCGCCTCTTCCGCCATTTTCGACTTTCAGCGTGGGTCCATAGCTTCAAATGTTGTCCATGACATATACTATTACTATGCCAAATGTCATGCTTTTACCACAATCTGAGCAATTTGGTCAAAAATCTGCACAAATCAACTGGATTACTGATAACCCATCCACTTTACAGCCAAAGAGACGCGATTAATAACTTTTTTTCTTCAAAATATCAATTACTACATTAAAATTATCTTATTTTACGAACTCTAAACGATTTTGACTGTAAATGTCTTTTAAATTGTTGGTTCTCTTCAACACATTTGTTTCGCAAATATCATGAATTGTAGGAAATATGTATTATACAGACTGAAATTGAAGTTACATAACTACAAATAAATCAAAGATACTATCATCCAAATGCTGGACTTTTTGATCGACATTTGTTGTGATTGTTAGATTGATAATTCACCCATCAGTCTGGATTCCATTCGGAAAAGTAAATTACGTCTAAAATACGTCTCATGCAATGTATAATTTTAATGATCAGTTTTGAAATTGAAAAAAAAAACGCAAAAAAAAGAAGTTGACTGCCATGGCACTTGAATTGTTTTTTCTTATCATTTATCTGTGTTATAAAGCAACAAACTAGTGGACATTGTCTCATTGCATCTCCTTACCAAAGAGAATATATCGTCTTTCAAAAGTACTAACTCACCTAAAGTAGATAACCCATATAACGATGATAAAAGTCATAAACAATACAATAGCAGCCAATGTGGCTGCAAAAACTTCAACTGGAAACAATAAACAATGACTCATTTAGATAAGACGATCTCTGAGTTTTGAAATATCGTCCTACCGAATAACAGACAATCCAGAGAGTTAAAATGAAATGTCCTGTTATTTGGTTCGACCCAAATGCCTTGACATATCGTAACAATGTTATTTAATGGAGCAGAGTGTGTTGTTCTCTTCAAATCATTGTTCGTTTAAATGCTTTTCAACATAGATTAATTTTGCTTTCAATCATTAAGGCCTTAAATGTACTAACGGAAAACAAACCAATAAAAATGTATACGGCAAAGAAAACCACCTTGATGAGAAAAAAGACAAATCAACGAAAAGACGAATTACAGTTATAGAAACATTATACAGAAAACTAAAGACATAGAAGCACAGTCAGTTGCTTCATTTGGAAACTAATATCCTGTTATCAATGATTTGCTACTGGTATGAGTTAGGGGGAAGTATACGGAAGAGGATACATTTGCCTTTGCCTACTGTTCTTTTATGTCAACCGGCTATCTCTTTTATATGGCTTTGTACTACATCGGCATTGGTGTTGCTGATATCTAAAATAAAACGAGTAATATCAACCAAGCTTTGATTTATTCGATATTTTGATGTTTGAATATCAAAATCCAATTTATCAATAATTCGATAAAGAACATAAAGTTACAACAAGAACGCTAACATTCCCTTTTCAATGTACTCTGCAAGATATTTGGTATCATACCTTCGAAAGTATTTTTTAGTGTTTCCGAACTTATATGAGACTTATATGAGACGTCGCATCTTATGAAGTTCGTGCGGTTCCCGCCGTTTTTTGTTACATTGATTTGTTTATTGTTATTCGATTAATGAGATTTTAACATAGTTAAACTTCCAATCTTGTATGGGGAAAATACATATTATAACTTATCAGTTGTTGTTTGGACGGAAATTAATGCATACGTTACTCGATTTTCAATGTTTTACTGTTAATCACTTCATCTTCTAAAACTATATAAAAATCTGTGAGCAGCAAATCTTAGAAAGTGAATTACTGATAATGTAACCGATGCGATAATATTAACAAAAATGGTTAGTTTGTCATACATAAAACTGCATATGGCTATGCATTTTAGTGAATACGTAAATAATAGTATACTACATATATCATTCTGCATACTATAAAAATTCAATGCTGCCTTTTCACTCAAATGTGATCTTTCAAGTAGAGGATATGAGTTAGTTTGTTTACTAAAACGGTTTTTTTTTGTTCCTGGGTAACTAGATTACAGGCTCAAATCTCATTCAAGAGTCTACGTGATAAAATATGTCATGCCCAGGTATAAAGTATATACCCGAACTGAAATGTGTTTCATTTACCTGAAACTGAAAAGTCTAATTTATCCTCGTCGCACGTTTTAGCAAATAGAAACAATCTCAGAGAATCCTGGAAACATCGGCGATGAAAGTTCTGTCTTCATTGGAGTTGTAATCTCTGTTGCCATTGGAGTAGTTAACTCTGTTACCATTGAAGACGTAATCTTATGTATGAAAGTTGCTGGATAAGATAAAGTCGTTGGTATTTGAGGATAGTGCTTTAACGGACCAGTTTGGTCTACAAAATACAGATCAGTTATAACAGCAATTTAACACTACCTCATACTATTACTATCTGAATAAATAGGACTCATTAATAGTTTGATAAACTTAAAATACCCCAGTCACACTAGGCCACGATCGCACTAAGATCTCTGAAAAAATGCAAATTTTGACGATCGTAATGCGATCGTGTAGATCGCAGCAAGGTCGTGGTACGGTCGTGGTATGGTCGTGGTGAGGTTTCATGATCATGATGAGCGTGGCCGACTTTGAACATGTTCAAAACAATCATGGTGCGATCTTGGCAAAATTAGGTCGCAGTAAAAGCGTAGTGAGAGCGCAGTAAGGTCGTGGTAAGATCACAAAGGTCGCTGTACCATCGTATCGAGAGCGTAGCGAAAGCGCGGTTCTAGTCGGAGAGACTGCGCTACGATATCACAGTGGCGTTGGTACGACCTCACTACGAACATCACGTTTTCACCGCGACCCAACCACGCTTCTACTACGACTGTACCTCGTTTAGACCATGCTGTTTGAGAACAAAGTACGATTCAATTACGGTTATGTCGTCCTCATCACGCTCTTCTCATGACTTGACTACGATCATACTACGACCATTTCGAATTCTAGTCATTTTCAATTGAACCATGGAAACACAAGACCATGTACATGTAGCAATGCTTCTTCAATCATTACGACAGATACAAAATCTTAACGAACAGGCCATGATATTGTTATTGAGAGAGCGAAGAAAAGGAATAATAAGAAGAGACGGCGAATGTCCTGTTGGGTTCATCATTGGTTATCAACCGAAAGGAGAGTCGAGTTTGGTTATTATGATCAGTTGATGAACGAGTTACGAATTGATTTCATCTTGATGGACCAGCAGTATGTTGTGATTCAGGTTAGATTGGTCGGTCCGACATTTCTGCTTGATCATGATTCGTATCAGAGACTCCCTCTTTATTTTCCTCTACCCCTACCACCACGCCCACGAGTTCTGGTAGATTTTTGGTGGCATGACTGTGTTGTTTCCATGAAATCTACATATTTATGAGAAATAGATGGAATAGAACAGTATTTATATGGAACATGATGTTGACGTTATTGCTGAGAGAGTAGTAAGATCGCGGTATGAACGTGGTATGATCGTAGTATGATCGTGATAAGAGCGTGCTATAATCGCAGTAGAAGCGTGATAATATCGTGTTGCAATCGGATATGCTCGTAGTGAAAACGCGATGATCGTAGTAAAATCGTGATAATCGTAGTGAGGTCGTAGAATAAGCGTGGTAAGGACGTGCTGTAAACGTATCGGGATCGTTGTAGAAGCGAGCGTAATGAGTACGCAATATCATCGTGAAAACAACGAACATTTACATTGTAATGCCGCTCATACCGCGACCTCACAATGATCTGAATTAATTTTAGATCGCGGTAAGCGTGGTGCGATCGTAGTCTAGTGTCACTGGGGCTTATGTTACATTTTTGAAATGCTGAAATTTTTTAATAATATCAATCAACGTAGATAATCCATCTTATAGTTTTAAGTTTGTCGTGGTAGTTTATGTCTTTAAAAACCAAGAATGATTTAGTGTTAATATTTAGATGTGTACATAATAGTGCCTACAATCAAAGATTTGATTCTTTGAAGAAGCACTTAAGGGAATCAGCTTATTGTCTAAACATATGTCTATTATTATTTTAACGGAGAAAAAGTTCTGATGATTTTTGTTAAGTGAGTATGTCCATGAGAGACTGTGTTTTCATTGTGATCGTTTCGTTTTCTTAATAAAATTTTGTAATGCCGGGAAACAGAATACAACTAAGAGTAATAGATCAAGCAGTCCGATTATAACAGATCCCAAATCAGGAGCCTGTAATTCAGTTGTTGTCATTTGTCGATATGTTACATACATTTATTTGTTTTTCGTTCATTTTTTGTACAAAAATTAGGCCGTTAGTTTTATCGTTTGAATTGTTTTACATTTTTTATTTCGGGTTTTTATATAGCTGACTATGTGGTATGAGCTTTGCTCATTGTTGAAGGCCGTACGTGACTATAGTTGTTAATTGCTGTGTAATTTGGTCTTTTGTGGATAGTTGTCTCATTGGCAATCATACACAGGAAAAATGTTTCATAAATTGAATACATACATGTAAACATTTGAGTTTTTGAATTTCAGGTTAAGAAAATATGCCTTTGAGGCACAGGTACTGGTCTCAGAAATAAGGTATATAGGAATATTTTTCTGCGACAATTTCCTGTGCTATTAAGGTTTCCCTCATAGAATAGAAGAAAAAAATAGCAGTCTTTTTTCAGTAATCAAATTGATAAAACTTAACACAAAAACTTACAGAAATGTTTTGGTGATCTATTCACAGCACTTCATGCAAAACCAATCATCTTCTGTTTTATCTATCAATTGATTAGCTGTAATATTCTGACATTCTTTGTGATACCAGTTGTCACATATGTCACATTGTATCCTTTCATCAACACTGTTAAACTTGCAACCACAGATTGAGCAAACAATTTCATCTTTTCTAATTTTTTCCGAATTTTTCTTTCTTGTTATCCTTCTTTTAAAAGTGTATGATTTTCTTTTTCTCTTACTTCCTTTTTTGCCGCAGATTGTTTACGGTCTTCAACAACTGGTAAATGTTCAATGTTTTCAACAACTGGTACATGTTCAATGTTTTCAACAACTTGTGCTTGTTCAAGGTTTTCAACAACTTGTGCTTGTTCAATGTTTTCAACAACTTGTGCTTGTTCAAGGTTTTCAACAACTGGTACATGTTCAATGTTTTCAACAACTTGTGGTTGTTCAAGTTTTTCAACAACTTGTGCTTGTTTATGGTTTTCAACAACTTGTGCTTGTTCAATGATTTCAACAACTTGTGCTTGTTCAAGGTTTTCAACAACTTGTGCTTGTTCAAGGTTTTCAACAACTTGTGCTTGTTCAATGTTTTCAACAACTTGTGCTTGTTCAAGGCTTTCAACAACTTGTGCTTGTTCAAGGTCTTCAACAACTTTTGCTTGTTCAAGGTTTTCAACAACTTGTGCTTGTTCAATGTTTTCAACAACTTGTGCTTGTTCAAGGTTTTCAACAACTGGTACATGTTCAATGTTTTCAACAACTTGTGCTTGTTCAAGGTTTTCAACAACTTGTGCTTGTTCAATGTTTTCAACAACTTGTGCTTGTTCAAGGTTTTCAACAACTGGTACATGTTCAATGTTTTCAACAACTTGCGCTTGTTCAATGTTTTCAACAACTGGTACATGTTCAATGTTTTCAACAACTTGTGCTTGTTCAAGGTTTTCAACAATTTGTGCTTGTTCAAGGTTTTCAACAACTTGTGCTTGTTCAATGTTTTCAACAACTGGTACATGTTCAATGTTTTCAACAACCTGTGCTTGTTCAAGGTTTTCAACAACTTGTGCTTGTTCAAGGTTTTCAACAACTTGTGCTTGTTCAAGGTTTTCAACAACTTGTGCTTGTTCAAGGTTTTCAACAACTTGTGCTTGTTCAAGGTTTTCAACAACTTGTGCTTGTTCAATGTTTTTAACAACTTGTGCTTGTTCAAGGTTTTCAACAACTGGTACATGTTCAATGTTTTCAACAAATTGTGCTTGTTCAAAGTTTTCAACAACTTGTGCTTGTTCAAGATTTTCAACAACTTGCGCTTGTTCAATGATTTCAACAACTTGTGCTTGTTCAAGGTTTTCAACAACTTGTGCTTGTTCAAGGTTGTCAACAACTTGTGCTTGTTCAATGTTTTCAACAACTTGTGCTTGTTCAAGGCTTTCAACAACTTGTGCTTGTTCAAGGTCTTCAACAACGTTTGCTTGTTCAAGGTTTTCAACAACTTGCGCTTGTTCAAGGTTTTCAACAACTTGTGCTTGTTCAAGATTTTCAACAACTTGTGCTTGTTCAAGGTCTTCAACAACTTGTGCTTGTTCAAGGTTTTCAACAACTTGTGCTTGTTCATGGTCTTCAGATTTTGTAAGTGGGCCCACATTTGGAATACTAATAAAATTAGGCACAGTGGCTAGTAAATTGTCACACATAGCTTGTTTGTTATCTTTTATAGACATGTTTGTGTCATATGCTTTTCCTAGACACATCAATTGCCTTTTTGTAAAACATTTTAAAACTAATGTACCAGAATCACAAATGCAGGATTACAGTTTTAGGTGCAAACTAATTTTATTTTCAGATTTATCATTTAAAATGTATGACATCGAAATTTGTTTACTGGTGTTGTCTCTTTTTCCTGTTTCAACAACTCTTTTTCTAAGAGTTTCAGATTAGATTTTTGCATTCCAAAACTTTTAATTACGTCATTTCGAAATTGGTTGTCAGATACTCGACAAAATCTCAAAGTTAAGTCTGAATATAGATCTTTTAAACAAGCCATTGCTATGTCCTCATCCACTCTTACAAAGGTAGCTGTGAGATCAAAATTCTGTAATAATTTCTGAAAATTAGTAAAAAGTGTCTTGCTGCTTAATAATTTCTCATGAACAAAATTAAATATATTAGAGCCATGTTTATGAAACATTTTTTCATTCTGATAATTTATTCGGTTCCTATCAATATCCACAAAGAAGTCTAATACATCATCTTTTATGTCAGTTCATCCTTGTGTTAAATTTTGTTTTCTTTTGGTTTCTTCAAGGCTTTCTTTGTATGAACTACTCTCCAATAAATCAGCATATGTTGTTGTCATATAATCCAATATTTTTACTTTAAGGAAGCAATCAGTCACACAGGACTGTTTGTTTTTCTTATACATGTTATTTTTTCCTATTGTCATGTAATGATACTTGGATTTTGCAATACATCTTCCAGCTATATACCTAAGTTTGACCAAGCCTGCATCATCATTTGAGTATGCACTTTGTTGATGTAGCAATTCAGTTGAATCCTTAACGTTACTAGTTTTATTTTCTATAATAAAATGTGAAACAAAGTCAAAAATTCTACTAAAAACTGTGAAGTCATCAGATTCTGCCTTCCTATTGCAACAATTTTCAATGAGAGAAATATATTCATTGGAATGTGAAAACTTATAGAGTTTGCTGAAATAGTTTGTCCATGATTTTGAATCTGTCTTTTTTTTCAGTAGATTCACTACCAAAAACTTGTTCACATATATCTGAAATATTTTCAAAAATTGTCGTAAGAAATAAATTTAGTTGTAATTTATGCTTTTCAAGCAGTTAATTTAATCGCTCATTTATAGAAACCTGTTAATCAGTCACCAGCATATCAGGTAAACATGACCGTATGTCATCTAAACTTATTGGACAGTCATTTAAATTCACTTGTAAATTGTGTATCTCTTCTTCAGATGTAACACTATCTATTGGATCACTCACATTTTCATTAACATGTACCATTTTCTCAATTTCATCAATTTCTTCAGAAGTGAATTCTGATAATTCTGATTCTGATAAAACATTTTCTTCAAACTCTAAATTAAATTCTGTTGCTAAGGAATATGAAATATTGCAGCATTCCAAATCACTCAGAAATTGAAAAGAATTTAGTTCATACAATTCAAATAGGGATTTCTCAGGTTTTATTACATTTCTAGTATGAAAATCAATCAATCTCAGTCCTTTCTTTTTTCTTACCCTACCAACTGCCACACCCAGTTGTCCTGCTTTAAAAATATTTGAAGAATCAACCTCAACTCTATCCAAAATTAGCCCTTGTGCCTTATGAATAGTCGCACCATATGACAAGACTAATGGAATTTGTAGTCTACTAGCTACAACTTTGTTTTCAATGGAACTATAAACTGTGAACATTTCTCTTTTTATGTCTGTTATCAAACCATTAAAGTTAACAGTGACAGTGTTATTGTCAGTATTTATTTCCTGCACAGTTCCTTGTAACCCATTGACAAGATTTTTACTTAAATTTTTCACCAACATTACTGGACAGTTTATTTTTAAATGTAAAGATTGACCAACAGACATTTTCCTTAATTTAGTTGGGTCTCCTTCATCAAGAGAATGAAATGATTTTTAATCTCCTTCTAGATCAAGAAGGCGCGACGCATTATACACTTCTATGTCAAAATTTCTTGCAAAGAGTCTGATGGGGTCATTGACAGGAGGAAGTGGCCTTTGTAGACGTTTTAACAAGTTATGCGTATCAGTTGGTAGCTCTCCTCTTGAAATATCATGTATAGCCTTCACAAAATCAGGTTCATCTTGACGCATTACTTTGTCGAGCACTATTTTGTGTCTAAATACTTTTTTTAAAAATATCAGACTTGAAACAAAATTCTCCAGGGTCTTGGTTAAGTAAATCTGGAACTGGGGGGAGCTGAAAAAAATCTCCTGACCCAATTATTTGTATACCTCCAAAATAAAGATCACTATCTCTGATTTTTCTACATATAAATTCAATCTGATTAAACATTTTAGCAGAAAGCATTGATATTTCATCTAGAATCAAAACATCTGTTTGCCTGATGTTTAATTTGTATTTTTGAAAATGTTCATCAATAGTTAATTTTATTAATAGTTTGTCGTTAGAAAAATGACCATCTGCTATACCGGACCATGAATGGACAGTAATCCCACCTATATTCAAGGAAGCGACTCCCGTTGTTCCTGTGACTGCGACCGTTTACCCCCTTTTTTTAGTTCTTGTTCTATCGTACAGACCAAATGGCTCTTCCCCGTTCCACTTTGCCCAAGAAGCAAAAGGTTATGACCATTTTTTACCTCATTCAATGCTATAAGCTGTTTGACATTCATTTTGTTATGAAACACACGTGTACACAACAACACTAATGTACAGATATAAATTGACCAAAATTTCCCACATTTATTTTTAGCCAGACGATTGACCAATGAGAAACCAGTATAAAATTACATGCGGACTGGGTGTTGCCAAAGTTTGAGACGAATGCAAAAAAACATCCCGTTGACCGACTTCTGAGTCCTGCTACTAATGATCCCGACAACAATGATAGTCGTGTCATATACCATTGTGTAGATAAATCAATTTAGATTTACGGCATATTAAGTGTAAGTAGGTTTGACAACCGAGAAATAAAAAAATAACGGGAATTCGGGACTGGGTGTCATTTTTCAAAACATTTAGTTAAGTACCTTGTGTTATATTAAGGTATATAGGGGAGAAAAAAAAATGAGACAAGTGCCTGTGGTTCTCGCTCACATATTTATGTAAACATTTCTCGTATTTTTCGTAATGTATTTGTTTTTTCTGTTGAAATGTTTTTTTTTCTATGTTCAACAAAAGTCGTGCTTTTTGTTTTATTTTGCCCTTTGACACACCCCGCTCTTATATTTCTGCAATTAGATGTTTTAATTTCTGATATATAGATTTTATATCATAAATGAATACATATTGAATAAGAAGATAGTTATAGAACAATAAATAAATCAATATAAATATAGATGTAGTTAGTGTTTGAATCGTTTGAGAACATTTTTTTTTCTTAAGCATGTACATTTGTTTTTGTAACACTGAAAAGGTCAGGTAAAATAAAGAAGTGAAAAATTACTTACCAAAGATAAAGTACCACTGCAATGCTGTGTTATCATCTTCGCAAACCAGCACAAACATAAACTTTACAAGTGTTACCAATGCCTGGCCTATCTGTATACTACAAGCCAATAGCAGTGTAACGTCGGTACGTTTGTCAATACACTTACGTGATATATGGATAAAAGCTGCATTAAATATGACACCGATAACCTGTAGAAAAACTGTCGTAATAGATACAGATATATTGTGGAAAGGTGTGGAAATTACAACGGGTACGTTTGAAAAGTTTGCCATGTCTATCTTTCGTAAAACAAAACATGGACTTTTATACCATAACTACCAATTATGATGCAAATTGAACAACGTGTCTTCTTGTTGTTAATTTCAAAGAAAAGTCTTTGATTTGCTTAAAGGTCATTTGTTTATAATGTTTATAATAATATAGGTTATAAAATAGACAAAAATATTGATCAGTGTAATAAAATTGAGAATGGAAATGGGAATGTGTCAAAGAGACAACAACCCGACCATAGAGCAGACAACAGCAGAAGGTCACCAACAGGTCTTCAATGCAACGAGAAATGCACCCGGAGGCGTCCTTCAGTTGGCCTCTAAACAAATATATATACTAGTTCAGTGATAATGAACGCCATACTTAACTCCAAATTGTACACAAGAAACTAAAATTTAAAATAATACAAGACTGACAAAGGCCGGAGGCTCCTGACTTGGGACAGGCGCAAAAACGCAGCGGGGTTAAACATGTTTATGAAATCTCAACCCTCCCCCTATACCTCTAGCCAATGTAGAAAAGTAAACGCATAACAATACTCACATTAAAATTCAGTTCAAGAGTAGTTCGAGTCTGATGTCAAAAGATGTAACTAAAGAAAATAAACCAAATGACAATAATACATAAATAACAACAGACTACTAGCAGTTAACTGACATGCCAGCTCCAGACTTCAATTAAACTGATTGAAAGATTATGTCTGCATCATATGAATATCAGGCAAAATCCTTCCCGTTAGGGGTATAGTATCATACCATCATAACATATATGAGAAGAACATAACCCGTGTCATGCCAACAACTGGTTATTAAATAAATGTGTTTAGTTCCAATGCAAAGGCCTTATAAGTGAATCAATATAAACGCCAAAATATGCAATCTTTAATGATCTGACAACAGTATCGTAACTATATCCCTTCTTTATAAGTCTATTTAAAGGTTTTGTTAGCTTCTGAGGTGAACACTGACATTTTTGTGCTTTATAAAGAATATTTCCATAAAGAATTGGATGTGAAATACCTGAACGTATAAGAAATCTGCATGTTGAGCTATATTTACGAATGATGTCCTTATTCCGATGATAAAATTTAGTAAATGTAGACTAATTTATGATATGGAAAACCCTGGTGTAATAATTTTTCAGTATAACATAAATTTCTCTCGTTAAAATCTAAAACGTTGTTACATACACGAGCAAATCGTACAAGTTGAGATATATAAACACCGTAAGATGGTGACAAGGGAACGTCACCATCTAAAAGTGAATAATTAACGATAGGAAATGAAAAATCATCTCTTTTATCATAAATTTTAGTATTTAGTATTAAGCTTTCCGTTAATGACATAGATATCAAAGGAAGGGCAGTGGTCATTGTTAGTATTGGCTTTATTTAAAGTAAGTTAAACAGGATAAATTTCTTTAGTATACATACTGAAGTTGTCATTATTAAGAGCCAAAATATCATCCAAATATCTAAAAGTATTATTAAATTTGTGTATCAGATGTTGTTTCGATGGGTCTTTGCTGATTTTTGTCATAAATTGTAACTCATAGCAATACCAAAAACAGGTCCGCAATAAGTGGTGCACAGTTAGTCCCCATTGGAATTCCGATAACCTGACGATATACGGAATCTCCAAAGCGAACAAAAATGTTATCTAGTAAAAATTCAAGGGCAGATATAGTATCAATGCATGTCCAATTGACATAGTTCTTTTGTTTAGTGCTACTAAAAAAAGACCTAAAAGAGTTTGAACATATATATTCACATTCTCACATTTTAAATGCCCATTGAATTAGGTGTGTGAATTGTAAGACAACTTGCAACTCTTGCTATCACAATATATGGTTGAATTTTGTTATAAATTTTTTTATATTTATTGAACTATTTCAAAAAGCCTTGATTTTAATATCTAATACTTAAGTTAATAGTTCTATATACAAATAAGATGTAGTGTGATGTCCAATGGGTCAACTATCCACCAGAGATCAAAAGACGAAAATAAAAACAATTATGTGGTAGAGTGTTTAGCATTAATATTTATTTTCTTTTAGAATAATTAATATTAATTAGTAGTTTTATTATATGTTTATTAAGAGTTCATCAATTATTCTATTCTCTTATATCTTAGTACAGTTCTACTCTATTTTTCTGGTTCATTAGTCAGTCAGTCGTGTGTCATATTATCTTGTCTACTATTGGTCACAGTCATAAAGTTCATAGTGTTTTGCCACTCTTTTTGATATACCTTGAGAGAAAGCTTTACATTTAGCAGCCATATTTAAATAGTTATATAGTTTAATATTCTGGACACTTATTCCATATTAATCAGGTCATTTACTAATATTTCTCTAAGTCTTTAATATTTGCACAGTATTCCTTTAGTTTGAATCTGAGAGAAAATGTATTTTGAATAAGTCAGAATGATTGTGCATGAATGATAGATATTTTATTTTAAAGAAGTATTTTCATGAACTCAGAGAAATAATATATCATAGATATATTAATGATACATGTATTGGTACAATTATTTTATTATTATAAAAGGTCTAAATCAATGTCTACTGAACATCTTACTTATTGTTTATAAATGCTATGCTGATATAGTTAGTTCATTAGACTTATGTAGGTTATATTTGTATTTTTAACAGGACCAGAATATCTTCATATTCTATTGATCTAATGATGTTTCCAAATACGGAGATCGACCTTTGTACCATATACATGGTAAGATCAGTGTTACATGTATTTTTAGTTTACTGTATTGTCTGTGTTTGTCTATTTAATTTTAGTTCAATATATGTATTGTTTGTGCCTTGTGAATAGTAGTTACCTGTATGTCAATTATTACATATAAACATTATAGTAAGACATTATAGTTCATTCATAAATCTATGAATGAGTAGCGTAATATAATTGGACATATGTAGTAATTAATCCTGACTTGGTTTATAATTGAGTTTGATTGAATTCATATATTTATAATATATACACTTAAATAGTATTGGTTGTATTCTTACAGAAAAGAGCTAGTTTATCGTATTTTATACATGTACTTTCCGTTTTATGATTTAGAGTTATATCCCTTTGTACACTGTACTGTCTATGTATTTACGTTTTGTTATTTGTGTACTTTCAGGGTTAATTTATGTATGTCGTATGAATAAAACATCTTAAACTTGACGAATCCATTTATTCTGTCCAAGAACCCTATTACAATTACAGATCATTTTACGGCTTTCAACACAATCCCACATCTTATATTCAGAGATTGGTCTGGTTGTATCTGGACTGTTTCTAGTGGTTGGAACTTTATTAATTTGATATTGTGTTTGTATTTATCTAAATATTGATGAATCAAACTTTTACAGTTCTTATGCTTGCGGAAGCGGTATTGATGATCGTGTGTTCTTTTAAAAAGTATGATCCTGTTTGTAGTACATATTGAATATCACATATCGGTTTTGCTCCTGTTACAAGATATATGAGGCTTTGGCTTGTTAAAGTTATGTCATAGGAAAAATAATTCTGGTGACCTATCATTGTGTTTTGATCATACAAAAAATAAGTCCGATCATATAAATCGATTTCCGTATATAGATATTGCAAAGTATCAACCGCTTGATACATTGCGAAGCTTTTAGAGCTCATTCGTTGGTGTATCTCAGCCAAAACACTTTATTTGGTGACACTCATCTGTTATTTTTCAAAATCAATATGTACAATCTTGATAATTTGTAAAGCTATCGTCAGTAAATTTAGGATTGTCACACGAATCTATAATACGTTACATTCAAAGCAAGAAACTTCTCAGAAAAGAAAATGTCAAAAGTTGACTTTTTTAAAATCGCCTTTAGATATTACATTGTGACAGATAATCCTTAGCACCTGATCAATACAATTATATCATGATGTAAGAATAGTTTGAAGGTTCATTATATTAAACATATTGTCACACGTATGAAAACGTGAGTTTAAACGTGTGGCGTCATTGGGCTGTAATCATTCCGGTAGGAAATTAGTTATGGTCGCATTAAGCTAGCTAGCTGATTGTTATATGTGATAATTTTACGTACCATGCAATCACATCAATATTATTTCATTATAAATATATCAAATTAAAGTATCATTCATAACGACAGACACGTATAGTTTATATGGAAGGTGCAACACTTCATGGTAGATATTGTATTGTTTTACAATCCTAAATAAAGCCGACAAAGACATATATTTTGATATAGCATATTTGGTAGAGGTATCTTGGGCGCTGGACAAAGTGAAGGTGTTGTAGCCAATATGTCACATCAGCAGAGCATAGGAATTCACTGAGGTTATTGCGAAAAATTGTTCATGAACATTTGCAGATTTATCATTGCTGGACTAATGTCAGACGACGCTCATATATAAATACAGGTTATCCGATGGAGGAGTTTATCGTAAAATTGATAAATAATAGTCAACAATCTTTCATTCGGGGGCACCGGATCGTAATGATGTGAAATAAAACTTATCAATCTCCTAGTTTACTGATTTTCAAACAAAAAAATACTTATGCGAGTTACCAATTAAAACAGAAACACATTTGTATACTTCTGAAATATGATGTATTTAACAACCTTGACTGGCTATACAGTCGTCGCACGGTCGGAAAGTTATATTTTGATATTGACATTCACGCATATTAAATCTTTATACAAATACGGTTGTGTATGTTGGCTTCCAAACATATAACTAATATATCCAGCTGCGGTGGTTAGCTCTGCGCTATTCACAATTCAACTTTTCATTGATCCCTTTTGGTGCCAACGTTTATAACATTATCATCAAAACATTTTTCCAAGTGATTCTCTCCTCTGTAGGCCAACACGCGTTGTGGTAGATGATAGTAATAGTCAGTTGATTGAGATCTGCCATAGTGTAGTCAGGATACTTTCTTTTAGCTTGCTTGCTTTGATTTGTGCATGTTTGCTTTGCTATTATATTATGCATGTGTCTTATTTGTATGTGTAGTTTGTCAAATGTGCTGATAATTTGTTATTTGTTTTAAATATCAAGTCGGTTAAGAGCTCTACAGAGTTCATGTTTACCTTGTTGATTTGTACATATCATGCCCGACTATAAATAAAATTTACTTACTTACTTACTTATTATACTAGTATCGCAGATGTCGATAATATGGCTTACATTCATAGTCACTACAATGGTCGGGAATACTGTTGACCACATTTACACCTTTGCAGATACAAAGTATTTGCAGTCTTGCAAGTAACAATTCAAACTTCAGCTATTTCGTACAATTGGAATTACCGTTAAAAGTCTAGGTATGTACTTTCTGCTTGCAAGTCAGAAATCGTTTGTATCAACACACCTCGCTAAAGCCTGCTGACAAAGAGTCTGGTATAGAAGATAATTCAGCATTTACCAAACAGTCTTAAAGAATTTCGGAAAGACATTACGAGGGTATCGGTGAAGATCTGGAATAGTTGAGGATGTTTTCATTTTTTTCGAATATTATTGGAAAACATTGTACTAAAGTAGGATGAATTTTTGTTAGCGATTCAGTTAAACTACACGTACTATTATATAGCCAGTTCTTGCTTTTTTTCTTTTTCCTGGTCTTAGAAAATATCTCAAAACCTACCAGGATTTATACATCAAGAAGTGTGCACGATTTTCGTAACGGGACATTAGCAGGATTACAACACAATGTATATACGATCTCGACAATGGATTAAAACATGATTTTGTTTTTGTTTTAAACATTATAATACCGGTATTGTTTCGAGCAGTCACTTTAGTTTTATTTGTAAAAATACGCTCAAAATATCGCTTATATATTATATACTGGCAAGTCAATAATTCAACCTCAATTGAATACGTAATGTCTGGTAAACATTTACATAGGTTAGACATGTACATAACATGTTAAGTTACTAAAACGGAATTTCAACTATGAAAATGCAAAACAAGAGGACTAGAATAACCATTTCGTTAATGTATCAAACAAGAAATCAATTTTGTCTTATACAGGTAAAACTCAGATTTTTATTTATATTTTGTCCAAGTCACGAAAACAAACAGATTTAAACAATCCTCATTTCACGATTCCATATGCGCGTTCGTTACTAATAGTGTTCTACCGGGATATTTTACGATCGGCATTATTGGGCTGTTATCTAGATGTTTAATTAAACGGCATGTTGTAAAACATACACACGAAATGTTGATACATGTTAACGTGTGCATGCATTGTTATTTGTTTATTTTTAGACTCATTGTGATTAAATCAACAATTTTGTATGATATAAATCAAGTATGAGAATTTGGTCCAAATCGATGAGCCTTTGACAGATACCTGCCTTTACAATGATTTATTAGCAACTTTCGTTATATCTTTTAGACTTAATTGAAGATTTCAAATAATATTGTTTAATTTATTTTACTAAAACCTTACATCTACGAACATTCTTTTCTAAAACTGGTTTAATTTGCATCTTAAATAAAATAAAAAGTGTTATCTCCATTACTTATTTTTTGGAAGAATGATAATGATCTTGACATGAAGTTTGTAATTTGTATTCAAGTTTGCCAAAATTCATCATAATTTCTGTTTGATCTTTTTTAAGTTATTACATTAGAATTTGTCACATGCTAAAGATAAAACTATTTTAGAATTCACACATCAGGCTGTAGAAACTGTCAATTAGAGAAAAGGTGTGAAATATATTCAACGGAAGTCTAACCTTTATTAATAATCATTCAACAATAATCTGGCAATGACCTCAGTTTTGAACAAATAACACTTATCGTGATTCAGATTTTCAACCTTAATGATACACATGCTAGACATTTAGAATACTCCACTCCCAATTCAATTGTTGTCATATAGCAGCATGAATGTTTTGAATCTACATATTTATGATTTAATATGGTCGTTGAATTAATGCTCTTTGTACCATTAATTCAAAACATGTGAAATAAAATTAATATCAAAATAATGTGCACTCAATTTGTATTTTTTTCTGTGAAAACACTTTCTGTCTTTTCTTGATTGCATTTTATTTTTTTAGGTCTTTGTGCCATTCCTACGATAAATAAATATTTGTGTTTGTTATATCGATTTGGGTATACATGAAAGTAATCTATGTATGACGGGCATATCATTAAGTCAACGATTTTGTTTCCACATACATTCAGAAATTTACTTTGTTAAACCTATCTCCCGTGTACGCCACCTAATGTTTATAACCGTAAAAATGGAAGCCATTGTAGGGATGACGCGCTGTATGTTTAGTTCTTGAAAACCGATAAAAATACTCTCTTGCAACATTACGATTCTTATATTCCAGTTGTATTTTACAAAACAAATGTATCTACTAGCTATTTATCATCGTTTAATGTACTTGTGTGCATTTGGTCAACTAATAACTATTGTTTGATTTCGAAAATATTAAAAAAAAAAAGATCAAATGAAATATTTCGTGGAAAGTCTGAAGAAAAGTGTGCACAGGTTGAAGACTTACAATTCTAGATAACACACACACACAAAATGAAGTGTTTTTGACGGTAAGCATTTTTGATATCTTCTTGAAAAGTCGTCGTTAAGGACTTTTAGAAGAAAGAAAAAACTATTCGAACACACATATTATGTTGCTCAAACTCATTTAAAATGTATTTCACTTGACTTTCAATACATAAAAACAATAGAATCTGAATAGGAATAATGTATACAATATTGTTCTATTATACTTTAGAAGACAAAATAGTCAACTCAGACACGCATAAACATAAAAAGGTGTACTCAACTTTCTCTTTTTGATGAAATTATGCCCATTTTTAATGTCGATCAATCTATTATCTTTCTTTTGAATATTTTTCGACGACCTTTATGCTTAAGCACAATAAAGATTCATGTAGTTGAACCTACTACAATCGACTGTTAGTGAAAATTTGTCTATAATTTAAAGTTTACAAATATCTCTAAGCTCCATACCACAATTTGCATAAAACACATAGTACATAGTATGCATAAAATCCTTAATAATGCACTTTCATTTAACTCTTAAAGCCCATAGAAACAGATATAAACAACTAAAATTACCAACTTAGTCTTTTTTACCTTCTCTAACAAAGAGTTTAATGTTAACTGGGTTTTCGCCTAATACAACTGAAAATATTTGTTAATTCTTTCATTAACAAATTTGGTTTCGAATGTAGGCTGTACAAATGTATCTGTAGCTATTAATTAAAAATTTGACAAAATATTCTTATATTTACGAGATATTTTTTCTGGAGCTCATAAATTACAAAAGATTAATTTAAACATATGTGGTTTGCACTAACTTATAGTTAAATGTTAATGATGTACTGTCCTAACCTTGATATCTTCCTCAAAATTGACACAGATGAACGATTTAACTTCCCAATTATCAATTTCCTTATTTCGCAGCAGTAACATACCCTTTGCCCCATCGTATGGTGTTTACATATCTCAGTTGATACGTTATACTCGTGCAAGTTCTTACATTATACGGACTTCATATACAAAAAGATGCTCCTTACGTGAAAACTGCCCCAAAACAGTTATTACGAGGAAAGATTAAAAATGACACTACGTAAATTATATAGACACCATCATGAATTGGTTGAGCCATACGATGTGTCTGTGTCTAAACAAACTAAGAACATATTTTCCACGTTTAAGATTGTGGTTTACGATTTACATCGTCTGGTATTTTAGGTACCGAAGGTAACCTATTCCCGAATATGACTGTTTTACTGAGCGTGAATTCGCATTGCTATAAGACGTGTCTCGGTATTTGTTTATACAGCGTTCATGTATTTAGTTACGAAGTTTTATTTCTAAATCTGATCGGATATTGTTTTTTGTCTGATAGTTTGTAGTTGTGATTTTATTTTTCTATTTTCTATTCGTATGTAAAAGTAAAGAGAAGTAATTACCTAGTTCATTTGTATGATTTTAGTTTTAAGCCACTATATGCAAAAGATTTATTTGTTTTACACAGTTTGATTTGGAAGAGGGGCCGACATAATTAGTTGCAAAATTACTAACACTATTCTATTTTAATATTATTGTATAAAATACACCACATGGCATAATTAGAAACCTAATCTTGATTTATATTCAATTTCTAGAAATTGACCTATGACGTTACTTTTTGTGGTGTTGATACATTCGTTTGGCAGACACACAGTTCATAATGTTATTAAGCTGTTTTTGAGTACTGTAAAATTAATTTTCGTTATTCCTTGTTATTCTGTGGTCAACATGTCGAAATGTACTATTATATTTTTTTTTTATGTTTTTCTCTGTCTTGGGTGTTCTTGCATTTATTTGTGCTGTAATATGGGATATATAACATTGCCATAAAACGCAAGTTTAGCTAACCACAAAATCAGGTTCAATCCATCATTTATTCTTAAAATGTCATGTACCAAGTCAGGAATATGGCAGTTATTATATTAAAGTTCGTTTCTATGTATGTTGCATTGTCGTTTGTTTTTTGTTGCACTTCAGTGTTCTGTTGTTTCGTTGTGTTCCTTTTATAGTTGATCTGTTTCCCTCGGTTTATAGTTTGTAACCCGGCTTTGTTTTCTCTCAATCGATTATTGACTTTTGAACAGCGGTATACTACTGTTGCCTTTTTTTATAACACCTATTCATCTGTTATATATATATATATGTATATATGTATTAAGTATCATGTAATACTTTTGACTTAAACCTATTGTCTGATCGATGGTCGGGTAGAATTTTCGAAAGTTAAAAGAAAACAATGAAAATATTTCTTGTCAAATATTTCATGGATTGGCAGAATTAAAGTTTTCACAGGTTGAATTGACGACTTATTACCCTAGATAATACATACATAAAAGTTTTCCAAGGGATTTCTTTATAAACGAAAGGAGGTGTTAGTGCACGGTGTGTCTAACTTTTTTTACTTTTTAGTATATTTCATAAATACAATAACTAATATGACTAATTTTCAATTGAAAAATGAGTGGACGAAAATGAAATAGAATACATGTAAGAATTACATATCAAATTTGAACATTTGTAAAAGCAATAAGCTTTTTATGTATTCAAACACCCCTACTGTGTTGTTATGACTCATTAGACATGCATATCACTTTAACTATATACTTTATTCTTGGAACTGTAAATTTGTAGTGTTATCATACCTACACGTAGCCTAACATGTATAACTCGACTTTGAATTCAAACGACCACTAAATGGCTAAAAGATATTGGTATATGGAATAGTGCATGACGATTTTTTTTAAGAGTTCATGAAATGTACACCGATTCCGTTGATTTTGCTAGTTGAACGGACTAGAGTGAGATTAGATATATATATACATAAAGGTCTTTTCAACAGTAGTAGTGTAAATCAGTTGTATTTTTTGGTTGACACATATATATGTATAGATCATTGGCTTTTCTACATATTGATATTTTACGATATCTATATGAAAAAACCCGATTATCTGTTGTTCGTGCTATTGCTGGTCTGTTTCACCTCCTTAAAACTTTTTAAAGATGAAAGCAAGCTTGATGGCGTCTCCTCACACATTATGACGTCGCCGAAAAATTTTGGTAGACATATATATATATATATTTGTATAGATCATCGTCTTTTCTACACATTGATATCATAAAATATCAGCCAGCGAGCCACAATGTTCCTTTTTGGTGAGTGAGCGCAGCGAACAAGCTTACATGAATCACATTGTGTCGAGTGGGTGATATTTTACGATACATGTATATATACGAAGAAAACCTGATTATCTGTTTATCGTTCTATTACTGGCTTTTTCACCTCCTTAACTTGGCCTAAGACAGTTTTTATACTAGACGAAAGTAAGCTGCATAGCGTCTCCGCACACGTTGTGACGTCGCTGATTACTTCTCCTGACATCATGACGTTGCTGATAATGCCTGCTCTCGTCTCAAAGCCATGACACGATAATTAGGGAGCGACTGAGCAGGGTGACGTATGGAAGGGATGGGATATGTACATCATTCTATTACTGGCTTTTTCACCTCCCTAACTTGGCCTAAGACAATTTTTACGCTAGACATAAGCAAGCTTCATAATAGTCTAAATAAATTATGACGTCTAGGAAGGCTATTTTGAATAATTGCTTTGACGCCGTCAATGTTGGATAAAGAAAAGTCAAAATCGAAAAATAGCCACAGCAGACGGCATGATTATCTGGACTAGCTTCATACAGTCTCCTCACACATTGTGACGTCGCTGATTACTTCTTCTCAGACATTATGACGTTGCTGATAATGCCTGCTCTCGTCTCAAAGCCGTGATACGAGAATTACGGAGCGACAGAGCAGGGTGACGTATAGTCCAAATAATTATGTTGTCTAGGAAGGCTATTTTAAATGTTTGCTTTGACACCTTCCTGTCGATGTAAGGCGTCAAAAAAATATATTAAAAATAGCCTTTCAAGACGTCATAATTATTTGGACTAGGTGAAGTAGGAATGGGATGGGATATGCAGTACATAAAAGTGAGAATTAGTACATCTATACCTCATTTCTGACTAGACTAAAGACTTCATGTGTACAAAACTGACGCCAAACTATGTACTATAGAAGAAGAGACACATAATATCACATTAAATCCTGACACAATACATCTAAAGATAACAATAATCCAAGGTCAATTATATTACGATGCCAATGGAAGAAATTCCCGCGCAAATGTCATGACTGGGATAGACCAAAAAGAATTTTAGGTCTATGTTGTCATTCACATAACGATCGATTTACTCAGTTAATTAAATATTAATGTTAACTACATTTATATTGGTTTTGAATTTAGTTACTCTATCAGAAAAATGTTTTATTTCTCACAGACAACCCTTAATACTATATACCAACTCGACACTGAAGCTAAAAAAAACCTAAAACATAATTGAATATGGAATCGACCAAACTGATTTCCTAATATTGATAAAGATGAACTAAGTAGATTTAGAATTGTGTACACAGAAATAAAATCAGAAATAAAGGCCTATGTAAGGTGAAAAAAACAACAAAAGAAACTGTATAAAATCATTGATTATATTTTTTTTGCTTAAGAACCGTGAAGTTAAAATTAATTACGATTACGTGTATCCTGTCAACCCCTGAAAAAATAATACTGTCTTCTTGACTACCTCCGCGCGCCACGGACTGATTTTTTAATATATTGTTATAGAGTATGTTAATAATGACATTATCATTATTTTTAACAAGATAATCACACAATCAAAAATACAGTCCTAGATTATCAAATAATCCAATAATTATGAAATATTTGGTCTGGTTATTAAATAATCACTATAAAAACGGCCAAATAATCACATAATCAAAAACCCAATGAGGAGGCTCGAGAACGGACAGACAAACTAAGACTAAAAGACCTATTTGCCCAAGGAATTCCAGAGGGCATATACATATGCAAGTTCTAAAAACAAACACATCTTATTGTAATAAATATTGCTTGCTAATTTTTCAAATTGTATGATGTTGAATTTAAACATAAAAATTTTGAAATTTTTTTGAAAATTATAAAAAACATATTGATTTTCGAATTTTAAAGATTGGTTGCCATTGCAACCAATATGCAAATAAACTGCACTTGTTTGAAAAGTACAAAATTATAATCCTGGTACCTTTGATAACTATTATTATGTTATATATGGTCTTAATTTGTATAGAAGGTATAACATATCTTCATAACCAGGTCTGTTTATTTATGGTCCTAACATTTGAACAATATGTAAAACAGATTTCTCTTTTTTTTTTAGAAAAAATGCCCATTATTTTTAACATTTCAATGATTTCCATTTTTTTTTCGTCTTAACTAGACGGTGACTTGTTGATTTTTCTTTTTGAATATTTGAAAAGACTATTAAAGCAACGAAAGAAAAAAAAACACACACATAAAAAAAAAATCCTCTATTTAGCATGTTTAATTTCATGCGAGATTCTTTAATAAAACCTCGTCCTGAACATGCATAAAATATTTGCCACTGGACATTAAGCAAGCAAGCAACAATTAATCAATCTTTAATAAAACAAGCTTTGCATTCATTTCCCTATCATTTCTATATTTATCTTGAACTAAAACCAGTAAACTTAAACTTTTCAAAAAATCTTAACTAAACGGTGTACCCATTTTGTTATTTTACTTTTTCATTTAGCACATGATAAAGTTCATTTAAAAAAAAAAGCAAAATCCTATATTGTATATTTATACCTCCCACTCACTTTAAATAAATTGCTCATTCTAGCTTCTTTAGTATCAAACCTCTCATAGCCAAAAAGAACATTGTCTTACAGTTCTAGGTAAACGTGATTTTTTTTGGTTTAAATGCAGATCTGGAAAAGTGATACATGAGGTACATCGGCAAGGTACAAGGTAAAAATTTTCAAAAACGTCAAATACTGTATGCTCTTAGAAATATAGACGAGCAAATTAGTCACAACCATTATTCTTTCTATTTATAACAAGGTGAATCAGTAATCCAGGTGTGATGTGAAAAGGGAGGAAATGTACATTTAAGTTATTTTTAGATTATATATATATATATATAAAAGAAGATGTGGTGTGATTGGCAATAAGAAAACTCTTTACAAGACAAATTTATTTCTAGTTTAGTTTGAATGATTTTCTTTTGTTTAAACTCTGATAATTGACGTCTTCTGTTAAAATTAAATAAAAAAAAGGACAGATTTTTAAATGTCTTACATGCAGCATAATAGCTAAATACTAACAGCTGTCAATAACAAAGATTACAAGTTGATATACTTTATATAACATTCGAACCACTCGATGAATTCAAAGATATATTCAACAGGTAAAAACAAGCTTGAAAAAGTAAAATTACAAAAATACTGAACTCCGAGGAAAATTCAAAACGGAGAGTCCCTTGTCAAGTGGCAAAATCAAATGATAAAACATATCAAACGAATGGACAACAACTGTCATATTCCTGACTTGGTACATGTACATGCATTTTCAAATGTAAAAAATGCTATATTGAACCTGGTTTTATAGCGCTAAACCTCTCACTTTTTTGACAGTTGCATCAAAATTATATTTTCAACGATGTGTGAACAAAACAGACATAATAGGCATTCTGTAAAATCAATTTTACTAGAACATGTAGAAATAGCTGTAACGTTTTATAAAAATCCAAGTTAAATTGAAAAAGTTATAGAAATATTAAAAATTGACTATCTGAATTTAGTCTGAACTGAAAATTCTACATTTTACACGGAAAGAACACCAGAATATGAAATTTTTACTGTACAAAGCAAATATATTATTTATCAATATCAATATGACATTGGTATGTCATTCGAGTAATTATTTATTTGGGTTTTTTTTCACTACGTTCCTTCTGCTGTTGAAATCAGTTGATAGATAAAAAAAATAAAATACGGCGGAGTTTAATTTGTCATCGAGAGAATTCACAACATAAATAAAAATAATACAGAGTTTAAAATGAGTCGTTGTTTCACCCATGGGTAAACATCAGTATGTAAAACCTTAAAAGATTTTTTTTATTAACGGTATTTAAAAAGTTTAAATGTCATTCATATACATTTAAAAATTCAAATTGCTGGATTTGTTAAGAAAAAAAAGATTTGCTGGAACGATACCTCCATTTTTAGGAAATATTCGCTCAAATGGTATAACATCTGAATCATGACAACAAAGTATTGCATATCTTGTTTAAACAATTTAATTTTCTGCATATCATGCATTTCATATGCAATTTCTGATAAATATTGGTGTAGTTTCTCGAAGTCAAAACACGGGTTCAAAATTATCTTTGTTTCAAGAAATTTCTGTAAACCTATTCAGTAACTACACACAAAACCATCTGTTCTATCCAAGGTTTAAGATGCAGTCCCCTCCTCTCCACCCTTGGCAGATTAAGCCAACATTTGAGATTTTAATGCTGCGCCATCTACCGATAGGCAAGAGTCACGCCCATTTCGAGTGCATCATTTTTGACGGCACTTGAAATGTCTTTGTGGAGTTGTAAAAACGGTTGTGTCTATTGTTTACAAAGCAGGAACTATATACGTTAACATTCAAACATTTGTGCAAGAAACATACACAGGAATTCCAATTAGTTAATTGAAGACTTTAAAATTGTCACTGAATATTGTCATATTTGTTGTTTTGTTTTGGGGGGGGGGGGGGGGGGCAAAAACTTGTTGTTAAAAGTTACATAGGAAAAATTACACAAAAGGATTAATTCGAACTGCATTTTTATCAAATGTATAATTTATAAATTGACTTGTTTCCAAAACACAAATTTAATCATTACTGCCGACAGAAGTTTTAATTAAGACAAGAACTGTTTTCATTTTCCCTCCGTGGGAATTACTCAGAATGTTCTATAATCATCATAGGTTGATGAAATCTTAATACATGTATATTTTAATAACATTCTCTGTTTGGAGAATCTACAGGATGATGTAAGTACTTCATATTAAAACTTATAAAAGTATCCACATAACGATGTGATAGTGATTACTTAATTAAAATTTGAAAATGATATATGTATGAATAAAAAGGCAATACAAAGCTTGTATATTCATTATTTCCAAAATGTTGATGACTGATCTTTGTTGACTTAACTTACTTTTTGGACTGCGTGAAGCTAAAACATTTTGTATGGTACGCTGTAAAAATCTACGCATGTCTCTTTATTTTGATTTGTTGTTAGTTTGTAGACTCATTGAATGTATCGTCTCTTTTTCCATATAATACTGCATCAGTGAAGACGTTTGAATTGTCTTATATTTTGGTATGTCTCGACCTTTATAGATTGCTTTGTGATATGGGTTTTGCTCATTGTTAAAGGCCTATTTAATTACCGATGCCCTCAGCTCAGAGTAAAGAAAACAAGATAATGATTGATGCAGACAGACGATTCTTTTTATCTTCTTTTATTTTTTCTGTTATTTACAAAATGTATCTCATCTTGTTTGTTGTTAATTAAGTAAATGATACATCTTTCCCTTTTTGTGTTCAGAAGAATGAAACGGAAAATTAAAATTCATTTACATTTTTCGACGGTTATTGATAATCTTTTGTATTGGACACAAAAGTGAATTACTCACATATCCCTTTTTTTTTACATCTAGGTATATTCTTACACTTAAAGAGTGACATCAAGTTTATATCAATAATATTTGTTCTTGGAAAGTTTAATGATGATTTCGAAAGTACCACCAAACAAGACGTATTGCATATATAAAGCATATATTCATTTATATATAGGACTCGTATGACCTCTTTTTTCTTTTTAATCCATGGCGTTGTCAGTTTATGCAACTACCAATTAACCATTCAAATTTTACAATGTTCAATATCAATAGGTTGTTTGTGTCATTTGGTCCTATTGTCCCTGACCTCATATTGTGATTCATAAGATATACGAGTTTGAAAGTCCCTTTAGTATCTTTCGTCTACTTCCACCATTTTATTATTTGGAAAAGAGTGTTTCAACATATACGGTTTGATATGATATTTTAACGTACTTATAACGTTTTTTTAGAATGTTGATTGGATCTTACGCAAGATGAAGCGAAAGACAAAAAAACGATTTCCGCAAATCAAGGGCAAAGATCACTTGAAAGGTTTGGTGCACAAATTTGACCTTGTGAACATCCTTTAAAAAACGACTAAACATGTCGATTTAATACTAATCAGAACATTTTATAACCAATTAGCATGTTATTATAAGTATAAGAAAAGAAAATGTGGTATGATTGCCAATGAGACAACTATCCACAAAAGACCAAAACGACAGACATTAACAACTATAGGTCACCGTACGGCCTTTAACAATGAGCAAAGCCCATACCGCATAGTCAGCTATAAAAGGCCCCGATAAGACAATGTAAAACAATTCAAACGAGAAAAACTAACGGCCTTATTTATGTAAAAAAATGAACGAAAAACAAATATGTAACACATAAACAAACGACAACCACTGAATTACAGGCTCCTGACTTGGGACAGGCACATACATAGATAATGTGGTGGGATTAAACATGTTAGCGGGATCCCAACCCTCCCCTAACCTGGGACAGTGGTACAACAGTACAACATAAGAACGAACTATAAAAATCAGTTGAAAAAGGCTGAACTCATCAGATGGACAAAAAAGTTTAGTATAGTATTGTTGTATTTCCACCTGGGTGAAATGCAACTGTCAATTGACCTATCAAAATTTATAATGTTCAAAATATATATGATGTGTGTTTCGATTGATCTCATTGACTTATTTTCCATATCTAAATTTCTATCTGTTTTAGATATACACTTATCTCCATGTTGAGGTCCTGATACAATGAATGATGATATGATAAAAACTAGAGGCTCTCAAGAGCCTGTGTCGCTCACCTTGGTCTTTGTGCATATTAAACAATGGACACAGATAAATTTACGACAAAATTGTGTTTTGGTGATGGTGACGTGTATGTAGATCTTACTGTACTGAACATTCTTGTTGTTACAATTATCTCTATTTATAATGATCTTGGCCCAGTAATTACAGTGGAAAATATATTTTTTAAATTTACCAAAATTTATGAAAAATGTTAAAAATTGACTATAAAGGGCAATAACTCCTTAAGGGGTCAATTGACAATTTTGGTCATGATGTCTTATTTGTAGATCTTATTTTGCTGAACATTATTGCTGTGTACAGTTTATCTCTATCTATATAAATATTCAAGATAATAACCAAAAACGGCAAAATTTCCATAAAATTACCAATTCAGGGGTAGCAACCCAACAACGGGTTGTCCGGTTCATCTGAAAATTTCAGGGCAGATAGTTCTTTACCTGATAAACAATTTTAGTCAGTCAGATTTGCTCTTAATGCTTTGGTTTTTGAGTTTTAAGCCAAAAACTGCATTTTACACCTATGTTCTATTTTTAGCCATGGCGGCCATCTTGGTTTATTGGGCGGGTCACAGGACAAATTTTTTTAAACTAAATACCCTAATGATGATTGTTGCCAAGTTTAGAATAATTTGGCCAAGAAGTTTCAGAGGAGAAGATTTTTGTAAAAGATAACTAAGATTACGAAAAATGGTTAAAAATTGACTATAAAGGGCAATAACTCCTAAAGGGGTCAACTGACCATTTCGGTCAGGTAGACTTACTTGTAAATCTTACTTTGCTGAACATTATTGCTTTTTACAGTTTATCTCTATCTATAATAATATTCAAGATAATAACCAAAAACAGCAAAATTTCCTTAAAATTACTAATTCAGGGGCAGTAACCTAACAACAGGTTGTACGATTCATCTGAAAATTTCAGGACAGATAAATCTTGACCTAATACACAATTTTACCCCCATGTCAGATTTGCTCTAAATGCTTTGGTTTTTGAGTTATAAGCCAAAAACTGCATTTTACCCAAATGTTCTTTTTTTAGCCATGGCGGCCATCTTGGTTGGATGGCCAGGTCACCAGACACATTTTTTAAACTAAATACCCCAAAAATGATTTTGGCCCAGTTTGGATTACTTTGGCCCAGTAGTTTCAGAGGAGAAGATTTTTGTAAAAGATTACTAAGTTTTACGAAAAATGGTTAAAATTGACTACAAAGGACAATTACTCTTAAAGGGGTCAACTGACCATGTTGATCATGTTGACTTATTTGTAGATCTTACTTTGCTGAACATTATTGCTGTTACAGTTTATCTCTATCTATAATAGTATTCAAGATAATAACCAAAAACAGTAAAATTTCCTTAAAATAACAAATTCAGGGGCAGCAACCCAACAACAGTTTGTCCGATTCATCTGAAAATTTCAGGGCAGATAGATCTTGACCTGATAAACAATTTTACTCTGTAAGATTTGCTCTAAATGCTTTGGTTTCAGAGTTATAAGCCAAAATCTACATTTTACCCCTATGTTCTATTTTTAGCCATGGCGGCCATCTTGGTTGGTTGGCCGGGTCACGCCACACATTTTTAAACTAGATACCCTAATGATGATTGTGGCCAAGTTTGGTTTGATTTGGCCCAGTAGTTTCAGAGGAGAAGATTTTTGTAAAAGCTAACGACGGACGACGGACGACGGACGTCGAACGCCGGACGCCAGACGCCGGACGCAAAGTGATGAGAAAACTCACTTGGTCCTTTGGGCCAGGTGAGCTAATAAACCGAATATCATCTTGTTTTTGGTAGAAGGTACATGCAAAACTAAACACAACAAATCAAATGCGTGTCTTATTACTCATTTATTTAAAAAGTCTAACAAAAACAAAATTGTATACTTTATTGAAAAGTATTCACTGCTTATTTTGTTTTTGCCGAAATGCAACATCTTTAAAAACTTAATGTTTTGTCTTTTTATATATATATCTATTTGACGTGACTCTATACGTATACATCCCGTCCTTGTGTTATTGTTCTATGACAATTTTTGTATTCTTTTCTTTCATTTTTGCTAATCTGCTTTGTCTAAATGCCTTTTTGTTGTTTCTTTGATACATTCGAGGTGGTTTTTTACTTATATATCCCGTCATTGTGTTATTGTAAATTTTGTATTATTGTCTTTTATTTTTGCTAATGTGCTTTGTCTTTATGCCTCTTTGTTCTTCTTTGCTACATATTTGTTCGTTTTTATAGTGATTAAGATTATAACACACTGTTGACTGCTGTACCCCTATTTTTTACATTTTTACCTATCATAGATATAAAAAGATGTGGTATGAGTGCCAATGAGACAACTCTCCATCTAAGTCACAATTTATACAATTAAACCATTATAGGTTAAAGTACGGTCTTCAACAAGGAGCCTTGGCTCACACCGCATTGCAAACTATAAAAGGCCTCAAAAATTACTAATGTAAAACCATTCAAACGGGAAAACCAACGGTCTAATATATATAAAAAACAAACGAGAAACACTTATGAACCACATCAACAACCGACAACTACTGATCATCAGATTCCTGACGTAGAACAGGTGAAAACAATTGCAGCGGGTTGAAACGTTTTAATGGTACCAAACATTTACCCTAATCAGAAACAATAGTGTAACACGATAACATAGAAAGACACAATATAAACAAGAAGTAATTGTAACAGGATGCTGTTACGAAGTCTCCCAAACAAAGCTCCCATAACTCGCCATTCATATGGTCCCATGTTCATTTGATTTGATTTTTTGTCCCATACAAGAATATATATAGCTTATGAGTAGGGATCTCCACCATTTACAAGTATTCAAACAGGAGGGGGTGGTGGTGACCCCCAGGAAATTTACCTACATTTCATTTGATTTGTTTTATTGTCCCCTACAAGAATGTATATGGTTTAAGGGTAGGGATCTGGACCGTTTACAAGATAATAGCACATTCTCAAATTAAACAGGGTGGGGCGACCCCCAGGAACTTCCCTTTAATTTTATTTGATTAGCTTTATTGTCCCATACAAGAATATATATGGTTTAGGGGTGGAGATGTTGACCGTTTACAAGTTTTCCAACAAGAGGGGGTGGGGTGACCCCCTTGGGACTTCCCTCTTATTTCATTTCATTTGTTTTATTGTCCCCTACAAGAATATATGTGGTTTAGGGGTGGTGATGTTGACCGTTTACAAGTTTTCAAATCAGAGGGAGTGGGGTGACCCCCTAGGGACTTCCCTTTAATTTAATTTCATTTGTTTTATTGTCCCCTACAAGAATATATATGGTTTAGGGGTGGGGATGTTGACCGTTTACAAGTTTTGAAACAAGAGGGGTGGGGTGACCCCCTAGGGACTTCCCTTTAATTTCATTTCATTTGTTTTATTGTCCCTACAAGAATATATATGGTTTAGGGGTGGGGATCTGGACCGTTTACAATATAATAGCACATTCTCAAATTGAACGGGGTGGGGATGACCCCCGGGGACCGCCCTTTTATTTCATTTGATTTGTTTTATCGTCCCATTTAATAATATATATGGTTTAGGGGTGGGGATCTGGACCGTTTACAAGATATAAGCATATTTTCAAATTAAATTAAATTCATGTGATTTGTTTTATTGTCCTATAATCAATTCTGAAGACTGCATGTATCTATCACTTACAGTTTTCAAGTTATATTCATTTGAAAATTTTAGAAAATCAAATCCTATAGGGTTCTATAGTAAACCCCTCCCTCCTTTCTACCCCCCCCCCCCCCCAACATACCCCTTAATAGACCCCAATGCACAAACAAAAGATTGATGGCTCACCTAGACATATTAGTCTACCACATTATGAAATTCTAAGTCAATCTGACAAGCGGTGTTGGAGAAACGCTGCGGACAAGTTCATTTTTAAAGTGGCGGAAGAAGAAGAAGAAGAAGAAGAAGAAGAAGAAGAAGAAGAAGAAGAAGAAGAAGAAGAAGAACTGAGCAAAAACAATAAGTCTCCAAACTTTGTTTGGGAGACTTAAATATCAATTGAAATGGCTTGACTCAATCAAAAGACATATTTACACGGGTGAACATACACTGAACAATTAAATATGATCTATGATACAATGTAAATACAAAATCAATATCATAAGAGATGAATAATTAAAGTAACAGTATTATACCGCTTTGTTTTGTCTGTTTTATCATGTCTGTTTGTTTTGTTCACACATCGTTGTCAATTAATGGAATTTGATGCGACTTTCATACAAGTGAAAGGTTAAGCTAGCTTCAAAACCAGGTCATATCCACCATTTTCTACATACGAAAATGTCTGTACCAAGTCAGGAAAATGACAGTTGTTATCCATTCGTTTGATGTTTTTGAGCTTTTGATTTTGCAATTTTATTATGGACTTTTTTGACGTTTTTAATTTTCCTCGGAGTTCAGTATTTTTGTGTAGAAAAAACAAACACACAGTTATATGCACTGAGTTTGAAGGAGTCCGAGTCCAAAATAGGCAGTTACTGGCATGCCAGCTTTAGACCTAAATTTAACTTATTGAAAGATAATGGTTTCATCATATGAATTTCAAGCACAATCCCTATTGCTATTGGTTTAGTATCATAAAACTTAAACTATGTGTTATGTATAATCTGGTAAATTATTCGAGTAAAGAAAAGCAGTTTGTTTCATTAATTGTATCAACTCGTTATTGAGAAGATACAATAAAAAGAACACTTAAATAAAGACCAGCAACCATTTCACAGAATTAATTTCCTTTGAAAGGCACTTGTGCGTCTGTAGACAATGTCGGACGCAAAAACTGAGTAACACGTTTACTTTTACTCGATTTGTTTAAGTATTAGACGTTAGATTAGATCTGAAGGTCATCGTATTTTTGGCACATTTCAGCCAAAAATCTGAGTTTACTTACCTAATCTTTTTATTCAAAGACGCGGGTAGTAGTTATATATCACTTTGGTACACAAGCTGTCTAAAGATAACAATTCTTAGAAAACCAACACTGTCTACACGTTAGCACTTTCGAGTTTTCTGTTCTCACGGTTATAAATAGATTTTGAGTGTCACATGATAACCACATGATAATGTGAGAATGTTATTTTCGAAAACAAAAGTTCATTTTCTCAACATACTAGCAATACAAAAAAATAAGCAAAGTGAATTATTAATGTGTCAAAAAGTCTTTTATTTAAAGTTAAAATTTGACAATTATTTTCTCATTATTTTGCGAATACAGCATTAACCTATATTCGGCGGAGTACCTACTTGTTAGAATCAATTAGGTATCCTAAATTAGGCCTACGGGGCCATCCATATTACAGTGAAAGTGTTATAAACATCAAAGAGGCTCGATCCAACGTTCTGCATGTGTACCGATATCGTATTTTGCGCTACCACTCTTATGCAGACACATTGAGTTGCCATTTGCCATGGGGTACCAGTATATAGCCACACATAAATAACACCATTCACCCTTATAGTAAGGTGAGCATTTACAAGGCCTGACATCATGGTAACACACACCATGTAACGACCCGGCTGTACAACAGTAAAAGTACCTGCACTGTAAGTACCAATAGTAGCAGGAGGTGTACATTTAAGTACGTTGTAGTTGATAACCTGATTTACCCCAAACGAATGTGCACCAGTGGTTAATGTCGCTGTCAATTCAGCTGTAAAAATATTTCAAGGGATTTAACAATATATAATATACACATAAACATAACCGTACATTCAGTACTTCATGACGAAAATTCATAACTTAATCTCTAGCACAATTTATTCTGCTGGCAGCATTTTTTTTTTTTTTTTGTACTTGTTAATGACCACTTGTACCTTTACTGTTATGAATCACAGTGTATGGCCAAACTCAGTAAATATAGGTCTCACTGTCATTTAATTGATTCAACAATACCTACCGTTATCTTGTTGATATTTGATATATTAAATAAAGGGTGACATTTGAACAATTGTCTTCCGCAAAGCCATGGAATTGAAACAACTTCTCATTCGTATTTACCGTTCAAGATCTGACATTTTAACGTAGAGTGGTATAGCGCATTTGTTTAACATGAATAGGTACTAATATGCAACAATAAGTTTCATACATGTAGGTATAATTGTTATCGAAATTTCATAGACATTAAACGAGTTGTATACACTAAATGCATACACTGCATTTTTCAATAAAACTTCTGTGAAGATGTGTTAACAACAATATTATTAAATAAACCAAGAACCAAAGACTTTTCAATCCCCCCCCCCCCCCTCAAAAGAGTAAACAAAAATATCTATGTGGAAAGTAAGTATAACATAACAGGATATTACTAGCGCTTTCTTAATATTTAAGATAATAATCAAAAGAGAGACGAACTATACAAAATAAACTGACAAAAGCCATGGCAATAGTACAATAGATTGTCCTTTAAATAGAATCACAAAGATCCAAATTCAATGTCAATTTGGGTTTCCCATAAGTGTCCTGCCATAATTTAAAGAAGTTGTAATCAAACGAAAATAAATAGATTTTTTTCAAATTTCACATGTACGGGATTGAAGGATTATATTCTTTTATTAATTAAAACTAGAAAGTTCCAGACACATGTACAGCTAAGCATTTATATTTATAGAATAAATTGCAATTTAATAAAACAGAATTTGTAAATTATAACAATTAGGTCAATGGTATTAGATGAACAACCCCATAGAGTTTGCTTGGCTGACAGGTGGCTAAAAAATACACCCGACTAAAACCATTTTTTTGTAAAAGCATTTAATAACTACGGTTTATAAAAAAAAATCAAAATCACAAGGTGACATTAGGGTATTTTTAAACAAAACTGGAGACATTACAAACTTATCCTAGATGCTGCTTAAGAACAAAGACATAAAGTCAACGGCGTTAAATTCGCTCGTTTTGCCTTATGTGGTGAGGTCTGTTATTTAACACGTCTAAACATAATGATTGTTTACAGTTGAAGTGCATATTAAGCCTTCAATTGTTTAATTGATTTATTACCGATTTACAAGTTCTTTATCATACCAGCATACAATTTTCATTAGCAGTTATCAGAATGAATATAGCCAGTGTTGATTAATGCGGGGATAACTTTTGTTAAAAACTTCCCCAGTAACCACAGACGTATGCTCGAAAGGTCACAATACGGCCCTCCTTTTGTAACTTAATGTTCAAATGAGGATTTGATTGACATTATGACTTGGTATCATTGTTTAAACACTAGGAACAAAATAGGTATGTTTGTTTGAAAAACAACATGCAACCGTTTTTTGACCACAAAAGTGACGTTCGTCTATTTTTTACACCAAATTCAAAACTAAAGTGCTAATATTCAATTTGTTTTTGAGACCGGAAAGTCGTATTCGTCGAAAAAAAAAATTATAATTTACAAACGCTACCTAGTAAACAAGTTTACCAACTTATGAGACAGGCATACACTTTTTTCAACAAAAATACATATTTGGTATTACTCATTGATGTGAGTAAACATTTTCATTACATAAAACATATGTTAAAAATAGAAAAGAAAGGATATGGAGCATCCATCATTGACTCAAAATCAATACCTTCACATTAATTATTTACTATGAAATATTGGCACTTTAAATAAAAGACTAACATTAGAGTAATATGTGTTTACCAATATTGCTGCCATTTTGTATGCTTTTATCATATATTGTACCCTGAGAGACCAAAATTGGAATGTCATCATCAATTTATTTCAATTAAAAATGTGCATGTGACCATTTTTAATCGATGTTATAATAAATTCAGACAAAGCATAAGGATTTCAGAATCTGATAACTTAAAATCGTGATTTGTGAAAAAGCTTACCATGACTTGTACCACACATCAACACAAACAAGACGCAGGTAAAAATATGAGTCATTATCATTGCAATTGATAGTTGGTTAGTGTATCTGCAAAAAAAATATAATTATATTACTATCTCATTCAGCAAAAAAAGTATCAACCAAATAAAAAATCAAAGATAAATAAAAAAATGTCTATAAAAATAAAACCAAAACAAAATCAAACTGTCGACTATATCAAATAGTGAAACATGCGTAAGAAGGTGTCAACTATTCAACTTTGAGCGTTCTAGATCAAGGTAAATCCGGACATGCGCTTCGGACGGGGGAAGTTTTTCTGTTTTACAATAAAATCATGTTGGCACACTATCACCAACTAGAAATATTTTTATGTAAAAACTAATTTAATTGATTGAAACCATGAATTGTATATTTGGAAATGGAAAGAAACAATATTTGATTAGCCTTTTTAATTTCTAACACAACTTATGTTTGCTTCTATAAGTCGCATTGCGGTCTGTAACAAGGGGATGTTGGGCATCAATATTGTTGTCTTATGTTGTTAAAAATATGGGTTAACGTAGCTGTCTACGATTTAAAATACAGGCATTCCAAGCTAATTTTGAAGTTAAAAAGCACAAATTAAAGAGATAGATTTTGCTAGCTATAAAACCAGGTTTAACCTACCGTTTTATACATAAGGAAATGCATGTACCGAGTCAGGAATATGACAAGTGTTTTTCTATTAGTTTGATGTGATTTATCTTTTGACTTTGCCATTTGATTAGGGATTTTCCTTTCTGATTTTTTTGCAGCAAAACACAACCTGACTTTATTTAATCCGTATCATTATCTACCTTGACCGGAAGTTTGATTATAGAAAAGAAATATCACTTTCATTTCGATTCAAATTATTTTTTAAATATTGTCCAAAAGGAGGTGATAATACTTCAATCATGAATAATGACACATTTCGGATATTTCGTATTGAATCGCATGTGTGTGCTTCTAGTCAGCTAATAAATACATACTCATTTCAAGTAACGATAAAAAAACAACATCCTCAACATTAGAGTTTGTGATTAATTTGTCAATAAAATAACCTTGTGTTATGTAAAATTCGCTCTACAGGTTTTGTTTGAACCAAATCATATTAATGAAGACAGACCAATCGCAATGTTTGTTTTAATCGGCTTTTTAATATTCATTATCCACGAATTCAATTCAGCTGCATTAGAAGAAGAGGTAACACTATATATATAATGCCACAAACGTCGCTCAAAGTGAACTGCCATAATTTTTTATTGCATGTTCATTTGATGCATGAACAACTACAAAAATAATTGAAATATGAGTCTTTTTCTCTTAAATTATAAACAATGTGTGTAAACACTGTCTGTCAAACATAAAAACCTTGTGTCTAAAAGAATTGTCTAAATCAAATAATGTATGCGTTATATATATATATATATTTCAAAGTCTATAATAGTTGAATTCATACCACTTATAGCTCTGTTCATGCCGCGCCTTTAATCTTTTGATCTATTCTATAATAATACTTTTCACTTACCTGGTCTTAAAACTTTCCTAAACTGACGAATCTGCTCTTGTGGGAACTTGTAACGGACAGGGAACAACACTCTTTTTATAGTCATGTTATTCAGTTAATGTATTCAGATTGTGTAACATATTTTTGAATGCCACGTTGATATCTTAAATGCTTTTTTTGCAAATTTTGTAATTATGTAGGCAGTTACATGATATGCATGATTTATTGACTAATATTATGATTATATTCGAACACCTTATTCTTTGTACTGCTTATTACATTTGAAGATGACCATATGTGATAGTATGTAAATCTAGGTGTTTGGTCTCCGCATCTTTGTTTGTGTTCAATTTGTTTTTATTATTACTGATATCCTTCTTTCCGGTATTGACCACTATCACCACCTAGATGATATAATAAGGATATAAAACAAGGTTTAATTGGCACTCACACCACATCTTCCTATATCTAATTAATCCATTCTTTTCTACATAAGAAATTGCCTGTATCAAGTCAGGAATAGGACAGTTGTTGTCCATTCGTTTGATGTGTTTGAGCTTTTGATTTTGATTAGGGACTTTCCGTTTTTAATTTTCCACGGAGTTCAGTATTTTTGGGATTTTACTTTTTAGGAGATTTTTCTAATGATATTAAAGATATTTACCATGTCGTGAATCCAATCTGATAAATATGTCTATCTGACACGATAATCGTGTTTATCATAATAAATATATTTACTATATTGTAAAATCCATGGCCATATGATAAGAACATGAAGAATAATCTATTTAAAATTATAATTGTATCATTTATGCATATATTTAACATCTAGGAATAGTCTATCGGACACGAAAATCATGCTTATCATATATATATTTACTATATTGTGAAATCCATCTGATGAGAATAGTCTACTTGACATTATAATTGTATCTATCATATATTAACTTAATTGTGTAAATCTCATGTGATAAAAATAGTTCATCTGACGCGATTATCATGTTTATCATATATTTGTCTATAGTGCTTTGAATCTCATCTGTTTATCATAGTCTACAAGGTATCTGACATAATTATCTTAACAAACATATACATTTGTACATGTATTGCCATTCTATATGACTTCAAATGTGCATGACGTTTGGTGCCTTCATATAAGAACATCCTTAACTGTTATCACAACTTGTTTGGGGTTTTTTTTGTTGTTTATTTTTTTATCATACATTGTATGTGTCTCTATATACACGAAATTTGGACAAAGGTCTTTTAATATGGATGATAAAATCACTCGGAAACCTAAGATATAATAAACGACACTTTCTGGGGTTTATATCATGTTATAGCCATGCCTGTTTCATTTGTTAGTAATATATGTTATTTGGACATATTATATATGTTATTCAGACCAATAATATATTTAGAATGTGCTTTCAGCCTTGTATCACCATCACTGGTTATCCGATGAATACAATCTGAAATAGAGTTGTCACTGTTTCAGACGTACTTATAATATAAGTATTTCTGTGACTGCATTCTTCATTAATTTGTAAGATCCTCTACGATAGATTATTCAGCTGATCTGTAATTTTCCATCTTCATGCCTTATATATCATGTACTGTGTTACGACGCTAGATCAGAACCGACGAGGAAAGGTAACACCCGTTCACCTAAAACCTGATTTTTGTCGAGCCTAGGTTGTCGAGTGGTCAAGCGCGCCGGGCGCAGATATTGCAAGACGATTTGATGCCACGATATCTCAGTAGCATGAGTTCGAATCCCAGCCGAGGAAAAACGAAAATTTGTTTTCGCAAATATACAGATCTAACATTATTGGGCTGTTATTTATACATTATACGAATGACTGTGGACTAGGTTGATTCGATGGTTAATACAATATTTCATTTTGTCTTTATTTGTCCTTATTTTTGGCCTAAAGAAATCACACTGTATATCAATCATCATGAGTACTTTTGAGAGATTTCAAATAATCCTGCAAATAACAATATTACTTTACCAAAAAAAGGTATGATTTGATTGCAATTGCAAATACCCCGCATAAAGTAGCTGTCCGGGAATTGAACTTTTAAAATTCTGCATAAACTATATATTATAGTTCATGTAGTAAACTATAAAAGTACAAGTAAAATACCTTTAAATGCCAATGAATTTATCGGAATTTTGTCACGGAAGTTGAATAGGAAAATATATACAGCTCCGATTACATGTTCTGTAACACATTTGTAAATAATAATGCTGATTAATAATTTTCCTTGTCGACAAAATTTGTTGAACAGTACAAAAATATGTTTTTGTTTTGAATAATTTATATGTTGTTGTAATAGAAAATGGACATATTACTTTTATAGATTTTGCTATTTGAATATTTGTCAATGCATGTACTTGTGAAGACGACTAATTGGCGTTATCAAATTTCATAGTTTGTGTGTGTGTACTGAATGCTACACTTCAGCTTTACTATAGCCAACACAAACTACTAGATGGTACCTGTGTCAAGGGATTGTTCCTTACAACATGGTCTTCAACGTGAACTTTATCTTCAATTCTACATGCTTAACATGATGCGACATGAATTTCAGTTTTTGTCAGATTTGTTCAATAGCATGACATTTAGATTTATTGTGACTTCAGTTTTATTTTTAATGTGTATTGTTATGAAACTAATGTTGGGGGATTGTGATCACATTTGTTCATTATAGTGAAAGTAATTGCACAATAATAGGATTTTGTGAAAACATTGTTAAAAAAGAGATAATATATCAATGGATTTATCATGATCATTTTGCATACTCTTTAATTACCAGACTATCAGCCATCTACAAAACGTGCCCGTTTTCGTTTGAATTGATGTGTTTAACTCTGCATACATTCCCCTGTTCAGAAAAGGTTTTTTTTGTTAGGAACCTTCTAACCTCTCTCTCCGCTTGAAGATCATTCGGTTTGCCTATATTGTGTTTGGTAATCTTTTTTTATGTAGTTTAAAGAGGTTTGCGAAATTTGAACATAAGTCAAATACTGGTTCCCCTAATTTTAAGACACATTTAAAACAAACAAACAGCTTATAGAAGAGAATTGTATACAATATAATTATATAACGTTTATTCTATTTTATGATAGAACTTAAAACATGTAAAATGTATCTTGCATGTGCATAAGAAATAGGAAAATGATATTAAATGAAAAAGTTTTGATGTTGACCTATAGACATGTGGAATTCGATAAGTTTCTTTTTCTGAACCACTTTACCGGCACTGACTAACTCTTTAATTTAAAGTGTTCATGACACATACGCATCATTAAAAAAAAACATATATTGTAATTCAACCTAGCAATTCATAAACTTATGAGTCTTTAAAATTTCTGTTTTGTTTATGAGTGTATCTCAATCTAAACACTAATTTAAGAGTGCATGCATAAAGAACAGCTTTCACGTTTAAAATATGTTTTACCTATAAAATTTTAGTGTTTGTTAATGTTTGAGTTTGAACTTGATCATCTATACAATTAGAATACTCATGTTTGCAGTATACCGAAGGAAGAGCAAATAACCATTCACTGACTAAATCCATTTATTCAATGACATGCAAAACAAATACGAGCTTTCATCTGTTTATTTTAATACAATAAAAAAAAGTTATCAAAGGTACCAGGTTTATAATTTAGTACGACAGATGCGCATTTCGTCCACACAAGACTCATCAGTGACGCTCATATCGAAATATTTATAAAGCCAAACAAGTAAAAAGTTGACGAGCATTGAGGATCCAACATTACAAAAAGTTATGCCAAATACGGCTAATGTTATCTATTCCTGGGATAAGAAAATCCTCATGTTTTCGAAAAATTCAAAGTATTCTAAAAAGAAAACTTATAAAAGTTACCACATAATTGATATTCATGTCAACACCGAAGTGCTGACTACTGGGCTGGTGATACCCTCGGGGACGAAACGTCCAACAATAAAATATGGATAAACACAATAAGAAAAAAGAATTGATACTAAGAACAAAAGAAATCAGTGAATCATAAACGCCTGGTCTTCAACGATAACCTACATATCACAAAACATATGGAGCTTTAGAGAGACGTATATTTCTCTAGCTTGTTAATTATATAGGGTTACTAATTGGGGTATCTTCAACTTCTAAACTACTTTAAGGTAATTAGAAGGAAAGTGTTCTCATTATAAGAGTTTACTAACACAGGTATTCTCAACTTCATAACTACTTCTAGGTTATCAGATGGAAAGTGGTTTCATTATAAGAGCTTACTAAGAGATGTATTTTCACCTTCAAAACTACTTCAAGGTAATGACGAGGAATGACTTCAATTATCTACAAGACGTTTGATCACCAACACTCTTCAAGGTCGGCATGCGGATTGTTGTAAGACAGAGTTGTTGCACTTATCCAACATACCCCTAGTTTTGAGTGGCAGTCCATGTTTTTTGTCCTTCTTCCCAGTCAACGACCTTACATATCATATATAATGCTGAAAATTTTTCTTTATTTTCTTACTGATTATATATATTCATATAACTGACACTGGACGTTAAGAACACAACAATAAATCGACCAATCGATCAATCGACCACTATCCACAATTTGTTTATCGCTACAATATTTCCTTTACTAATCTACAAATGTGACAAAGATCAACCATTCTTGAGGGTAAGGGTTTTAGTTTTAGTTCTGTTCTTAATGGTTTTGAGCAGGGTTTTGCTGAATACCGTTCGTCTTTTCGAATTGTGTTTGTTTGGCATGTTGTTATCTGTTTTTACTAAAATTGCAGCTTTTGATTGCTCTTTAGTTTCACAAGTCGTACATTACTACCTGTTTTTTTCGTGTTCATATTTAAAAAAAAAATATTTATTATTAGCTTAACACTTGTTGTGAATGCGAATTCATGTGACCAAATCACATAAAGAAACACCTGCCTTGGTAATGCTGAGCCATTTTGGAATTCATACGATTCCCTTTTCTACTCCGAAATGTTGTCGACTTTAATGCACCGTCTTTAATATTATATGGACATTATGTTTTCATGCGTCCGTTTATCCATCCGTCCGTCCCGTATGAGGCACATAATGAGGTGCACTGTTTAACATGTACAAGATGTAGATGCCAAATTTCGATTTTGATCCGGATTTCAAGGTTCCTCGAAAATAGAAAAAAAACGGGTAAGGTTTTGAAAATATGGTAATTTGATGTCTCATCAACTTGATTCTTTTATAATAGTTTTATTAAGTTTATTCTTTTGCTGAGTAAAGGGAAATTTAATTGCAATCATACATGTTAACGATCATGATACAAAAAGTCTTAAATTAAACGGATATTTTTCATTGCCTCCTCAATTATTTCAAAAAAATCAAATGTCAGTACAGTTAAAGATAATCAGGTATTCAGTAATATTTTCCCTATTTTAGACCAGATATCGGTTGTGTTCCACTGTGTTGGTGGAATTCTGTGTTACATCAGACTTTAACAATCCTAGTTTTGATCTGTAAACGTTAGAACATAGTAAAACAACGTAATAAAGATAACGATGCCAAATACAGGTGCCGGACAATACGTGTGTAAAGCTGCCCAAATGGATAGTAAGATACGTTTACTTTTGTATTTAACTTTTGAAAATAAAATCTATGAGTGTATAGAGTCCTCTTTCAATTTGCTTGTGAAACAAAATCTTATATATTATTTTCTATTCCAGCTTTTGGTGAGGTTCGTGTTGCTTAGTCGTTAGTTTTCTATGTTGTGTTTCGTGTACTATTGTTATTCTGCTGATCTTTTTTATCTTTTATAGCCATGGCGTGGTCAGTTTATTTTAAAATTATAAGATTGAATGTCCATTTGGTATCTTTCGCTTCTCTCTCATTATATTGATATAAAGTTTTGACTGCTTGACAAATATTGTAGCTTTTTTAAACTCGATCTTCGGCTGATACGTTAAGGCATCGATACTAAGAAGACCTGTAATCCAGTCGATTTGTGAAACAATTGTTCAGATTGTGGTAAAAACATCAAACTTTGCAGAGTGTTAGTTGAGGTCATAGCTATCATTTAGAGCTATAGACCCAATTCAGAAAATAAAAGTGGCGGCTCTGGGCGGCCATTTTGAAATTGTCTCCAAAAACTTAATAAAAATTATTATAGAAAGTATAACATATCTTCATAACCAGGTCTGTTTATTTATGGTCCTAACATTTGAACAATGTAAGCCAGCTTTCTCTTTTTTTTAGAAAAAATGCCCATTATTTTTAACATTTCAATGATTTCCATTTTTTTCGTCTTAACTAGACGGTGACTTGTTGATTTTCTTTTTGAATATTTGAAAAGGCTATTAAAGCAACAACAAAAAAACCCACAAACATAAAAAAAAATCCTATGTTTAGCATGTTTAATTTCATGCGAGATTCTTTAATAAAAGCTCGTGCTGAACATGCATGAACTATTTGCCACTGGACATTAAGCAACCAACAATCAATCAATCTTTAATAAAACTAGCTTTGCATTCATTTCCCTATCATTTCTATATTTATCTTGAACTAAAACCAGTAAACTTAAACTTTTCAAAAAATCTTAACTAAACGGTGTACCCATTTTGTTATTTTACTTTTTCATTTAGCACATGATAAAGTTCATTTAAAAAAAATTAGCAAAATCCTATATTGTATATTTATACCTCCCACTCACTTTAAATAAATTACTCATTCTAGCTGTTTTAGTATCAAACCTCTCATAGGCAATAAGAACATTGTCTTACAGTTCTAGGTAAACGTGATTTTTTTTGGGTTTAAATGCAGATCTGGAAAAGTGAATAATGAGGTACATCGGCAAGGTACAAGGGTAAAAATTAAAAAACGTCAAAAACTGTATGTTCTTAGAAATATAGACGACCAAATTAATCACAACCATTATTCTTTCTATTTATAACAAGGTGAATCAGTAATCCAGGTGTGATGTGAAAAGGGAAGAAATGTACATTTTAGTTATTTTAATATTATATATATTATATAAAAGAAGATGTGGTGTAATTGGCAATCAGACAACTCTTTACAAGACTAGTTTATTTCTAGTTTAGTTTGAATGATTTTCTTTTGTTTAAACTCTGATAATTGATGTCTTCTGTAAAAATTAAATAAAAAAAGGACAGATTTTTAAATGTCTTACATGCAGCATAATAGCTAAATACTAACAGCTGTGAATAACAATGATTACAAGTAGATGTACTTTATATAACATTCGAACCACTCGATGAATTCAAAGATATATTCAACAGGTAAAAACAAGCTTGAAAAAAGTAAAATCACAAAAATACTGAACTCCGAGGAAAATTCAAAACGGAGAGTCCCTTGTCAAATGGCAAAATCAAATGATAAAACACATCAAACGAATGGACAACAACTGTCATATTCCTGACTTGGTACATGCATTTTCAAATGTAAAAAATGGTATATTGAACCTGGTTTTATAGCGCTAAACCTCTCACTTTTTTTACAGTTGCATCAAATTCCATTATATTTTCAACGATGCTTGAACAAAACAGACATAATAGGCATTCTGTAAAATCAATATATACTAGAAATATCTGTAACGTTTTATAAAAATCCAAGTTAAATTGAAAAAGTTATAGAAATATTAAAAGTTGACTATCTGAATTTAGTCTGAACTAACAATTCTACATTTTACACGGAAAGAACACCAGAATATGAAATTTTTACTGTACAAAGCAAATATATTATTTATCAATATCAATATGACATTGGTATGTCATTCGAGTAAATATGTATTTGTTGGGTTTTTTTCACTACGTTCCTGCTGCTGTTGAAATCAGTTGATTGGAAAAAAAATACGGCGGAATTTAATTTGTCATCGAGAGACTTCACAACATAAATAAAAATAATACAGAGTTTAAAATGAGTCGTTGTTTCGCCCGTGGGTAAAAATCAGTATGTAAAACATTAAAAGATTTTGTATTTGAATAACGGTATTTTAAAAGTTTAAATGTCATTCATATACATTTAAAAATTCAAATTGCTGGATTTGTTAAGAAAAAAAGATTTGCTGGAACGATACCTCCATTTTTAGGAAATATTCGCTCAAATGGTAAAACATCTGAATCATGACAACAAAATATTGCATATCTTGTTTAATCAATTTAATTTTCTGCATATCATGCATTTCATATGCAATTTCTGATAAATATTGGTGTAGTTTCTCGAAGTCAAAACACGGGTTCAAAATTATCTTTCTTTCAAGAAATTTCTGTAAACCTATTCAGTAACTACACACAAAACCATCTGTTCTAGCCAAGGTTTAAGATGCAGTCCCCTCCTCTCCACCCTTGGCAGATTAAGCCAAAATTTGAGATTTCGATGCTGCGCCATCTACCGGTAGGCAAGAGTCACGCCCATTTCGACTGCATCATTTGTGACGGCACTTGAAATATCTTTGTGGAGTTGTAAAAATGGTTGTGTCTATTGTTTACAAAGCAGGAACTGTAAATATACGTTAACATTCAAACATTTGTGCAAGAAACATAAACAGGAATTCCAATTAGTTAATTGAAGACTTTAAAATAGTCACTGAATATTGTCATATTTGTTGTTTGTTTGTTGGTTTTTTTTGGGGGGAGGGCAAAAACTTGTTGCACAATCAGCACGTAGCAATTGTTTATTTACATTTTCTACACTTCAACATGATCATCTTGAAGGCTCTTTTTTAATTAATGCAGCCAGTTACACATGCGATCAATGAAAGTCTTTATCTCGTTTATCCGAAATTCTATCTTAATCCGCCAAGGCTGCATAGGAAGGGACGGGATCGTAGCCCTTGGCTGGCAAAGTTGACCCAAAACCAAAATCTTACAAAAAATAATTACATCTTAAAATTGAATTATGGGTAATGTTTTTAAAACTATGTGTTTTGGGGGGTATGGGGTAGTAATAAATAATTCGTATACTCATGGAATTAGATTTTTTTGCAGTATTAATAGGGAAATCTGGTTTGACATTTATAATGAAAAATTATATGCTAGTTTAGGCGGAGATGGAGTATCCTTTGTACATAGGAAAAATTACGCAAAGGGATAATTCACACTGCATTTTTATCAAATGTATAATTTACTATTGAATGAAATCAATATAAATTGACTTGTTTCCAAAAGACAAATTTAAGCGTTACTGCCGACAGAAGTTTTAGTTAAGACAAGAACTGTTTTCATTTTCCCTCCGTGGGAATTACTCAGAATGTTCTATAATCATCATAGGTTGATGAAATCTTAATACATGTATATTTTAATAACATTCTCTGTTTGGAGAATCTACAGGATGATGTAAGTACTTCATATTAAAACTTATAAAAGTATCCACATAACGATGTGATAGTGATTACTTAATTAAAATTTGAAAATGATATATGTATGAATAAAAAGGCAATACAAAGCTTGTATATTCATTATTTCCAAAATGTTGATGACTGATCTTTGTTGACTTAACTTACTTTTTGGACTGCGTGAAGCTAAAACATTTTGTATGGTACGCTGTAAAAATCTACGCATGTCTCTTTATTGTGATTTGTTGTTAGTTTGTAGACTCATTGAATGTATCGTCTCTTTTTCCATATAATACTGCATCAGTGAAGACGTTTGAATTAACTTATATTTTGGTATGTCTCGACCTTTATAGATTGCTTTGTGATATGGGTTTTGCTCATTGTTAAAGGTCTATATAATTACCGATGCCCTCAGCTCAGAGTGAAGAAAACAAGATAATGATTGATGCAGACGATCCTTTTTATCTTCTTTTATTTCTTTCTTATTTACAAAATGTATCTCATCTTGTTTGTTGTTAATTTAGTAAATGATACATCTTTCCCTTTTTGTGTTCAGAAGAATGAAACGGCAAATTAAAATTCATTTAAATTTTTCGACGGTGAATGTTTGAATTTAATTGAATCAGATTAAATTTCAGGCAGCTATGATACTGGTAATCATATTGATAATCTTTTGTATTGGACTAAAAAGTGAATTACTCACATATCCCCCTTTTTTTTTTACATCTAGGTATATTTTTACACTTAAAGAGTTACATCAAGTTTATATCAATAATGTTTGTTCTTGGAAAGTTTAATGATGATTTCGAAAGTACCATCAAACAAGACGTATTGCATATATAAAACATATATTCATTTATATATAGGACTCGTTTGACCTCTTTTTTTCTTTTCAATCCATGGCGTTGTCAGTTTATGCAACTATCAATTAACCATTCAAATTTTACAATGTTCAATATCAATAGGTTGTTTGTGTCATTTGGTCCTATTGTCCCTGACCTCATATTGTGATTCATAAGATATACGAGTTTGAAAGTCCCTTTAGTATCTTTCGTCTACTTCCACCATTTTTATTATTTGGAAAAGAGTGTTTCAACATATACGGTTTGACGGATATATTTTAACGTACTTATAACGTTTTTTTTAGAATGTTGATTGGATCTTACGCAAGATTAAGCGAAAGACAAAAAAACGATTTCCGCAAATCAAAGGCAAAGATTACTTGAAAGGTTTGGTGCAAAAATTTGACCTTGTGAACATGACTAAACATGTCGATTGAATACTAATCAGAACATTTTATATCACATTAGCATGTTATTATTAGTATAAAAAAAGAAGATGTGGTATAATTGTCAATGAGACAACTATCCACAAAAGACCAAAACGACAGACATTAACAACTATAGGTCACCGTACGGCCTTCAACATTGAGCAAAGCCCATACCGCATAGTCAGCTATAAAAGGCCCCGATAAGACAATGTAAAACAATTCAAACGAGGAAAACTAACGGCCTTATTTATGTAAAAAAACGGAACGAAAAAAACAAATATGTTACACATAAACAAACGACAACCACTGAATTACAGGCTCCTGACTTGGGACAGGCACATACATAGATAATGTGGTGGGGTTAAATATGTTAGCGGGATCTCAACCCTCCCCCTAACCTGGGACAGTGGTACAACAGTACAACATAAGAACGAACTATAAAAATCAGTTGAAAAAGGCTTAACTCATCAGATGGACAAAAAGTAAGTTTAGTATATTATTGTTGTATTTCCACCTGGGTTAAATGCAACTGTCAATTGACCAATCAAAATTTATAATGTTCAAAATATATATGATGTGTGTTTCGATTGATCTCATTGACTTATTTTCCATATCTAAATTTCTATCTGTTTTAGATATACACTTATCTCCATGTTGAGGTCCTGATACAATGAATGATGATATAATAAAAACTAGAGGCTCTCAAGAGCCTGTGTCGCTCACCTTGGTCTTTGTGCATATTAAACAATGGACACAGATAAATTCACGACACAATTGTGTTTTGGTGATGGTGACGTGTATGTAGATCTTACTGTACTGAACATTCTTGTTGCTACAATTATCTCTATTTATAATGATCTTGGCCCAGTAATTACAGTGGAAAAATATATTTTTTAAATTTACTATAAAGGACAATAACTCCTTAAGGGGTCAATTGACAATTTTGGTCATGTTGTCTTATTTGTAGATCTTATTTTGCTGAACATTATTGCTGTTTACAGTTTATCTCTATCTATATAAATATTCAAGATAATAACCAAAAACGGCAAAATTTCCATAAAATTACCAATTCAGGGGCAGCAATCCAACAACGGGTTGTTCGATTCATCTGAAAATTACATGGCAGATAGATCTTTACCTGATAAACAATTTTAATAATTGTCAGATTTGCTCTAAATGCTTTGGTTTTTGAGTTTTAAGCCAAAAACTGCATTTTATACCTATGTTCTATTTTTAGCCATGGCAACCATCTTGGTTTATTGGCCAGATCACAGGACACATTTTTTAAATTAAATACCCTAATGATGATTGTGGCCAAGTTTGGAATAATTTGGCCCAGTAGTTTCAGAGAAGATTTTTGTAAAAGATTACTAAGATTTACGAAAAATGGTTAAACATTGACTATAAAGGACAATAACTCCTAAAAGGGCAACTGACCATTTCGTTCATGTAGACTTACTTGTAAATCTTACTTTACTGAACATTATTGCTTTTTACAGTTTATCTCTATCTATAATAGTATTCAAGATAATAACCAAAAACTGCAAAAATTCCTTAAAATTACAAATTAAGGGGCAGCAACCCAACAACAATTTGTCCGATTCATCTGAAAATTTCAGGGCAGATAGATCTTGACCTGATAAACAATTTTACCCCATGTCAGATTTGCTCTAATTGCTTTGGTTTCAGAGTTATAATCCAAAATCTACATTTTACCCCTATGTTATATTTTTAGCCACGGAAGCCATCTTGGTTGGTTGGCCGGGTCACGCCACACATTTTTAAAACTAGATACCCCAATGATGATTGTGGCCAAGTTTGGTTTCATTTGGCCCAGTAGTTTCAGAGGAGAAGATTTTTGTAAAAGCTAACGACGGACGATGACGACGGACGACGGACGCCGGACGCAAAGTGATGGGCCAGGTGAGCTAATCAACCGAATATTTTGTTTTTGGTAGAAGGTACATGAAAAACTAAACACAACAAATCAAATGCGTGTCTAAGCTTATTACTCATTTATTTAAAAAGTCTAACAAAAACAAAATTGTAAACTTTATTGAAAAGTATTCACTGCTTATTTTGTTTTTGCCGAAATGCAACATCTTTAAAAACTTAATGTTTTGTCTTTTTTTTATATATCTATTTGACGTGACTCTCTATACGTATACATCCAATCCTTGTGTTATTGTTCTATGATAATTTTTTTATTCTTTTCTTTCATTTTTGCTAATCTGCTTTGTCTATATGCCTTTTTGTGTTGTTTCTTTGATACATACGAGGTGGTTTTGTACTTATACATCCCGTCATTGCTGTACCCCTATTTTTTAAATTGTTACCTATCATAGATATAAGAAGATGTGGTATGAGTGCCAATGAGACAACTCTCCATCCAAGTCACAATTTATACAATTAAAACATTATAGGTTAAAGTACGGTCTTCAACACGGAGCCTTGGCTCACACCGCACTGCAAGCTATAAAAGGCCTCAAATTACTAATGTAAAACCATTCAAACGGGAAAACCAACGGTCTAATATATATAAAAAAACAAACGAGAAACGACAAACACTTATGAACCACATCAACAAACGACAACTACTGATCATCAGATTCCTGACTAAGGACAGGTGCAAACAATTGCAGCGGGTTGAAACGTTTTAATGGTACCAAACATTTACCCTAATCAGAAACAATAGTGTAACACGATAACATAGAAAGACACAATATAAAATATCATTTGAAATGGCTTAACTCAATCAAAAGACATATTTACACGGGTGAACATGCACTGAACAATTAAATATGATCTATGATACAATGTAAATACAAAATCAATATCATAAGAGATGAATAATTAAAGTAACAGTATTATACCGCTTTGTTTTGTCTGTTTTATCATGTCTGTTTGTTTTGTTCACACATCGTTGTCAATTAATGGAATTTGATGCGACTTTCATACAAGTGAGAGGTTAAGCTAGCTTCAAAACCAGGTCATATCCACCATTTTCTACATACGAAAATGTCTGTACCAAGTCAGGAAAATGACAGTTGTTATCCATTCGTTTGATGTTTTTGAGCTTTTGATTTTGCAATTTTATTATGGACTTTTTTGACGTTTTTAATTTTCCTCGGAGTTCAGTATTTTTGTGATTTTTTTCTAGCCATGTAGAAAAAACAAACACACAGTTATATGCACAGTAAAACTGAGTTTGAAGGAGTCCGAGTCCAATATCAGAATAGGCAGTTACTGGCATGCCAGCTTTAGACCTAAATTTAACTGATTGAAAGATAATGTTTTCATCATATGAATATCAAGCACAATCCCTATTGCTATTGGTTTAGTATCATACCACTTAAGCTTATGTGTAATGTATACTCTGGTAAATTATTGGAGTAAAGAAAGCAGTTTGTTTCATTAATTGTATCAACTCGTTATTGAGAAGATACAATAAAAAGAACACTTAAATAAAGACCAGCAACCATTTCACGTTGACTGATTTTGGTTAGTGTTTACAGAATAAATTTCCTTTGCAAGGCACTTGTGCGTCTGTAGACAATGTCGGACGCAAAAACTTGGTTACACGTTTACTTTAATCGAAAAGCGATAGCGTGTTAAAATGATGAATTTTAAAGTCAAGTGATGTACAGAAAGCTGCATATCAATATTTTACGTAAACTTTTACTCGATTTGTTTAAGTATTAGACGTTATAATATCTGAAGGTCATCGTATTTTTGGCACATTTCAGCCAAAAATCTGAGATTACTTACATAATCTTTTTATTCAAAGACGCGGGTAGAAGTTTTATATCACTTTGGTACACAAGCTGTCTAAAGATAACAATTCTTAGAAAACCAACACTGTCTACACGTTAGCACGTTCGAGTTTTCTGTTCTCACGGTTATAAATAGATTTTGAGTGTCACATGATAACAACATGATAATGTGAGAATGTTATTTTCGAAAACAAAAGTTCATTTTCTCAACATACTAGCAATACAAAAAAATAAGCAAAGTGAATTATTAATGTGTCAAAAAATCTTTTATTTAAAGTTGAAATTTGACAATCATTTTCTCATTATTTTGCGAATACAGCATTAACCTATATTCCGCGGAGTACCTACTTGTTAGAATCAATTAGGTATCCTAAATTAGGCCTACGTGCGTATATGCATTACAGTGAAAGTGTTATAAACATCAAAGAGGCTCGATGCAACGTTCTGCATGTGTACCGATATCGTATTTGTCGCTACCACTCTTATGCAGACACATTGAGTTGCCATTTGCCATGGGGTACCAGTTATATAGCCACACATAAATAACACCATTCACCCTTATAGTAAGGTGAGCATTTACAAGGCCTGACATCATGGTAACACACACCATGTAAAGACCCGACTGTACAACAGTAAAAGTACCCGCACTGTAAGTACCAATATTAGCAGGAGCAGGACATTTAATTACGTTGTAGTTGATAACCTGATTTGCCGCATACGGATGTGCACCAGTGGTTAATGTCGCTGTAAATTCAGCTGTAAAAATATTTCAAGGAATTTAACAATATATAATATACACATAAACATAACCGTACATTCAATACTTCATGACGAAAATTCATAACTTAATCTCTAGCACAATTTATTCTGCTGGCAGCATTTTTTATTTTTTTTTGTACTTGTTAATGACCACTTGTTCCTTTACTGTTATGAATCACAGTGTATGGCCAAACTCAGTAAATATAGATCTCACTGTCATTTAATTGATTCAACAATACCTACCGTTATCTTGTTGATATTTGATATATTAAATAAAGAGTGACATTTGAACAATTGTCTTCCGCAAAGCTATGGAATTGAGAAAACTTCTCATTCGTATTTACCGTTCAAGATCTGGCATTTTAACGTAGAGTGTTATAGCGCATTTGTTTAACATGAATAGGTGGTATAAATATGCAACAATAAGTTTCAATCTTAGATACATGTATGTATAATTGTTATCGAAATTTCATAGACATTAAACGAGCTGTATGCACTAAATGCATACACTAAAATTGAGAATGGAAATGGGGAATATGCCAAAGAGACAACGCATTTGTTCAATATAACGTCTGTGAAGATGTGTTAACAACAATATTATTAAATAAACCAAGAACCAAAGACTTTCCAATCCCCCCTCAAAAGAGTAAACAAAAATATCTATGTGGAAAGTAAGTATAACATAACATAACAGGATATTACTAGCGCTTTCTTAATATTTAAGATAATAATCAAAAGAGAGACGAACTATACAAAATAAACTGACAAAAGCCATGGCAATAGTACAATAGATTGTCCTTTAAATATAATCACAAAGAACCAAATTTGGGTTTCCCATAAGTGTCCTGCCATAATTTAAAGAAGTTGTAATCAAACGAAAATAAATAGTTTTTTTTTAAATTTCGCATGTACGGGATTGAAGGATTATGTTCTTTTATTAATTACAACTAGAAAGTTCCAGACACATGTACAGCTAAGCATTTATATTTATAGAATAAATTGCAATTTAATAAACCAGAATTTGTAAATTATAACAATTAGGTCAATGGTATTAGATGAACAACCCCATAAAGTTTGATTGTCTGACAGGTGGCAAAAAATTCACCCGACTAAAACCAGTTTTTTGTAAAAGCATTTAATAACTACGGTTTATAAAAAAAATCAAAATCACAAGGTGACATTAGGGTATTTTTAAACAAAACCGGAGACATTACAAACTTATCATAGATGCTGCATAAGAACAAAGACATAAATCCAACGGCGTTATATTCGCTCGCTTTGCCTTATGTGGTGAGCTCTGTTATTTAACACTTCTAAACATAATGATTGTTTACAGTTGAAGTGCATATTAAGCCTTCAATTGTTTAATTGATTTATTACCGATTTACAAGTTCTTTATCATACCAGCATACAATTTTCATTAGCAGTTATCAGAATGAATATAGCCAGTGTTGATTAATGCGGTGATAACTTTTGTTAAAAACTTCCCCAGTAACCACAGACGTATGCTCGAAAAGTCACAATACGGCCCTCCTTTTGTAACTTAATGTTCAAATGAGCATTTGATTGACATTATGACTTTGTATCATTGTTTGAACACTAGGAACAAAATAGGTATGTTTGTTTGAAAAACAACATGCAACCGTTTTTTGTGACCACAACAGTGACGTTCGTCTATTTTTTCCACCAAATTCAAAACTAAAGTGCTAATATTCAATTTGTTTTTGAGACCGGAAAGGCGTATTCGTCGAAAAAAAAATTATAACTTACAAACTCTTAAATCGCTCCCTAGTAAACAAGTTTACCAACTTATGAGACATGTAGGCATACACTTTTTTCACAAAAATACATATTTGGTATTACTCATTGATGTGAGTAAACATTTTTATTACATAAAACATATGTTAAAAATAGAAAAGAAAGGATATGGAGCATCCATCATTGACTCAAAATCAATACCTGCACATTAATTATTTATTATGAAATATTGGAACTTTAAATAAAAGTTTACATTAATGTAATAGGTGTTTACCAATATTGCTGCCATTTTGTATGCTTTTATTATATATTGTACCCTGAGAGACCAAAATTTGAATGTCATCATCAATATATTTCAATTAAAAATGTGCATGTGACCATTTTTAATCGATGTTATAATAAATTAAGACAAAGCATAGGGATTTAAGAATCTGATAACTTAAAATCGTGATTAGTGAAAAAGCTTACCATGACTTGTACCACACATCAACACAAACAAGATACAGGTAAAAATGTAAGTCATTATCATTGCAATTGATAGTTGGTTAGTGTATCTGCAAAAAAAATAATTATATTACTATCTCATTCAGCAAAAAAAGTATCAACCAAAAACAAATTAAAAGTTAAATAAAAAAATGTCCATAAAACCAAAACAAAATCAAACTGTCGACTATATCAAATAGTGAAACATGCGTGAGAAGGTGTCAACTATTCAACTTTGAGCGTTCTAGATTAAGGTAAATCCGGACATGCGCTTCGGACGGAGGAAGTTTTTCTGTTTTACAATAAAATCATGTTGGCACACTATCACCAACTAGAAATCTTTTTATGTAAAAACTAATTTAATTGATTGAAACCATGAACTGTATATTTGGAAATAAAAACAAACAATATTTGATTAGCCTTTTTAATTTCTAACCAGAGATGGGTCCGATTACTTTCAATGTAATTGATTAAATTACAATTACTTTGTCATTTGTACGATTAAATTAAATTAATAATTACATCATTTCTGAAAGTATCTGATTAAATTAATGATTACATTGGCAAAGTAATCATGATTACATCTGATTACAATGAATTTAAAAACAAAACATTTTGAATGTTGTGAATGATAAACGTTCAATATAACTATAGCATTTTTGAGAAAGTATTTTATTTGGTTCAATTATAAAATGATAACTTCAAATTAAACTTCATCTATTTAAATAAACAACAAATTTAACTACATATATATATACATTACACTTTATCACCAATGATCTCTGAATTATGTTGAATTAAATTTAATAAAGATATATCATGAGAGTTTTTTGTTTGTCTTCTGACCTCTTTCATAATTTATATGTATTCCAAATTGCAGTTTATGGAAGTTTAAATATTGATGAAATAAAGTTACCAGTTAAAACTATGTTTTAATAGAAATGTTTAACCAAATTGTAAACAATATGCAAGTACTAAAAATCATTGCATTTTACATGTCCAGTCCAATTTTTTAAAATTCTAAACAACATATTTGTCCAACTTTTAATTTAGTTTGTGCTAATTAGATAAATTTTCATGTCTGATTTATCTTTTATCATATATATTTCCCTACAGCTATATATACTCAATTGGTAATTGCAATAAAAACAAACCTTAATTAGTCTCCTTCCTGTCAATTTAAAGTTGACAAAAATCACAAAAATTAACAAAAGATTATAATTCAGGGTTAAAGAAAAGTATTACTTGAATATATAACAGTTATTATCAAATATTAATATGAAGATCATTATAAAATGATGAATATACATGCATGTACAATATCGTTTACCAAGGTAAAAGGTATATAATTGAATTATATGTCTCTGCTTAGGCTAATGATGACTTTTCAGTACTGTAACAGTTTATTTTTTACTGAAGTAGACATACTTAAAGTAACCAAACCATTTTAGTATGTTAAAAATTTATCAAATATGAATAATTAAGAGGTTCATTTAATGACCAAAAACACAATTTTAGAATTTTTTCATTGTAATCAGAGTGTAATCATAATTACAGGGTATTTTTAAAAGTAATTGATTAAATTAAATTACATGTAATCAGATTTTTGGCTGATTAATGATTACACTGATTACTTGAAAAATTGTATCGATTACAGCTGATTAACGATTACAATTACAATTACCCCAAGTCTGTTTCTAGCACAACTTATGTTAGCTTCTATGAGTCGTAATGCGGTCTGTAACAAAGGGATGTTGGGCATCAATATTGTTGTCTTATTTTGTTAAAAATATGGGTTAACGTAGCTGTCTACGATTTAAAATACAGGCATTCCAAGCTAATTTTGAAGTTAAAAAGCACAATATAAAAGAGATAGATTTTGCTAGCTATAAAACCAGGTTTAACCTACCGTTTTATACATAAGGAAATGCATGTACCGAGTCAGGAATATGACAGGTGTGTTCTATTAGTTTGTTGTGATTTATCTTTTGACTTTGCCATTTGATAATGGATTTTCCGTTCTGATTTTTTTGCAGCAAAACACAACCTGACTTTATTTAATCCGAATCATTATCTACCTTGACCGGAAGTTTGATTATAGAAAAGAAACATCACTTTCATTTCGATTCAAATTATTTTTTAAATATTGTCCAAAAGGAGGTGTTAATACTTCAATCATGAATAATGACACATTTCGGATATTTCGTATTGAATCGCATGTGTCAGCTAATAAATACATACTCATTTCAAGTAACGATAAAAAAACAACATCCTCAACATTAGAGTTTGTGATTAATTTGTCAATAAAATAACCTTGTGGTATGTAAAATTCGCTCTACAGGTTTTGTTTGAACCAAATCATATTAATGAAGACCGACCAATCGCAATGTTTGTTTTAATCAGCTTTTTAACATTCATTATCAACGAATTCAATTCAGCTACATAGGGAGAAGAGGTAACACTATATATATATGCCACAAACGTCGCTCAAAGTGAACTACCATAAGTTTTTATTGCATGTTCATTTGATGCATGAACAACTACAAAAATATTTGAAATATGAGTCTTTTTCTCTTAAATTATAAACAATGTGTGTGAACACTGTCTGTCAAACATCAAAACCTTGCGTCTTAAAAGAATTGTCTAAATCAAATAATTTATGCTTTATATATATATATTTCAAAGTCTATAATAGTTGAATTCATACCACTTAGCTCTGTTTATGCCGCGCCTTTAATCTTTTGATCTATTCTATAATTATACTTTTCACTTACCTGGTCTTAAAACTTTCCTAAACTGACGAATCTGCTCTTGTGGGAACTTGTAACGGACAGGGAACAACACTCTTTTTATAGTCATGTTATTCAGTTAATGTATTCAGATTGTGTAACATATTTTTGAATGCCACGTTGATATCTTAAATGCTTTTTTTGCAAATTTTGTAATTATGTAGGCAGTTACATGAAATGCATGATTTATTGAATAATATTATGATTATATTCGAACACCTTATTCTTTGTACTGCTTATTACATTTGAAGATGACCATATTTGATAGTATGTAACTCTAGGTGTTTGGTCTCCGCATCTTTGTTTGTGTTCAATTTGTTTTTATTAGGTCTTTCCACTTTTCTGTGGAAAGACCTATTGTTTTTCTTCTGATTATTTTTTTTTTTTTTTTTTTTTTCTTCCGCCTAATTTTGTTCTTGCGATAAACATTTGTTTCGCAATATGTCGCTTAGATATTTGGTATATGATATCGAACAGTTTATGCACTTTTGAAATTTACCCTGCGTAAACGAATACTTTTCTTTGTAGGAGTTATCTCCCCAAACACTGTTTTCCTTGTTAGCGCATCTCCTTCGCAACCGTAAAAGATTATGACAAATTTATTTTACAAAATTGCTCGTTATATCCTTCGCATGATTTGTCATATTTTGACCGAAGCGATATGACCGCTCCATATGAGAGTTATTTCCCCTTATGCATCTGATATAAGTGATATGAATTTCTATCTTATAAATCATAAGTGATAGAGACCTAGGATCTTTTGATTTGAGGTCCTTGGTCCCAAAAAATGAAAATTAGGTCAAGGTCAAAGGTCAAGGTCATATTCTAATATTTGAATTTGGCTTATTTTCACTTATATCCAAAGACTGTATAAGATATCAACAAATTATTTTTACTAAATTGTTAGTTGCGACATGTCGTAAGATGTAAATTTTGATTGCAAGCGTACGTTGAATGTAAAAGGGAGTTTTCTCCCCTCTTGTATTTAAAAATACGCGTTTGGTGATATAACTCATTAACTAAATATAATAAAGACCTATGGTCTTTTGATTTGAGGTCCTTGGTTTATGACCTTGAAACTGATCTCAAGGTCATAGCTTAATTTGACGTTCTAGATTTTGACCTTTGCTTTTATTCTATATGTATACATGATAAAGATATACAACTTTTAGAAAAAGATATCAAACCATTTAACCTTGTAAAAAACAACCGGAAGTGACCTTTTGTAAACCGGAAATAGCTATTTTTTTGTACTTTTTAATATAAAAGTATATAGAACCAGATATTTTTGGAATCAGTGTCAAGTAAATATTCAAATATAATCGGAAGTAACATTTTTCAAACCGGAAGTAACAAATTATCTCCCTTATTTAAAAAAAATGTATGGAAACAATATATTTTTGGAATCAGCTTACTAGGAGCTATCATTTGACGATTGAAATGACATTTTAAACTTAGTTTCACAACTTTTCATATCAAAATACATTGTTTTGATGGAAAGACCTTCAATTGTTCTCTGAACAATTGGTTTTTAATTATTACTGATATCCTTCTTTCCGGTATTGACCACTATCACCACCTGGATGATATAACAAGGATATAAAACAAGGTTTAATTGGCACTCACACCACATCTTCCTATATCTAATTAATCCACAATTTTTTCTACATAAGAAATTGCCTGTACCAAGTCAGGAATAGGACAGTTGTGTCCATTCGTTTGATGTGTTTAAGCTTTTGATTTTGATGAGGGACTTTCCGTTTTTAATTTCCACGGAGTTCAGTATTTTTGTGATCTTACTTTTTAGGAGATTTTTCTTATGATATTAAAGATATTTACCATGTCGTGAATCCAATCTGATAAATATGACTATCTGACACGATAATCGTGTTTATCATAATAAATATATTTTCTATTTTGTGAAATCCATGGCCATCTGATAAGAACATGAAGAATAGTCTATTTAGAATTAATAATTGTATCATTTATGTATATATTTAACATCTAGGAATAGTCTATCGGACACGAAAATCATGTGTATCATATATATATTTACTATATTGTGAAATCCATCTGATAAGAATAGTCTACTTGACATTATAATTGTATCTATCATATATTAATTTAATTGTGTAAATCTCATGTGATAAAAATAGTTCATCTGACGTGATTATCATGTTTATCATATATTTGTCTATAGTGCTTTGAATCTCAGCTGTTTATCATGGTCTACAAGGTATCTGACATAATTATCTTAACAAACATATACATGTATTGCCATTCTATATGACTTCAATTGTGCATGACGTTTGGTGCCTTCATATAAGAACATCCTTAACTGTTGTCACAACTTGTTGGGTTTGTTTTGTTGTTTATTTTTTTATCATATGTGTCTCTATATACACGAAATTTGGACAAAGGTCTTTTAATATGGATGATAAAATCACTCGGAAACCTCAGATATAATAAACGACACTTTCTGAGATTTTTATCATGTTATAGCCATGCCTGTTTCATTTGTTAGTAATATATGTTATTTAGACATATAATATATGTTATTCAGACCAATAATATATTTAGAATGTGATTTCAGCCTTGTATCACCATCACTGATGATCCGATGAATACAATCTGAAATAGAGTTGCCACTGGTTCAGACGTACTTATAATATAAGTATTTCTGTGACTGCATTCTTCATTAATTTGTAAGATCTTCTACGATAAGTTATTCAGCTGATCTGTAATTTTCCATCTTCATGCCTTATATATCATGTACTGTGTTACGACGCTAGATAAGAACCGACGAGGAAAGTTAACACCAGTTCACCGAAAACTTGATTTTTGTCGAGCCTAGGTTGTCGAGTGGTCAAGCGCGCCGGGCAGATATTGCAAGACGATTTGATGCCACGATATCTCAGTAGCATGAGTTCGAATCCCAGCCGTGGAAAAACGAAAATTTGCTTCCGCAAATATACAGATCTAACAGTATTGGGCTGTTATTTATACATTATACGAATGACTGTGGACTAGGTTGATTCGATAGTTAATACAATATTTCATTTTGTCTTTATTTGTCCTTATTTTTGGCCTAAAGAAATCACACTGTATATCAATCATCATGAGTACTTTTGAGAGATTTCAAATAATCCTGCAAATAACAATATTACTGTAACAAAAAAAAAGGTATGATTTGATTGCCATTGCAAATACCCCGCATAAAGTAGCTGTCCAGGAATGGAACTTTTAAAATTCTGCATAAACTATACATTATAGTTCATGTAGTAAACTATAAAAGTACAAGTAAAATGCCTTTAAATGCAAATGAATTTATCGGAATTTTGTCACGGAAATTGCATAGGAAAATATATACAGCTGAGATTACATGTTCTGTAACACATTTGTGAATAATAATGCTGATTAATAATTTTCCTTGTCGGCAAAATTTGTTGAACAGTACAAAAATATGTTTTTGTTTTGAATAATTTATATGTTGTTGTAATAGAAAATGGACAAATTACTTTTATAGATTTTGCTATTTGAATATTTGTCAATGCATGTACTTGTGAAGACGACTAATTGGCGTTATCAGATTTCATAGTTTGTGTGTGTGTGTACTGAATGCTACACTTCAGCTTTACTATAGCCAACACAAACTACAACATGGTCTTCAACGTGAACTTTATCTTCAATTCTACATGCTTAACATGATGCGACATGAATTTCAGTTTTTGTCAGATTTGTTCATTAGCATGACATTTAGATTTATTGTGACTTCAGTTTTATTTTTAATTTGTATTGTTATGAAACTAATTTTGGGAGATTGTGATCACATTTGTTCATTATAGTGAAAGTAATTGCACAATAATAGGATTTTGTGAAAACATTGTTAAAAATGAGATAATATATCAATGGATTTATCATGTTCATTTTGCATACTCTTTAATTACCAGACTATCAGCCATCTACAAAACGTGCCCGTTTTCGTTTGAATTGATGTGTTTAACTCTGCATACATTCCCCTGTTCAGAAAAGGGTTTTTTTTTGTTAGGAAAAGAGTATGCTTTTTCATATCTTATTAGTCCACAAAAACCCACAATATATCTATTTAATAAGAAAATAAAATTTGATTGACTACGGATATTTGAGGTGGATGTTGCATGCATATTGTTTTTTATTAGGATTTTTTTAACCATGTCTTGCTTTTTATCAGTTGAAAATTTATACCGTGTTTGGATAAATTCTGCATCTTATACTATTTTCTACAACAGTATTTACTTTTCAGAAAACAATAAGCTTCTGTATATTGCTATGCGCATATGAATATGGTAGTTCAACGGTACTTCATGCATTTTTATTCTTTAACTAAATCAAAAAATGATACTCATATAAGCTGAAAATTCACAATTTTTAATACATTTGCATGCATACTTTTCTTGTAATAAGACGATTAATAATGGCCACAACAAATGCTTTTTATCGATATGATTGGTTTTGCATTCAATTCCATCTTAAAACATGAGATCGATAAGCTGTAAATTCACAAATGGACAAAGACACAGTCACCATCACAAATTGGTTGGTCGATACGATATGAATGTGTCTGAACTCAAGAGTATTTTGACATACGAATAGGTGTCTGATATCTAAATTTATCATATACTTAGACTAAATAACATATAAATTTTACCGTATGATAATAGTATTAAATTGACATAAATTCCATATTTTTCGAATTGGTGCTTAGCGGGCTGATATGAAAAGTTTATCACATGCTTCGATTGTTATCACATGCCTTTCCGTAACGTTATCACATGGCATTCCGGTGATACTCGGCAAATTCCGGAAAATACACCTCAATGCTACGTTTTCAGTGAAAAACATTACGAAATAGTGTACAAAACAATTATTTAGATACTGAAAGTATATTGTGTAAAATAGTAACAAAAACAATAAAAAAAACAAAAACAAACAAACAAACAAATTATTAAATAAAATGCATTCTTTATAAGTTTCAAGCATAATTTAGAAAGTTACTTTGAAAAGGTTGATTTTTCCAAACAGTGTTCATTATGTATATTGTTTTGTTTTGTTTTTTTTTTGGTTTGTCGAGTCGTCCATATTAAAAATGATTTCTCCTCTGTTGAGGCATATAGTAGAAAGATTTGATATCGAATGTACTAAATTTGGGTCCGACGTCCGTGAACTTTTCAATCTTTGAACTTCTATTTGTATTGGGAACCACGTAAAAGGATCAATATATGAATCTGTTATTTTTCTCCATTATGAAGCATATGATAAAAAGATCATAACATGTCATTTTTCATATCGCATGTATTATCAGCCCTCGGTCAATATCAGCCCTCGAGCCATGCGGCTCTTGGGCTGACATTGAACCTAGGGCTGATAATACATGCGATATGAAAAATGCCATGTAATAATCTGATATTATCACATACTTATAGAAAATAATTGTACTCCATGATACAACTAATATATACATATATTTATTCATTTAATTTAAAGAACTGCTTCAGCCGTGTGATATGACTTTTGTTATCAATTGCTTCCGGTTTATATCAACTGCTTCCGTTTTATATCAACTGTTTCCGGTTATTATCGCATGCTTTCTGTAACGTTATCGCATGATATTTCGACGTCATTCGTCAAATTCCGGAAAATACACCTCAATGGTACGCTTTTTTTTTTGTAAAACACAACAAAGTTGGATAAATAGAAAATTTGTAATCAGGAAAATATATTATTAAAAAATGAAAAGCAAATATTACAACAAATGCATTTTTTAAAAGTTGAAAAAAAATAGTTTTTGTCTGTATGTCTTCTCCTGTCGGCTCTCGGGCTAATATCATGACCTAGGGCTGATAAGGTGTCTGATATGAAAAAATGCCATGTTATGATCTATATATATGAACTTTGTTATGTGTCTTATTGTGACATTTGCATTGTATGAGTATTCTGCTACTGGTATATACACACGTATCAGCATAATGTTACCTTATTGACCCAACCTCCTTCTATCTGCTTGGTTTGGTAATCTTTTTTTATGTAGTTTAAAGAGGTTTGCGAAATTTGAACATTAGTCAAATACTGGTTCCCCTAATTTAAAGACACATTTTAAAACAAACAAACAGCTTATAAAAGAGAATTGTATACAATATAATTATATAACGTTTATTCTATTTTATGATAGAACTTAACACATGTAAAATGTATCTTGCATGTGCATAAGAAATAGGAAAATGATATTAAATGAAAAAGTTTTGATGTTGACCTATAGGCATGTGGAATTCGATAAGTTTCTTTTTCTGAACCACTTTACCGGCACCGTCTAACTCTTTAATTTAAAGTGTCATGACACATACGCATCATTAAAAAAACATATATTGTAGTTTAACCTAGCAATTCATAAACTTGTGAGTCTTTAAAATTTCTGTTTTGTTTATGAGTGTATCTCAATCTAAACACTAATTTCAGAGTGCATGCATAAAAAACAGCTTTTACGTTTAAACTATCATGTTTTACCTTTAAAATTGTAGTGTTTGTTAATGTTTGAGTTTGAACTTGATCATCTATACAACTAGAATACTCATGTTTGCAGTATACCGAAGGAAGAGCAAATAACCATTCACTGACTAAATCCGTTTATTCAATGACATGCAAAACAAATACGAGCTTTCATCTGTTTATTTTAATACAATAAAAAAAAGTTATCAAAGGTACCAGGATTATAATTTAGTACGACAGACTCATCAGTGACACTCATATCGTAATATTTATAAAGCCAACCAAGTAAAAAGTTGAAGAGCATTGAGGATCCAACATTCCAAAAAGTTATGTCAAATACGGCCAAGGTTATCTATTCCTGGGATAAGAAAATCCATAGGTTTTCGATAAATTCAAAGTTTTCTAAACAGAAAATTTATAAAAGTGACCACATAATTGATCTTCATGTCAACACCGAAGTGCTGACTACTGGGCTGGTGATACCCTCGGGGACGAAACGTCCAACAATAAAATATGGATAAACACAATAAGAAAAAAATGTATATTAAGAACAAAAGAAATCAATGAATCATAAACGCCTGGTCTTCAACGATAACCTACATATCACAAAACATATGGAGCTTTAGAGAGACGTATATTTCTCTAGCTTGTTAATTATATAGGGTTACTAATTGGGGTATTTTCAACTTCTAAACTACTTTACGGTAATGAGAAGGAAAGTGTTCTCATTATAAGAGTTTACTAACACAGGTATTCTCAACTTCATAACTACTTCTAGGATATCAGATGGAAAGTGGTTTCATTATAAGAGCTTACTAACAGATGTATTTTCACCTTCAAAACTACTTAAAGGTAATGACGAGGAATTACTTCAATTATCTACAAGACGTTTGATCACCACCACTCTTCAAGGTCGGCATGCGGCTTGTTGTAAGACAGAGTTGCTGCACTTATCCAACACACCCCTAGTTTTGAGTGGCAGTCCATGTTTCTTGTCCTTCTTCCCAGTCGACGACCTTACATATCATATATAATGCAGAAAATGTTTCTTTATTTTCTTACTGATTATCTATATTCATATAACTGCCAATGGACGTTAAGAACACAACAATAAATCGACCAATCGATCAATCGACCACTATCCACAATTTGTTTATCGCTACAATGTTTCTTGTACTAATCTACAAATGTGACAAAGATCAACCATTCTTGAGGGTATGGTTTTAGTTTTAGGTCTGTTCTTAATGGTTTTGAGCAGGGTTTGGCTGAATACCGTTTGTCTTTTCGGATTGTGTTTGTTTGGCATGTTGTTATCTGTTTTAATTTACTAAAATTGACCCAATCACATAAAGAAACACCTGCCTAGGTAATGCTGAGCCATTTTGGAATTCATACGATTCCCTTTTCTACTCCGAAATGTTGTCGACTTTAATGCACCGTCTTTAATATTATATGGACACTCTGTTTTCATGTGTCCGTTTATCCATCCGTTTGTCCCGTATCAGGCATATAAACGTAAAATCAGTGCGCATGCACATAATGAGGTGCACTGTTTAATATGTACAAGATGTAGATGCCAAATTTCGATTTTGATCCAGATTTCAAGGTTCCTCGAAAATAGAAAAAAACATATGTCTATAATGAAGAGAAACACGAAATGATCCGGGATTCTTTTATAATAGTTTTATTAAATTTATTCTTTTGCTGAGACGTTACGCACGATATTGCGTCCCAATTGGTAACGTCAAAATTTAACGTTTTACGTCGGTAATCGAGTATACTTTGTTCGTTTTGTTTGTAATCATTTTTGATCGATATAGATACTTCAGTCTTGAATATGTATGAAATATGTCCTACTGGTAGTTACGCAAGCAAAAATAAACAATACAAAATAGGTATTTGGTTGAGAAAATAGTGCCTATAGTATGTTATATATTGCGTTGGTCACCCTTTTAAATTTAAGAAAAGAGGGAAGGGAGGAAGCAATTCATGTTGCTAAAATAACATAGTTTTTATGTTTTGTGCTTATATCTTTTATCTTTTTTTAAATGTTGCTGGGTTTTTTTGTGGTTTTTTTTCGGGGGGGGGATGGAGGGGTGTGTGTGATGATAAGTTAAAAGATTTTAATGAAAAAGACTTCTATTGTTTACAACGGAGTAATTAAATCAAGAAAGAGAATGATTGTGTGAAAAATAATTATATTCATCTGATATGTTTACAAGCTTTGTATAATATCGAGGTGTAACTCCTCAGGTACAACAATTTTACTGCCTCCTTCAATTGCAGCACAAATGAACCGTATTGCAGATGAATAGCAAATCGCTAAATGTTCTACGCTTCACAAGTTTGAAAAAAAACGGTTGATCTTTTATCCTCTAGTAATATAGCTTTTTCACAACTTTAGAATCTTGGTTAAATGAACAACCCCAGTCATCTGAAATATTTTACCTATTTATTGACAAATTACCATATGTTTTTTTTTCTTTCCATTTAAGATAATTATTCATTTTCTATTTGATTATAACTACTATTATATATTACAGTTTTTATCGTGGTTTCTATGATTCTATCTATTTTCGAAATTTGTAATTTTGTTATTTTGTTTTGTCCTCTGATCTGAAAACATAAAATCGAACCGTACTTGTTATTTAAAAACAATGAAATATCGTTCATATATCATATGATAATACAAACTGCTTTCAATTTCGATGGCCAGGGAGGGTGATTGGCATAATGAGTTCATATAAAGTGATAAAAAGCCTGCGGCGATTTTAAGATACGCTCGTGGCGAGATTTGTTCGACTCCGATCCTAATCGACAGTTATTGCAAATATTTTAACTTAAGTTCGCCTGATGTCCGGCGTCTCCTACCTATGATGACAAGTCAATAAAATACAACAAATGTCACGTATACATGTAGCATTGTTTAACACCAAAACAAAGAACAAACTTTTAGAAATAATTTGAAAACACATATATGTATAGCGTCCCGAATCGCTAACGTTCAAAACGTAAGAAAATTGTTCAGTGGACAAACTTGCAAGACATTTGAGTTGGTTAAAAAACGAAGTCATTTCGACTTCACAGCTTATCAAAAAGTATGTTATCGTATTGTGGGGTGAAAGCACAATTACGCAAAAACACTATTTTGTATGCTATAAATTTAATATTTAATATAATGACGTTGAAACTGACAGTGTTTTGGTAAAAAGCGTCGAAATTCAACATTGGACAATCTTGCAAGACATTTTCCCGAAGCCAATGCGTTTTTATTTGTGGTGTGAGTGCTGTAAAATTCCGGATTTGAAATGGTCTATCTAAGCACTTTTGTTGGAATAACTTATGAAAACAAAATTTTATATCTTCTGATATTTTAAAAAGCGGTAACTTTTGATAACTTACCATTTTCCGAAACCTGACCATGGCGAGGATTATTCATTTTTGAAAAAATCAGCTTTGACCGTTTCATCAACACAAAAAACAGCCATGACTACATAACTTATATATGACGTTTATCATTCATGCGAATTTTCGCAGATTTTAAACTCTTTTTTAGACCACAAAAATTCCCGCAAAAGTTATTTTGCGAATAATTTGTTACGTCTGACACGCATATTTTTGACGTTTTGGCAAGTATTTGTATCATTATTTGAAACTATTATGAAAAGTTAAAGAATATTTTTTTATATTTTTGGAAACAGTAATATCTGCCTAATCTATGGATATAAATTTCATAAAGCTGAACTATTTAGATTTCATAGAAGAGCTATTTATCAAATTGCTCTGTCGTATTTCACGGCATTGACGCAATAACGTGCTTAACGTCTGAGTAAAGGGAAATTTAATTGCAATCATACGTGTTAACAATCATGATACAAAAAGTCTTAAATTAAACGGATATTTTTCATTTGCCTCCTCAATTATTTCAAATAAATCAAATGTCAGTACAGTTCAAGATAATCAGCTATTCTGAGGCTTGAATATCCTGGTTCAGCAATATTTTCTCTATGTAAGGCCAGATATCGGTTGTGTTCCACTGTGTTGATGGAATTCCGTGTTACACCAGACTTTAACCATCCTAGTTTTGATCTGTAAACATAACTTAAACGTTAGAACATAGTAAAACAACCATTACAAATAAAGATAACGATGCCAAATACAGCAATGTGTCGGAAAATACGTGTGTAAAGCTGTTCAAATGGATAGTGAGATACTTTTACTTTTGTATTTAACTTTTGAAAATAAAATCTATGAATGTATAGTCCTTTTGCAATTTGCTTGTGAAACAAAATCTTATATATTAATTTCTATTCCAGCTTTTGGTGAGGTTCGTGTTGCTTAGTCGTTAGTTTTCTATGTTTTGTTTTGTGTACTATTGTTATTCTGCTGGTCTTTTATCTTTTATAGCCATGGCGTGGTCAGTTTATTTTAGAACTATAAGGTTGAATCAGGTATCTTTCGCTTCTCTCTCATTATATTGACATAAAGTTTTGACTGCTTGACAAATATTGTAGCTTTTTTGAACTCGATCTTCAGCTGATACTTTAAGGCATCAATACTAAGAAGACTTGATAATCCGTCCACTTTACAGCCAAAGAGACGCGATTTAATAATATTTTTATACATAGTATAACTTATCAGTTGTTGTTTAGACGGAAATTAATGCATACGTTACACGATTGTCAATGTTTTACTGTTAATCACTTCATCTTCCAAAACTATATAAAAATCTGTGAGCAGTACATCTTAGAAAGTGAATTACTGATAATGTAACCTATGTGTTAAATATTAACAAAAATGGTTAGTTTGTCATACATAAAACTGCATATGGCTATGCATTTTAGTGAATACGTAAATAATATTATACTACATATATCATTCTGCATACTATAAAAATTCAACGCTGCCTTTTCACTCAAATGTGATCTTTCAAGTAGAGGATATGAGTTAGTTTGTTTACTAAAACGGTTTTTTGTCGAGCCTGCAACTTTTGTTGCAGAAAGCTCGACATAGGGATAGTGATCCGGCGGCGGCGGCGGCGGTGTTAGCTCACTTCTTAAAAGCTATATATTTTAGAAGGAGGAAGACCTGGATGCTTCATATTTTGTATATAGATGCCTCATGTTACGAAGTTTCCGTCAGTCACATGTCCATTGTCCTTGACCTCATTTTCATGATTCAGTGACTACTTGAAAAAAAAGTTAAATTATCTCTTACTGTAAGTAACAGGATAACTGTATTTAGTATGTGCGTACCTTGCAAGGTCCTCATGCCCGTCAGACAGTTTTCACTTGACCTCGACCTCATTTCATGGATCAGTGAACAAGGTTAAGTTTTGGTGGTCACGTCCATATCTCAGATACTATAAGCAAAAGGTCTAGTATATTCGGTGTATGGAAGGACTGTAAGGTGTACATGTCCAACTGGCAGGTGTCATCTGACCTTGACCTAATGTTCATGGTTCAGTGGTTATAGTTAAGTTTTTGTGTTTTGGTCTGTTTTTCTCATTCTTTATGCAATAGGTTTACTATATTTGTTGTAATGAATGATTGTAAGGTGTACATGTCTAGCGGGTAGATGTCATCTGACCTTGACCTCATTTTCATGGTTCAGTTGTTATACATGTAGTTAATTTCTTGTGTTTTGGTCTGTTTTTCTCATACTTTATGCAATAGGTTTACTATATTTGGTGTATGAAATGATTGTAAGGTGTACATGTCTAGCGGGCAGATGTCATCTGACCTTTACCTCATTTTCATGGTTCAGTGGTCAAAGTTAAGTTTTTGAGTTTTTGTCTTTTTATCTGATACTATATGTCATAGGTCAACTATATTTGGTGTATGGAAATATTTTATGATCTATATGTCAGTCGTGCACGTTTTATTTAACCTTGACCTGGTTTTCACGGTTCATTGCTCAGTGTTAAGTTTTTGTGTTTTGGTCTATTTTCATAAACTATAAGCAATAGGTGAACTATATTTGTTGTATGGAAGCATTGTTCGCTGTACATGGTCTGCCTGGTATATGGTTAAGTTTATGTGACAGTTGTAATAAAGCTTTATATTTAGGAGTATCAACATAATATCGATGATTAGTAAAGAAGGCGAGACATTTCAGTCTGTGCACTCTTGTTTTTGTTCCTGGGTAACTAGATTACAGGCTTAAACCTCATTCAAGAGTCTACGTGATAAAATATTTCATGCCCAGGTATAACGTATATACCTGGACTGAAATGTGTTTCATTTACCTGAAACTGAAAAGTCTAATTTATCCTCGTCGAACGTTTTAGCAATAGAAACAATCTCAGAGGATCCTGGAAACATTGGTGGTGAACGTTCTGTCTTCATTGGAGTTGTAATCTCTGTTACCATTGGAATTGTTAACTCTGTTACCATTGAAGACGTTATCTTATGTATGAAAAGTGCTGGATAAGATAAAGTCGTTGGCATTTGAGGATAGTGCTTTAACGGACCAGTTTGCTCTACAAAATACAGATCAGTTATAACAGTAATTTAACACTGCCTCATACTATTACTATCTGACTATATAGGACTCATTAATAGTTTTATAAACCTATAAATACCTCAGTCACACTAGGCCGCATTCGCACTACGATCTCTGAAAAAAATACAAATTTTGACAATCGTAGTGCGATCGTGTAGATCGCAGCCAGGTCCTGGTATGGTCGTTATATGGTCGTGGTTAGGTTTCATGATCGTGATGAGCGTGGCCGACTTTGAACATGTTCAAAACAATCGTGGTGCGATTGTGGCAAAATTAAGTCGTAGTGAGAGCGCAGTAAGGTCGTGGTAAGATAACAAAGGTCGCTGTACCATCGTATCGAGAGCGTAGCAAAAGCGCGGTTCTAGTCGGAGAGACTGCGCTACGATATCTCTGGCGTTGGTATGACCTCACTACGACCATCACGTTTTCACCGCGACCCAACCACGCTCCTACTACGACTGAACCACGTTTATACCACGCTGTTTGAGACCAAAATACGATTTCATTACGCTCATGTCGTCCTCATCACGCTCTTCTCACGACTTGACTACGATCATACTACGACCATTTCGAATTCTAGTCATTTTCAATTGAACTATGGAAACACAAGACCATGTGATAATGTAATAATGCTTCTTCAATAATTTCCACAGATACAAAATCTTAACGAACAGGCCATGATATTAGTATTGAGAGAGCGAGGAAAAAGAATAATAAGATACGGCAAAGGTCCTGATCCTTGGTTGTCAACCGAAAGGAGTTTCGAGTTTGGTCATTATGATCAGTTGATGAACGAGTTACGAATTGATTTCATCTTGATTGACCAGCAGTATGTTGTGATTCAGGTTAGATTGGTCGGTCCGACAATTCTACTTGATCAGGATTCGTATCAGAGACTCCCTCTTTCTCTACCTCTACCCCTACCACCACGCCCACGAGTTCTGGTAGATTTTTGGTGGCATGACTGTGTTGTTTCCATGAAATTTACATATTTATGAGAAATAGATGGAACAGAATGTATTTATATGGAACATGATGTTGACGTTATTGCTGAGAGAGTAGTAAGATCGCGGTATGAACGTGGTATGATCGTAGTATGATCGTGCATGATAAGAGCGTGCTATAATCGCAGTAGAAGCGTGATAATATCGTGTTGCAATCGGATATGCTCGTAGTGAAAACGCGATGATCGTAGTAAAATCGTGATAATCGTAGTGAGGTCGCAGAATAAGCGTGGTAAGAACGTGCTGTAAACGTATCGGGATCGTTGTAGAAGCGAGCGTAATGAGGACGTAATACCATCGTGAAAACAACGAACATTTACATTGTAACGCCGCTCATACCAAGACCTCACAATGACCTGAATTAATTTTAGATCGCGGTAAGCGTGGTGCGATCGTAGTCTAGTGTGACTGGGGCTTTATGTTACATTTTTGAAATGCTGAAATTCTTTAATGATAACAATCAACGTAGATAATACATGTTATAGTTCTGAATTTGTCGTGGTAGTTTATGTCTTTAAAAACCAAGAATGATTAAGTGTTAATATTTTTGTTAGATGTTTACATAATAGTGCCTACAATCAAAGTTTTGATTCTTTGAAGAAGCACTTACTGGAATCAGCTTATTGTCTAAACATATGTCTATAATTATTTTAACGGAGAAAAAGTTCTGGTGATTTTTGTTAAGTGAGTATGTCCATGAGAGACTGTGTTTTCATTGTGAACGTTTCTTTTTCTTAACAAAATTGCCGGGAAACAGAATACAAATAAGATTAATAGAACAAGCAGTACGATGTCGGAACTATTCATCTAGTGACCGTACAACACACATCCTAATACTGACATTATAACAGATTCAATTACTATTGTTGCGACTGTGTACAGCGATTATTAGCTTGCTGATCCGATAAACATTGTAATAGAATTGATTCGGTAATCATATGCAGATCACATTTTTATTGAAATTACCAGTTGTATCTTTATTACCGATAACATTCATTAGAGCGTAGTAACATAGCACATTAATGAATTATCACCTTTAATAATATGATAAAATGCATTACAATTGAAAAAATAAAATTCTTTTGCACTGTTACACCACTGTCCCAGGTTAGGGGGAGGGTTGGGATCCCGCTAACATGTTTAACTCCGCCACGTTCTGTATGTATGTGCCTATCCCAGGTCAGGAGCCTGTAATTCAGTGGTTGTCGTTTGTCGATGTGTTACATACATTTATTTGTTTTTCGTTCATTTTTTGTACATAAATTGGGCCGTTAGTGTTATCGTTTGAATTGTTTTACATTTTTTATTTCGGGCTTTTATATAGCTGACTATGCGGTATGGGCTTTGCTCATTGTTGAAGGCCGTACGTGACTGTAGTTGTTAATTGCTGTGTCATTTGGTCTTTTGTGGAGAGTTGTCTCATTGGCAATCATACACAGGCAAAATAGCTACGAATGTTTTATGGACGTTTTGAAATACGTCCGCAAAACATTCGTATCATGGACGTTTTATGGAAAAATAGTACCACGTCCGTAATACGGAACTTTCGTATTACGTTCTAAAAAATCCGTTTTACGGATATTGTTTTAAAACGTCCGTCTGGCGTACTAAATTATAATCCTGGTACCTTTGATAACTATTTACAGCTGTAAAAGCACATGTTTTATTTTCATCAAAAACAATTTGTAAAACATTTGCCTTATACACTTCTTTCACTATAACATTCAGATATTGATACATTATTTTTTAAACGTACACAAATTGTTTAAAAGAAAATATGCTTCGATTTATAAGAAAGGTTCATATTTTTGACATCCTGTCATGAGTTAAGGGTATACTGCCCTGCAAATATAGCATGAACTTGTCTTAATCGTGTTTATGTATCTGGTTTGCTGATTTGTAGTTAAGGAGCCTGCATGATGTATCTATAAATGTCAACAAAAGTAAATGCCATATATACATCGGGCGATGTCCGTAAATCGAATGATCCTAACAAATGTTTTTCGGAGTATTTGTATTCGTGTATCACATATTGTGTATATTGCACAATCAAGAAACACGCGTAAAGTGTGCTTAGATACTGATACATATCACTTTCATAAGTTAACCGAAAGGCATGTTTTACATATAAATGTAACGTGTAACTTCAAAGTTATTGTGTAACTACCTATTCTAGAGGTGGCATGAATCAGATGTGGATACTGAAAATTCCAAGGATCTTTTAGAGTACATACAATCTAAGACTCTTTCATCTTGCAATAGTATAAAAACATTTGACTTTTCTACACTTTATACAAGTATTCCCCATTCCAAACTAAAAGACAAATTGAAAGAGTTGGTATTGCTTTGTTTCATAAAAAAATGTCCAACGTAGATACAAGTATCTTGTCTTCGGGAGGGATAAATTCTATTTTGTGAAGAATCACTCTGATTCTAACAAAATGTTTTCTGAAACTGACATTATCAAGCTTGTCTTCTTGATTGATAACATATTTGTTACGTTTGGAGGACGTGTTTTTCAACAGACTGTCGGCATTCCAATGGAAACCAATTGTGCCCCTCTTCTTGCCGACTTGTTCCTGTATTATTATGAGGCTGACTTCATACAGGAACTTCGTAGGAAGAAAGATGAGAAGTTAGCAATATACTTTACTAGTAACTTTACGTTCCGCTATAAAGATGATGTTCTCTCACTAAATAATTCAACATTTGGTGACTATGTTGAACGTATCTATCCCATCAAACTAGAGATAAAGGATACAACAGATGCAGCTAAGTCTGCCTCCTATCTTGACTTACATCTAGAAATTGACAATGAGGGTCGGTCAAAAACAAAAATTTACGACAAAAGAGAAGATTTCACCTTCCCAATTGTGAACTTTCCATTTCTATGTAGCAACATTCCAGCAGCGCCTGCATACGGAGTATATATCTCCCGATTGATACGATATTCCCGGGCTAGTATTTTCAATCATGATTTCCTTGATGCAGGGTTGCTGCTCATTATGAAGCTATTAAACCAAGAGTCCCAAATTGTGATGTTAAAATCATACCTTCGTAAATTTTACGGACGCCATCACGAGCTGGTTGACCGTTATCGAATAACCGTTTCACAGATGATATCGGATATGTTCCTTATGTCGTAACTACAATCCCCTACCTTTTTCACGAATGTGACCTGCCGAATTAGACTATTGACTGTGTTTGAAATAACATGAACAACACGATGCGTTCAACATAGTCACCAAATTTTGAATTATTTAGTGGAAGAAAATCATCTATATAGCGGAAAGTAAAGTTAAAGGATATTGCTAACTTCTTATCTTTCTTCCTAAGAAGTTCCTGTATGAAGTCAGCTTCATAATAATAAAGAAACAAGTCGGCAAGAAGAGGGGCACAATTGGTTCCCATTGGAATGCCGACAGTCTGTTAAAAAACACGTCCTCCAAACGTAACAAATGTGTTGTCAATCAAGAAGACAAGCATCTTGATAATGTCAGTTTCAGTGAATTTTTTATTGCAATCAGAGTGATTCTTTACAAGGTAGGATTTATCCCTCCCCAAGACAAGATACTTGTATCTACGTTCGCCATTCTTTTTTTATGAAACAAAGCAATATCAACTCTTTCAATTTGTCTTTTAGTTTGGAATAGGAAATACTTGTGTAAAGTGTAGAAAAGTCAAATGTTTTAATACTATTGCAAAATGAGAGAGTCTTAGATTGAATGTACTCTAAAAGATCTTTGGGATTTTTTAGTATCCACATCTGATTAACGCCACCTCTAGAATAGGCAATTTTACAATAACTTCGAAGTCCGGCTGTGATTGCTGATGAAATAGGTGTAAATAATTTAGAAAGATGTTTCGTGGAGCATGTGGTATGAGTAGCAATGATACAACTCTCCATTCAAGTCATTATTTGTAAAAGTAAACCATTATAGGTCTAAGTACGGTCTCCAGGTGTAATACCACCATTGATTTTTCCCTTTTAGTCTTTGTAAAATTTGCACTTTTCAAAAAAATTGTGCAGAATTTATCTTTGTTTCAAATAAAGAAATACTAGGCATGAGTAAAGTTTTATCCTGTCCAGTACTATAGAAAAAATTTCACACAACATTTTATTACTTATAAGGGATCATAGATTTATTCTTACGAGGATTCTCCGAGCATGCTCGGAGGATGCTCGGAGCTTTTTAAGTAGGTTCTTCTCAGCAGTTTATGTGAGAATAGTTATCATGATCTATTAAGATGTCAATCAATTCTACACCACTTATATGATAAGGAAAGTAAATCATTATAGAGGAAGCTCAATTAACACTTGTGTAAACATCTGGTCTATTCAAATACATTTTGCATGCAATTTAACAAAACTATCAAATAGATTAGAAATTCTTCAACAGCACTGTGTAATGCTTGGAAAGAAATTTCAAGTCTCCACAAAAAGTAAAAGTCATTTAAATATTTTCTTATTGTATTTAATAATCATTTCTTTTTTATAATAACAAATTCTCAAATTTTATAATTAGATGATACTATTTAAAAATAGTTTATAGTATATAATATCCTACATAAAAGTTATCAAGACACCAACAGCAGTCAGGTGTCGATACTTTATATATAAGTATATTTTGTTTTAACTATTTAATAACTCAATAGTTTTTTTAAATGTCAAATGAAGTATGGACTAAATGTAGTTTATAAGAATTTTTATATCAGTTCATTAAATAAAATTAAGTATTTACCCAATTTGAGATGAGTATAGAGAGGTTACTTTAAAAATAATGACAAAAATATTACTTTATAAATTAATTTTATACAACTTTAAAAAACTTACAATTATTTAAGGAACATATGTAATTGTTTTGAATTAACATTCAATTTATAAATAACTTCGTCTTAATTAAATCACAAGGTTCCATCTAGTTATATCTGTCTATCTCTACGATTTTAAGGGAAATGATATTTTGATAGCACCAAGAGGTCAATATTTGACCACGAAGTGTGGCATTAGAAAGGCGATTAGTGCTTGTGGAGGAAAATAACCAGATGTATGTGCAAATTTGTTAAAGCTAGTACAACCTTTATGAATGGACACCTATAAAATAATATTAACAGAAGTTACTTATTCATGATATATAGAAGTAATATTTGAAACAGCTTCATTTTCAACATAACTTGTATAGGTAATTTTGAAAATTACTTGTTAAAGTAATGCCCCTAACTTAACAATGGTAACGTGTTTTTTTATAAATAGCAAACTAAGTTCTTTAATAGAACCATAGATGTATTTATACATCTATGATAGATCATTATGGCTACTTTAGGAAAAGATGTAATTCATTAGTGGAAACCTGGGTTGAATGGATAATACCACCATTGTTTTCCCTTTAGTATGGCTCTCTTTAATTGATTTTTTAAAAATTGTGCGGATTTACTTGGCATGAGTAAAATTATTTTCCCCCTATAAGTCTTTGTTTAATAATTATATTTCAAAAACAAAATGTGCAGAATTTATCTATGTTTAACCTATAATGGTTTACTTTTTTAAATTGTTATTTGGATGGAGAGTTGTCTCATTGGCACTCACACCACATCTGCCTTTATCTATTCAAATAAAGAAATACTTGATGTTTTAAATAAAGAAATAAAGAAATACTTGACAAATAAAGTTTTATCCTGTCATGTACTACAGTAAAATATAACATAACTTTTCAGTGCATATAAGAAAGTAAACATCACCAGAAGTTAACTAATCAAATCCCCTCCCCATTTTTTTCCCTGTTTACAAAATAGAATATTTTGTTTGCTTTGAAACACCCAAGATACATGTTTACGACTCAAAAACACTTTTCTGCAATAAAATGGAGGGTAAATTCCCAACAACTGTCAAATTAAATGGAATATAAAAAAGATCAATCATTTTTTGCATGAAACTTAATACATGTAATAAACTATGTTTTGGTAGTATGGTTATAAATCAATAACCATAGTTTGTGTCTTTTATGACTTTTGTGTTTTCATTTTATATAGTAAAAACTAATATATATATATATATGTTTGTGGCATAACATCGTGGCCACAAGTATAAAAAAATTCTGTTTAGTATTAAATTTATATCAAGATCCATTTTGTTACATCTTGTGATCAATTTTATTTGGCAATCGCCAATGGAAGTCAGCAGCATTAAAGAACATCAGTTGTAAGACCTGTTAGTCAAATGCGTTTTGTTTAAATATACTTTTTCACTTTTTTGTTTTTTGGGAAAATGTTGTTTATGCTGTTTTTAGACCCTTCTACAACGAAATTTGTTTAACATGCACACGTATAAAAATTGCGGTTTTTATCCAACGCAATCATAGGTTTGAACGTAGTTTTTAGACTCGTATATATATAAATATATATAGGCGAGTGACATTCAGACCCTAAAAAATATTTTTAATGCACCTATCTAAATAAGGCAACAGTAGTATACCGCTGTTCAAAACTCATAAATCCATGGACAGAAAACAAAATCGGGATAACAAACTAAAACCGAGGGAAACGCATTAAATATAAGAGGAGAACAACGACATAACACTAAAATGTAACACACATAGACAAAATCCCACGAGAATAATATATATAACATCAAAACCAAATACATGAATTTGGGATAGACAAGTACCGTGACACGTCTTATCGCAATGTGAATTTACACTCAAAAATAAGAGAAAACAAACGACACAACGTTATAATGTAATACACACAGAAACGAACTATAATATAACAATGACCATATTCCTGACTTGGTACAGGGCATTTTTAAAGGAAAAAATGGTGGGTTGAACCTGGTTTTGTGGCATGCCAAACCTCGCACTTTTATGGCCATGTGAAATATAACATCAAAATGACAACACAGGACTACAATATAAATAAATTGGAGTACACAATTGACAAAGAATCACACGAACAACAGCCAACAAAAGGCAACAAGTTCAAAATTTTAATACGCCAGAAGTGTATTTTGTCCACACAAGACCTATGTGTGACGCACAGATACAAAAGTTTTAAAGCCGAAACGAGTACAAAGTTGACACACAGTCTTACACACAGCTATATTATATATCATTCGAAAGGAAAACATTTGTAGATTCCATTTTTCCCGGTCGTAAAAGTGAAATATGGTGCAATTGTTTTTAAATTGGGATCAAAGGTCATTCATCAAAAATTGAAAGAATAACACTTTTGTAGTATTATTGTCTTATTTGAAACAGCTTGTAATATAGTTAATTCAAATTTTACTTTACACAATACTATGATAACGTCTCTCTTATTCTTAATTGCATATCGTTCATGGTTTGGCGATAATTTACGTCATTTTGACGTTTTCACTCTGCTATATGTAAAACGGTACTTTCTACAAAAACGACGTATAATAACAAATATTTGACCTTAAATGTGTTAATATTTACTATAATTGATGGTGTGCCATGCAAAATAAAAAAATATGATGAAATATTTGTAAGTTGGACGAGTAAAAGGGAGAGAAAACAGCGCAATAAAGAGAGTAAAAAGTAGACGTCTTTGTCACATCAACAGTGAAAATAGTCTCCTTTTTGTTAACGACCTACAAACCGTGTCCAGATCGGAAATCACTATCATTCATGTTTAATACAACCACAAGCAAAGTTAAAGAGGATACATGAATCACATTTTAAGTCTGTCCGTCCGTCAGTCCCCACTTGTTTGTGGCCCGTGTCGAATTAAATCAACCTGTAACTTATACATGTATACAGATATACAGTTCATCCAAAAACCAATGATTTCAAATATAAAATGCATTTCATTGAACTATAAAACTGATGTTAAACACACTTAGTTCAGAGATGTATTATGGGATGGCACGTGGTTCTTCATAAATTAAATCAGTTCATTTTGACATTGGCATTGACATTTGAGCCGTCATGTTTTCAAACATTGTTTGATTCCTTCTTGTCCGGTTTGTGTCCGTTCCATATCTTTTGAACCGTTGAATCTGGGTTTTCCAAACTAAGTATATAAACTCATCATAGATACCAGGACTAAATTTTGTATATACGCCAGACGCGCGTTTCGTCTACAATAGATATGAATGTACATCATATAATAGGGGATGGTCATAAACTAAAATCAGGTCAATGTGATATTGATCCAATCATAATAAAATCCTGCCCGCGACATATATAGCTGCAAAACTTCAGATACAGAAGTCGGTTTCACTCAAAAACTTAAGACAAGATTAATTAAGAATTGAATGCTTCTTTTTGTAAATTTATTGGGGTGTAAAAGCGTTGACCGAAGTACATTTTGTATGAAGCGCGGAAGCGCTTCATTCTAAAAATGTGCGCACGGTCAACGCTGTTACAACCTTATAAAGTTACAAAAAGAAGCATTCAATACTTATAATTACATTTTTTTAGCTAGGATCACGAAAGGACGATTTTTATCAAGTTTTTATTTAATTCACCTGTGCACTTTATTGTGGAACCTCGTGTCATCATGAATGGTATATTTTATTGTGTATTGCAATTGATTAAGGAATAACACATGATGCGAAGTTAGCCAATCAGAATAACGTATTATAATGAAACATACATCTAATGTAATTATTCGTAAGTAAACTGAACTATTCATGACTTACGACCAGTTTTAGTCGTAAGATTCGTTGTGAAACTGCCCCAAGATGCAAAATTAAAATGCGGTGATTTACAAACTAAAGTTAGGTCCCACGGTGACCTTTATTTTGACATTTGTGATTATATAATTTACAAACACTTTAATTTCTTAACGTATTTCTTTTCTTACGTCTGCATTTATTTTCACTCACATTTATGCAGTCGAAAGGTTTGCAGTTAAAATGCAAGCATTGATTTCTTACCAGTATTCAAAACTTAGATATATATATATAGATATTTATCAACTAATATGAAGGTGAAATTTGCGGGATTGAATTCGTCTAAACCTTTATATAGTTCTGGAGGAGTTTCTGTGAATAATCTATTTCTTTAAAAGAAAAGAAATTTATCTAATTTATTACAAATAATGCAATTTTCAATTTTGTGATTTTTAAAACCATAAGACAGTCGAAATTCATATTTTAAAACTGAGCCTGTAAAGCTTTTGCTTTACTGGAATACTTCCTGATACTTCGCTGTTACTGAAATAATTCTGTGTAACAGAGGCTTTCAATGATTTCAGTACATGCACAAGCTCCCTAATGCATATATTTTTCCTTCACAAGAACAAATTTATCAAATCCTGCAGAAAGTATGACGTATTAATACCACTTTTGTCATCCGTACTCATACATTGGTAAACCTACTGCCGTATTTGTTTGTTATATGACGTCATGTCTTTGTTTGCTAGCTTTAAGAACATGTAGTTTGAATGATGATGCACTTAGTGGTAGGCGTGACACGATGGCAATCTTTTTGGTTGAAAGTCTGGTATGTAGCTTGCTAAAATCTCTTGATTAGACTTATACATACTTAATTTGGTTTCGGACACTTTAGAGTTTTCTTGCAGCACCGATCTGTAAACGTGTCAATGTGAATTTTGTTTAATTTGTGATAGACCCGCCATCTATTGATGATTTCGAAAGAGTTAAAAGAGAGTTTTCTTAGGAACAAAGATAGATGATGAGCTGTTAGAACCTGTAAGAGCATGAGCTGCTGGTAAAGGAACATATATTTAATTTAAAAAAAACTATATATGCACAATAATTAGCATGGTTCATCGCCAACCATAATTCCCACTGGTTATAGAACTCGTAACCAGCACACAGTTGTTCCCTGTCTAGATTACAACAACGAAGTGCCAGGTCATCGTTGACCCTCTGACATCTTCTTCTTCTTCTTTTTGTTTCCGCACTCCATCATAATATTGATGACTATGTGCCGTGCATGCGTGGGTAAAATTTACAATTTTATGTTTACATTAAAAAACAAAAATTTAATAAAGAAATAATAACTTGTTTTTGATTTTCACTGTACATATAAGATAAAACTATTTACAAGGTGTTACATTACATGGTGTAGTATTGGCTGAGAACAGATATAGGAATCTGATCTCTGAATGCTTCAACTGTGGTGCATTGGACAGCAGTAACTGGTAAAAGGTTCCATTGGACGATTGTCCTAGGATAGAATGAAAATTTATATGAGTCTTTTTTTTTGCCTGTATGTGCCTGAATGAGTGACTGTGAGTGTATTGTCTTGTTCGACTGTCTGATGGTATTAACAGGTTCATGGGGTAAATTGCTACTTGGTGGTGTATAATTTTAAAGAAAAATATAAGCCTTGTTCTTATTCTTCTAAGTTCAAGTGTTGGCCAGTTAAGATGGTTAAGCATGTTTGTCACAGAGCTGGTGTTATGATATCGATTACATATATACCTGGCTGCACGTCTTTGGACCATTTCTATTTGTGATTTTTGAGATTTTGTATGTGGGTCCCAGATGAAGCTACCATACTCTAGCTTTGGTCTCACAAGTGAGATATAGGCCTTTTCTTTAACTGACAGCGAGCTGACTTTAAGGTTTCTTTTGATAAAATTCAGTTGTTTTGTTGCATTTGCTGTGATGTTATTTATGTGTTTGTTAAATTTTAAATCAGTTTGTATTGTTAAGCCAAGATATTTAGTAGATGTTTCTTGTTGCAAAGTGTGCCCATGTAAGATGTAGTCATATGGGAGAGGTGTTTTCTTTGTTGTTACTTGGAGGACTGAACACTTGTCCGGATGGAAGGACATGAGCCAGTCCTCTTCCCACTTTGCTGCTGCTGTTAGGTCTTCTTGTAATTTTTTTGAATCATCTTTATTTTTAATGGTTTTGTATATGATGCTATCATCTGCAAAAAGTCTGAGAGTGCCATGTTTTATATAATCATTCAGATCGTTTGTGTACACCAGGAATAATATAGGACCAAGTACTGTTCCTTGAGGTACCCTGAAGTGACATGTATTTGTTCAGATTTGGTGCCTTCCAGTAATACCGTTTGTGTGCAAAGTGAAAGAAAGTCTTCTATCCAGTTCAATGTTTGGTTGTCTACACCATAGTGTTTGAGTTTATGAAGTAGTCTTTTGTGAGGGACTTTGTCAAATGCTTTGGCAAAGTCCATCACACTTACGTCAATTTGGATGTTGTCATTGCTGTATTTTGCCAGTTCTTGTATAAATGACACTGACTGTGTTTCGCAAGATCTTGAGGAGCGAAACCCATGTTGTAGATCGTATAGAATGTTGTTATTTTCTAGATGTGCCATGATGTTACTTGCTAATACATGCTCCATGATCTTACATATGATGCATGTTAGTGATATAGGCCTGTAGTTGATAGGGTTGTGTTTATCTCCCTTTTTGAATACTGGGCAGACGTTGGCATGCTTCCAGTCAGTAGGAATTTTTCCGGTGTTCAGGGATTTTTCAAATATTAATGTTATTATGGGCGCGATGTCACTACTTAGTTCTTTAAGCACACGCCCATATATGCCATCTGGCCCTGTGGCCTTGTGTGGGTTTATCTTTCCTAGTAGTTTTTGTATGCCTTTCTCTGAAATTTGTATGGTGTTCATTTTTGGATGGTTAGAAATTCCCATGTCAGGTATTGATTCACTGGATGATTCTGTTGAGAATGCCTTCTGAAATTGATTGTTTAGCAAATGGCCTTTTCTTCGGTGTTATCAGTTAGTATGCCATCTTTTCTTAATGCTGCAATGCCTGAACTGTCATTTTTCATGTTTTTGATATAGCTGTACAAATTTTTAGGTTGTCTTTTAAATATTGCATTAGTCCTCTTAAATTGTTAATCCGTATTTGGAATAAGAAGCCTGAAGATATCATATTAAAAGCCCGGTACCTTTGATAAGTATGATTAAAAGGACACTATGATCTTTGTATACCAGAGACTTAATGCTTTGAGGTAAACAACTATAGCTTATCGTAGGGCCTAAATCAAGAAGCAATAGCCAACACTGTATAATAAGCTATAAAGGTTCTAAAACAATTTTAATTATATACCCAAAAGCTTGATTCATGCTCAAAACTACAAACAAAGGCAAAAATCATAAAAAGCAACTAACGACAACCATAATGAAAAACAAATCAATTTGAAAGATATCCGGTATATGATCGATTGTTTACGTTAGACATGCGTTTCGTCTACATAAGACTCGTCGGTGACGCTCGAACCAAGTAAAACTTCGAAGAATATTAAAAAAAAAACACGTAATCCTATTTAAAATACGGCTTAGGTAATATATACGCCTGAGGTAGAACATTTATTGTATTTCAAATGTCTACGAATAATTAAAAATTTGTCAACTGAATGAATAGATATCCCCATATATTAAAGTATTTATAGCATGTCAACATACAGGCTCTTGACGTGGCCCTAGCACATACAATATGCTTCCTCTAAAATACTGGCATCATCAATAAGTATACCGTATGCGATGATTAAAACGGTAGGGAATTTAAAAGGTGGACATATCTCACGTTCAAGTTCATGGGGAAAATATCAGATTTGACACATTTTTCGTACTTTTAGTTGCAAAACTAAAATGTACATTGATCAATTGAGAAAGAAGTATTGTTCAATAGTTATTCATAATCTCTGCATTTTGTAAGTGCAAATTGACTAAGAATAATAATAAGATATTGGTTTTCTACCAAGACTAAAAAAACGTTGACATCTCAGCTTCTATATGGTCCTTTGATATTTTTTTAATACTTTGCGCAATATTTGTACCAAAAAAATTGCCTTCATGGTTATTCATACTCTTTTTCGAAGCGTTTAGGCCCGTTAATTTGAGGGAAACTAACAGAGAAAGCGATTTTGGAAATTTGATTGAAAAGGTGGAGTGTGTAAAAGTGTATAAAATCCAGAATAATACAGTGATAACAATATTTATTAAACGAAAAATGAACTTTTGAATAATACGAACATCATTAATTTCGAAAATATCTAAGAAATGAAGAAAAATATGAAAATTGGCACCATTTTTATAAAAAATTCCAAAAATGTTACAAAAATCTTCTTTTATATAAAGTATTTTTTTATACATTGACATGTTAAACGTACACAATGTTTGCATTGTGACAACAGAAAATAAAGCTACATGTTAATTTTTCACGCTTCAACACTGTTGGTCATTTTTCAATTTGAAATTATTTCTCGATTTTAATAGAGATTATAAAAATTTCATATTTTCAATAATCTGGTTTAATTCAATCAAATATTTGTGTGGGTGTGTGGGTGTTGCAGCCTGTAGCTTATTGCCATATTCGGCATGGCCATAGAGGGCGCTCGCAGCTTGAATCAGAATTTTGGAATTCCCGTATCAGCTTGAATTAGAATTTTGGAATTCCCGAATCGGGCACTTGTTAATTTGCTGTCGACTAGAAAGCAGGTGTTACACAAATTAGTTAAACTTTTAAAAGAAAAAGAAAAGATGCCAAACAAGAGAAATGCCGTAGGATCGCCATCAAGGGCCATGGGAAAGAAGAGAAGAACGGCTAACAGGACAGGCGGACAGATAATGCAGAACGAGGAAATAACCCAAAAGAAGGACGGAGCTGGCCGGAGAAGAATTGCAAAGAAAACCCAAGGGGTCGGACACGTGGTGGCAGAAGGACCGGTGGAAACTACTGATTTTTCATCAGGTAATGAGTCGGAGGAGGATGCACGAGCGTTCACCTCTTTAAGGCACGACCCGTTACACAAAAACTTTGAAATTGCAAATAATTCCATTGATTTCACTCCTTCACAAGAATCTAGCATTCATGACACAGTGGGGGAACACGTGCCTTTTAAAATTAAGGAAAAAATTTGGGAGGGAAAGTTTATTGAGCTGCATTCTCTTTTGAGAACGCAAAAAGCAATGGAAGAGGTGGACGAGGGCGATTTGAAATTAAAAAGGGGAAAAATTTGCATTGAAAAAAGATCGTCGAGTGTTAATTTGTCCATAAATGAATGGACTTCAGCATTCATGGTTTTTATGAGTGTCTACATTGAGAAATACTGCACACGGGCACAGGAATTGTTAAAATATATGCGCGATATAAGACTAGCGGCAACGAGGTCAGAAAACTGGGCCACCTATGACGAGCAATTTAGGCTAAAAATAGAGAAGAATCCAAATTTATCTTGGGGAAATATACACGGTGAATATTGGCTATTACACATCACATCTCCCATAGTACAAAACAGCGTGTCAGTGCAATCACAGGGTTAAAGGACAAATACACAACATCCGCTAATCTGATGATTATAAATTCCTAACTGTCAGTATTAATTATAAGCCGATTCAACTATAAATTAGTGATAACGTATAATGTAAACATAACCAGACAAGGTCGTTAAACACTTCCATTTGTTTGTTGTTAACATAACAATCCTCCCCCTTTTAATTAAGAAGATCAAGATAAACAAGATTAATCTCTAGTGAATGAAAGCAATAAATTCACTTTGCACTCAATTGAACTAAATAGCTACATGTCAAGTTTTAATGTTCAATTATGAAATCCTAAACCTACAGTTATATCACTGCACTAACTTAACCACAATTAGTTACAGTCATATATGTTTTCAATAAGTCTCTCTCAGTCTGGTGCCTTTCTTACTCTTTATGTGCGGTGCATAACTATAGTATCATTAGCATCTACTTCAATTGTTTTCGGTTATTTTAGTTTGTTCGGATTCATTCTTATTTTCAGATTTTTCGGTATCGCAAGTGAATTACATGTTGGTTAGGTTATTAATTCAGTGTAAATATCAGATATGGTAATTTCAAGTATGTTTGGTATGTTTTTATTTTCCTGCGGTATGAAGTTACGAATCTGAAAAATATGTCACTTCTAGATAAGTTACTGTTACGAGTTTATGAACGATAGCTCCTTGTTTCCACTTGTTATTGTCTCTATAGTCTCTTTAAGATTTGAACTCCCTACTGGATGCAAAAAGAATATTTGTTTTTACCATCTCCCCATTTTATTATTATTCTCTGTGGAGCTATTGATTTGACATATTTAGAATTGACATCAAATGGTTTAATTGAAAATGAAAAAAATGGTCTACCCTACGTAACCAGGCTTTATTTAAAAAGGTTATTATAATATGGCCTTTATTGCTACAGTGCGATACTGGCATGTTGCACCCTTGAATGTGGGTGCAATAATAGAACAGAACAGAAAAAGAGTGATTTAGTGGCCAACAAAATCTTTGTTACGGAAAAGAGGGGTAAAGCTATATTACATGAGAACATTAGGGCAAGTGAAGTGTCTTTATACAAAACAAATGGAACTTATTTGTCACAAACTGGAAATCAGGTTTTTCTTGAATAATATACAAGGGTCTGTGTAGGGGGGAGTCGGTCCTACGCACAACATAATCAACTTTTCCTTAGAGTCAATAAAGAAAATTTTGTGGAGGTGAGAACCCATGTCAGATTTGGAAGCTGACTTGGGCTCTCATGTGGCGGTCCAGGGAGACTGGTAGTGATTGGGGGATTATTTCACTCGGCCCTTGCTCTGGGCCTGACAAGTTATAAAATTTGCAGGTTTGGAAAATGTGGTTAGTGGTAACGGTGTGGTCTACAGATGGGTGACTCTGGGACCTCCTCCACCTCATCTCATAGAGGGGAGGCCTACACCTGCCAACAGGTGGGGCGCTAACTGGAGCATTGGTAATACGAGTGTTTTCCCCGGTCACTCCCCATGGTAGGTGGTGGTGTAACCGTGTTTAACTACCAGGGGTTTTATGACACTATGTCAACATAGGTCAGCTGATAGCCATTGTGTGTAGGTAATCAGTAGTCACCCTGGCGCCTCAACAAAATATCATAGAATACTCTGTAGCCAAAGTATTGCCAAAAAGTAAAAAATGTATATTCTAGTCATGAAAATGTAAATACAAGTTGGTGTAATAAAATGTATGTTTAATTCAAAGGATTGTTTTTGTATAAGTTGTATATGAATTACAGAGGATGGAACCTCTACACAAATGAGTATAATATACAGAAAGTCTTTAGTTAGTATTTGGTATTTGTGAATTATAATTCACAACAGAAAAAGGGAGACAACTCTTGATTAAGTTTTAATATGTTTAGAAAATACGTCAACAACTCTGGATCGTTGTTTTTCATCTCATTGTTATTCGTTCAGTATTGAAATAGGGTCTTCATATATGAGTATTGCAATTAATTCAATTTTTACACAAATTGCACCGTACGATTTTTTTACGACCGACCAAAAAAGGAAGTTTAGATATAAACTATAACATATAAAAAAAATTCAGCTGTGTGTTAGGTGGGTGCATTAAAGTCACTTACTAAGCGTCTTTTCTGAAAATGTCACTCGCCTAATATATATATGAGTCTAAAAGATTGTGTAACAATACCGATACCGATATCCTGTTTGTGTAGTATTGTCAATTTTGATGATCCAATGCCTATTAAGTTTACTGGTTGGTAGATTCTTATAGACTCTCTCTCTCTCTCTCTCTCTCTCTCTCTCTCTCTCTCTCTCTCTCTCTCTCTCTCTCTCTCTCTCTCTCTCTCTCTCTCTCTCTCTCTCTCTCTCCATATATATATATACCCTTGTTGTTTGTGCTGTATTTAGACCCTTCTACAACGAAATTTGTTTTACATGCACACGTATAAAAATTGCGGTTTTTATCCAACGCAATCATAGGTTTGAACGTAGTTTTCATTTTAGACTTGTATATATATAAATATATCAGAATTTTAGTGCAGACGTCATCTAAGTAACTAACGAGATGTCCTCCAAATACTACCGACGGTCACATTTATAACCCAATATAATAAACATAAACAAAACTATAAATAGATTGCAACCCTCGTGTTATAGAATTTTTATAGGTCTGTTTGATTTCATGTTATGGGTTAAAACATAAGTTTATTAACACTTTCACCTATGTAAGAATGATTTTTTGTCGATCGAATCAGTGAACGAAGTGATTCACCTTTGTTTCAGTTTCAATGTTGACATTAGTTTCCTTTAAATGGTTGAAGACGACTTATGCATGCGTCACCAATCTCTAGCTAAACAAAAGTAAAATCACAAAAATACTGAACTCTGAGGAAAATTCAAAACGGAAAGTCCCTAATCAAATAGCAAAATCAAAGGATAAAACACATGGACAACAGCTGTCATATTCCTGACTTGATACAGGCATTCTCAAATGTAGAAAATGGTGGATTGAACCTGGTTTTATAGCACTAAACATCTCATTTTATGACAGTCGCATCAAATTCCGTTATTTGTACAACGATGAGTGTAATGAATACGAATACGAATACTTTATTTCTCATAAAACTACAATTACATAGTTATAGAGAACATACATAAATATAACTATAAGGTACAAATTTTACAAGCATGTGTGAACAATACAATGAAATTAACTTGGAGGACTGACTTTCACATTTATAACTTTGATAAATTTACATAGTTTTTCTAATATTACAATATTACATGAATTAAACAGTTGATTAAATTTATAGATATTAGGGTTTGACCAGCAGTATGTAGGTAAAAATTTCTTTCTTTCAAACATAAAAGATCCACAATTCATAATGTAATGGTACTCGTCACCAATGTCGTTTGAGTCACAGAGACGGCAGATTCTGTCTTCTCTCGGTAAACCCTGCCACCTTCCAGACTCAATCGGCAAGTGGTGACTACCACATCTATATTTGCATAATGTATAAATGAATTTGTAAGGTAAAACAGAAAAATATTTTTCCAATTGAAAATTATTTTTAAAAATACGATAGCATAAAGTTTTAGGTGATTCTGCAACAAATGCAAAGCATTCTTGTTGAAACTGATCTTTGAGTTTTTGCTCAATACATTTTGACACCCATTTATCAGAAAACTGTGCATTCCATATATTGGACATACCACAATTATCAAAAATATTTTTAATATATGATATCCACTTACTGTCTATTCCGTAATCATTATAATATAAAAATACAAGTTTATATAATACAGCACAAATTTTACTTTCTTTCCCATTGAGAAGTCTACTCCAAAAATTAATCATTCGCAGTTTTACAGACACAGTAATAGGGTATCTGCCAAGTTCTGCATACACTATGAAATTTGGAGTAGACTGTTTTAAATGTAAAATCATTTTACAAAATTGTAAATGTACACGTTCAAGAATATCTATGTTTTCAAAACCCCATATTTCTGATCCATATAACAAAATAGGTAAAACCATTTTGTCAAATAAATCAAGTTGACATTCTATTGACAAATTGTTTTGTCTACCTTTTTTTGAAAACACTATACATAGCTTTTGTGGCTTGTTCTTTTAAATATTTTTTATTTGATAAAAAGGATCCACTTCTAGAAAATAAAATACCTAAATATTTGTATTCTTTTACAATTTCAATGTCGTTACAATTAACTGTGAACTTGAGATTTGCTGGCATTCTGCCACTCGAAAAGATCAAAACTTTAGTTTTATTTGTATTTATTTTCATTTTCCATTCTTCACAATATTCGTAAAATGTATTTAACATGTATTGTAGATCAGTGCTATTTTCTGCTAATAAAACAGTATCATCTGCATATAAAAGTAAAAATAATTTCAAAAATACTGTCAGCTCATTTTCGATTTCTTGTGATATAGATTTTAAGCCTGTTATATTTTTCTTTTCAAAAAAAGTTGAAAGATCATTTAAAAATATAGAAAACAAAGCAGGTGAAAGGTTTTCCCCTTGCCGAACCCCCATCTCACAAGGGAAGAAATCAGATTTTTTACCCTGATGAATAATACGAGATTTGGCATAATCATACATACTCTGAATAACACGAAAAAATTTCCCATTTACTTCATTCTGCAATAATTTGAACAGAAGTAAATTTCGCTGTAGAGAGTCAAACGCTTTTTCAAAGTCGATAAAAGCACAATGTAACTTTTTCTTTCCCAATTTTAATAATTCAAATAAAATATGTATAGTAAAAATATGTTCAGTCGTAGAATAATCCCTTCTGAAACCTGCTTGGTTTTCATTTAGTATACATAATTCATCAAGATAATTACATAATCTTGTGTTCAATATTGAGGTAAAAAGTTTACCTAGAGTAGACAATAACGTTATAGGCCTATAGTTTTGTGGATCATTTTCAGAGCCTTTGTTTTTAAACAATGGAATTACATTCCCTATTAACCATGCCTCAGGCAACAATCCTGTGTCAAAAATAAGATTAAATAAACACACATAAACATCAATAAAAAATTCAATAGACGAGCATATATACTCATTTACAATAAGATCATCACCAGGTGTCTTATTATTTTTCAGGCTTTTTATGGCCTTCAATATTTCATCTTTAGTGATACAAGCATTAAGAAATACATTTGATGAATTTTCGTTAACATCATTTTCTAAAATGTACCGATCTTCTGTTTCGTTATTTTTATTCAGATCCTTAAAAAAAGAAAACAAATCTTCAATATTAATATCATTTTTTTTCTTTTGTCTACCTCGATTTATAATTTTCCAAAATTCTTTCGGGTTTTTTGATCTCATCTTTTTCATTTTTGAACGTAAATCAACGTTAAATGATCTAATATTTTTATCCATAGTCTTTTTATATACAGTCTCACTACGTCTCAAACGTTCCTTGAATATACGTGAACCATATCGTTTATATAACCTTTTTGATTTTCTAAACGCCCTCCTTTCCCGACGGCATTCTGTGTTAAACCAATCACGATGATTTTGTTTCCCTCCCGTGTAATCAAATCCATAAGTTTTCTGCACGAACTCCCCAAATGTATTTCTAGCAGAATTGAGTAAAACATCTCTTATTTCATTTACAATTTCATCAATAGTATTTTTATCAACATTTTGAACATTTTCAGTTTTTGTCATAATAAAAGATAACAATTGAGATATACTTTCTTTGTCAATATTTTCTTTATATTCATTAACTTGATCATGATTCCATTTTCCAATATATGTATTATTTTCACCAGATTCTACATTTATATTTACATTTGATTGCTTAATATTACTACAATTGAGTACTAATTCGAGTGGACAATGGATTGAATTAAAGGTCAAATAAATACGGCTTTAAAGAGCTCAAATTGTTCACTTGCAAGTGAACAATTCATCAGCGACATTTATTTGATTGTTTTGACAAAATTGAACCAAATTGGCTGATAAAAACGAATCATTATTTCATAATTTCACTTTTATTAATGATTGAACCAAACGAAATCATATTCTATTTTTTTTTTACATATCTCGTAGCTAGTGCCCTTTAAGATTGGCCAAAAAAAAGAGATAAAAAGAAACATCAAAACTGACAGATTGTCAATTACACTTAACATTTATTCCGTATATAAAAATATAGTTGATCAATTTCTTAAAGTATCTGAGATACGGACTTGGACATTAACTTACAAAGATTGTACTTGGTCGAGTTAGGCGAACCCTTTTGTAAAAGAGATACCAGAGGTAGTCAAACTCTTTAGTGCCGTGTGGAGGCAGTAGAGTGCCTCCCCGTGCTTCAGGTTTATGCTCTTATAATATACTAGATTATGGAGTGTGTGTCCGAGCGAGAACTGCTCTAGTTCATTACTTTAGGAATATTTATCAAAAAGTAGTATTTCAATATTAAGCCCCATTCTACTATTTAGTCAGCCATCAGTCCTACCCTGATTTACCCTATCTTTTCCGGGTAATTAATACTGATAGCGTTTGACATTTTTAGCCGAACAGACTTATCAATTTTACATAACTTAAATTATTGTATGCTGGTTCATATTCTGAACGCCAGTCTTTGCTCCTTTATTATATAATTCACTAACAAAAAACAATTATGAAGCTTAGAAATGGAAAAATATTAAATACTAAACCTGTTTAAAGGGTATCTACACGTCTCAATCTTCAACATTGGTTATCTAAAAATACTACCATCGCTATCATTTTTAACAATTAAAAACGTGGTTACCCTTTTATCGATAAGTGTCATGCCAAAAAATGACTTACATGTACCCGTCTTTCCACCAACAATACGGTAAGGTCCACGTGTAATAGTCGCACATTTTCGTTGAATTTTGAAACTGATATAACTTGAAAAACAAACAGTATTATTTATTTACTCACATGAAACAAACCGGGATGTGGTATTCAGTACGTAGGAGAAACTGGGCGATATTTATCTAAACGCACTCAAGAACATCTGTATCGTTTTAGAAGACCTAATAAATTCAAAAGTATCATTTACCAACACCTTAAGAAGCACAACCATCCTTTTAAATATTTAGCAGTTCAACCTTTAGAAGTAGTAAATAAGCAGCCTAGCCTGGTGAATCTCATTCAAAGTTTGTACGATCACGGAAAATAATTGAATTAATTTGGATTAAAAAATTACAGACAGTCTACCCTCTCGGTCTTAATGATAATATCATGGGAATTGGTAATATATCTAGAACCCATTCCATTAACATTTTGGATATAGTTTCTAAACCTGTTCGTAAATACCGTTCTCACGGTCGTAGAACAAATCGCAAACAAAGAAAATTTCCGACCAATCATACCAATATTTCGGACCTAATTTCTATTTCAAAAAACAACGGCAGACATTATCTGTTAACAAAACTCTGTTCATTACCAGTTAATAAGTTAAATAAAATTTTGGAGGATTGCAACACAATTTCATATAGCAGTCCTAAGTATGAAATTGTTCAAATTATTATGGCATATTGTTATTTTAAACTATTTCCCAAAATTAATCGCCCTGAAGATCATAAAAAACATTTTATTAAAATAAAGTATGTCAATAAAGGTTTTGATTTTGTAAATATTGCCGGTATATTTAACGACCATTCTGTTAAAGAACAAATTCCTGGATATTTTGACAATACTGAGCTACCTCTTATTTGTTATATTTACAAGAAATCTAACCGGAAATTTGTTTTTAATTATAGCCAAATGTGTAAAGATGTTAATATCAGTGAAAATACACCTACTTCATGTAATTGTAGTATCTCCGAATATATTTATGGACCCATTTCCCATGTTATAACAGGAGATCTTAACATCGTTCAAGACCGAGAGTTAAAATCATTCCTCAGTAAAGGACCTAAATATCGTCCCACGTCAATTAATAATTGGAATGAGTGTCGTAATATCATCAACGACTCACTTTATACTTACTGTATAAAATGGATTAAACGGGAAAAAGCTGACAAAAAATCTTTGGACTCCTTTTTTTAATTCAGTAATGAAGATGGTTGATATACGTATTCAACATTTTAAAGAACATTTTACTATTAACCATTACCACAATAAACCTATTTCTCGTATCAAACATAAACTAAAAGAACTAGCCAAGAAATTTGTTTTTGTCCCGGCCGATAAAGCTGCTAATAACATTATTATTTGTTTGACGTAAATTTTACATTGAGGTTCTGAAAACAGAAATCACCAATTCACCAACATTCCAACTGACTCCATTTTCAGAAAACGACATCTGTAACAAACATAAACTTTTAGCTACCGCTTTACAAGCAGAGCCAAATACAAAAAAGTCAATGAAAGTCCCAACTATGTATTGGCTTCCGAAGCTACACAAAACACCTTACAAATATAGATTTATTTCGTCTTCAAGCCATTGTTCCACTCCTAAATTGTCTATTCTTCTTACCAGCACACTTGGTACAATTAAAAACCTGATAATAAATTGTTCAAATAAGGCCTTCGAAAATAGTGGAATTAATTACTTTTGGAGTGTCAAGAACTCGTTGGAAGTACTTGATAAATTGTATGCTTATATTGGTTATTTTGAATCTGTTCAAAGTTTTGATTTTCTACCCTGTATACCACATTGCCTCACATTCTCATTAAGAAAAAATTCATACACCTAATTAAATGGGCATTTAAAAAGTCAGAATGTGAGATATATGTTCAAACTCTTTTAGGTCATTTTTAGTAGCAATAAACAAAAACATTATGTCAATTGGACATGCTTTGATACTATATATGCCCTTGAATTTTTACTAGATAACATTTTTATTCGCTTTGGGGATTCCGTATATCGTCAGATTATCGGGATTCCAATGGGGACTAACTGTGCACCACTGATTGCGGACCTGTTTTTGTATTGCTATGAGTTACAATTTATGACAAAGATAAGCAAAGACCCATCGAAACAACATCTGATAAACAAATTTAATAATACATTTAGATATTTGGATGATATTTTGGCTCTCAATAATGACGACTTCAGTATGTATATTAAAGAAACTTATCATGTTGAACTAACTTTAAATAAAGCTAATACTAACAATGACCACTGCCCTTTCCTCGATTTTGATATCTATATCACTAACGGAAAGCTGAATACTAAAATTTATGATAAAAGAGATGATTTTTCATTTCCTATCGTTAATTATCCATTTTTAGATGTTGACGTTCCCTTGTCACCATCTTACGGTGTTTATATATCTCAACTTGTACGATTCGCTCGTGTATGTAACAATGTTTTAGATTTTAACGAGATAAATGTATGTATTACTGAAAAATTATTACACCAGGGTTTTCGATATCACAAACTAGTCAAAACATTTACTAAATTTTATCATCGGTATAAGGACATCATTCGTAAATATAGCTCAACATGCAGAGTTCTTATACGTTCAGGTATTTCACATCCCATTTTTTATGGAAATATTCTTTATAAAGCACAAAGGTGTCAGTATTCACCTCAAAAACTAACAAAACCTTTGAATAGACTTATTAAGAAGGAATATAGTTACAGGTCATTAAAGATTGCATATGTTGGCTTTAATATTGATTCACTTATAGGGTCTTTGCATCGGAAATAAACACATTTATTTAAAAACCAGTTGTTAGCATGACACGGGTTATGTTCTTTTCATATATGTTATGATGGTATGATACTAAACCCCTAACGGGAAGGATTGTGCCTGATGTTCATATGATGAAATCATAATCTTTCAGTCAGTTTAATTGAAGTCTGGAGCTGGCATGTCAGTTAACTGCTAGTAGTATGTTGTTATTTATGTATTATTGTCATTTTGTTTATTTTCTTTGGTTACATCTTCTGACATCAGACTCGGACTTCTCTTGAACTGAATTTTAATGTGCGTATTGTTACACGTTTACTTTTCTACATTGGTTAGAGGTATAGGGGGAGGGTTGAGATCTCACAAACATGTTTAACCCCGCCGCATTTTTGCGCCTGTCCCAAGTGAGTAGCCTCTGGCCTTTGTTAGTCTTGTATTATTTTAATTTTAGTTTATTGTGTACAATTTGGAAATTAGTTAGGCGTTCATTATCACTGAACTAGTATATATTTGTTTAGGGGCCAGCTGAAGGACGCATCCGGGTGCAGGAATTTCTCGCTACATTGAAGACCTGTTGGTGACCTGCAGTTGTTTTTTTTCTATGGTCGGGTTGTTGTCTCTTTGGCACATTCCCCATTTCCATTCTCAATTTTATCATAGATCGAAAACAAACTGACAATGACATGGCTAAAAAAGAAAAAGATAAACAGACAAATAATATTACACAAGACACAACATAGAAAACTAAAGACTAAGCAACACAAACCACAGCAAAAACTCCGGATGATTACAGATGCTCCTGTATTCATTACAAAGATCCAATACAACACATATAGTTATATTGTCACGTGACAAAACACTCAACATTCTTTATTCAAGCAGTCACTTATAACCATTAAAATGAAGTTTAGGGCACTGGAAATATGACAGACAAAATCTTCGGCATAACAGGACCATTAGTATAATCAAGGAATTTTTTAGAATATTATTGTTTACAAAACAAACTTTGAATTTTTCGAAAAACTAAGGATTTTCTCATCCCAGGATTAGATCACCTTAGCCGTATTTGGCAAAACTTTTTGGAATTTCGGGTCCTCAATGCTTTTCAACTTTGTACTTATTTGGCTTTATAACTATTTTGATCTGAACGTCACTGATGAGTTTTATGTAAACGAAACGCGCGTCTGGCGTATCAAATGACAATCCTGGTACATTTGATAACTAATTAGTTTTAGAGCTATTGCTATTATGGATTAGGGAAATGTATGCCTTCAATTCAAATATTTTGAATAATTTACTAAATGTCATTAAAATGGTTTATTTTTTCACATGAAAATATAAAATAAATATAGTTAGCATAACAAAATAAATAATAGAATATACAATATGGCATACAATTGTGTAGACTATGACATTAGACACTATCTTTACTTGGTCATAGTAATATGTGAATGTTGAGTTTTACCGTTCAGTAAGATTCTTAAATAATCCGTACATAAGAATTCCCATTTAGGACCATTGTCCATAAGTTGCAAAACTTCTTATAATAACTTTAAACGCAATTGTTTCTTTGAAATTGACAACAATTGAATGCAGATATAACAAGAAATGTTAATCTCTCTGTAATAGTACAATATTGAATCGTTTGCTCTGTTCAAGGAATGATGAACTTGTATTTAAGTAGTCCCTTATTTAACACAAGAGATGATTCAACTATTGTTCTTACTTTTAAACAACATGCATTTCTTCGCAGACAAATGGTCCAAGGAACGTCAAGGAAATTAACTATCACATATTTTGTGAGGAAACGCGGTATGTTGAATATGAATTTGAAAGGAATTTTGATTTCTTCAATGACTGGACCTACACTTTAAAAGGTTTAACGTTTAAGATTGTATTTCCCATTTTTACAGAACGTGACAATTTGCCTTCCATGTCCTCTACGTGTAACTGAAATATGCTCTTGGTTATGCTTCAGTGAATATTTTAAGTTTTTCTCACAAAAGCACACAACAAATTGAATTTGATCATAACATTGTAGTCAAACACATTACAATTGTTTCTTTTTCAAGTAATCAATTGTTCTTTGGTTTAAAAGTCTAGTTGTTATTCTTTTTCTGTGGTTCAAATACCATAACATCCTGCAAAAGAAAATACATCAGAAATATAACTTTTTACAATGAATAATATAGCATTATTGAAAAGTCATTTTTTTTAATTCTGTTTGCTACAACTGGATGGTTACTATTGCTATCTGATTATTTTTTTTGGGTAACAAATTATTTGGTACTTACAAAATTCAGTGAATACAATTTGTTTATTTATTATTATATTATCGTACTAAACATACTTAAAACTTAGGTTGTAACAAGTACTCTGTAAAGCACAGATTACTTAAATGTTGATCCAGAGGGTACCTAATAGGAGCTTTTCTTTATAGAATATTTAAATAAACGCAACAGTATTATACCTCTGTTCCATGACACACATAAACTTTTAGTATTCAGAGTTTATCATCGTTTTTGATGCAGTAATTGCAGGTAAGTGCTAAAAGCATTTACCTTCATCATTGTTATTCATTTGTGATACATGCAAGTGGATAATAGTCGTATTTACTATATAGAGTAAGGCAAATTAAAATTAAAAAAAATTTGACCAAAAAATGGCATGTACATAATCATGATAATAGTGTTGTCATATACCAACTTAATATATATATATGTATACAAATTGTTTATATTCACTGTTATATAACTTACAATCATGAAGCACGCACAGACAAACAACGCTTTTTCCTTAACGTCCATTCCTGGAACTGTATAAAATATATATTGTATTATTTCATTAAATTCAATAAAATGTGCCATCCGCTTATTAAATCCGTCTCATTGAATTAAAGGTGAGCAACGTTTCACTTCTATTGTATTCTTTTAATCTAAGAAAATTTTTTTCAATTGGAGAACATATTATTTTTTATTCAAAATTAAGTATAACAATCCGCAAAAATTCTATCACATATTTTGTTTCTACAAAAAAACTGCATCAGAAAAAGTATTTGACATTATTTGAAAGGAATTATTCATCTTTCAATATTTGATATATATTTCAGGGAGATAACTCTTCAAATCATTAATGCGTTTGTGATTGCTTACAATATATTTATGAAAATGGTTGATACAAACGTACTGGTGATTTTAAGAGTTATTTCCCCTTAACCTAGGTCTGCAATTCTTAAATGGTGTAAATATTTAGAGGTATATCTTATGATAAGAGAATTTAACTTACATTCACAAACTAACAAATCAGCTCTGGTACAACATTCTCTGACCCATCCGGCCCATTTCTTGTAAATTCTTGGACTTAATCGGTTTCCTGATTTGACATCATGAACCTTGAAAAATAACCAATATATTATTTTGTTATTCCTGATATTAAACTTTCTGATTTATCATAGACTGGGATAATATAATTTTGATTATGGTTTAGATTTTTGGAAATTTGGGCTACAATATAAACACAATGTTATCATTGAAATGATTATATTAACTAATATTTGCATTTATTAAATGCGCATAAAGCGCTTTTTATGCTAACTGAATTGCTTATCATATAGAAATGCTATGAGAAAAGCAGGTACATGTACATAAAACAACTATAGAAATTAATGTTCTCTAATTATTGATAATATCCTTTAATATGAGCAACACCTAAATGATTTCAGAAAGAGCACATAAGTATTCTTACTTTGTCATATAAAACAACACTTTTTAAATATAATGTGTAAAGCTATAATTTCGTTACACACTTTCCTTTCTATTCTTAATAGTTTCTTTTTAAATATGTTTTTGTTGCTGGTGCTGTCATTATTTCACGCTGATCATACAATTTGGATCAGTACTCTATGGTTAATATCACACCTCAGGAATATAAGTGACATCGTGAATGGTTAAATGCCATCATATGATGAATCCTTTATGAATCCGTAGAGGTCAGTAGGTTTCAAAAGGTATTATGACTTTACGGCTATTATTAATGAAGACGTCATATATTATTAATGCTACTGTATTTCACTGTCAAGTATAGCACATTCACTTACATAAAAATTAATGTCATCGATACAGCAAACACAGAATATTGGGCAACATTTACTCCATATATCATACAGCTTCACACGGTTGGCATCGTATAGTGCTAGATTCATCTTCCATTTGGAACCCCTGAAATCAAAGATCAATTCAATAAGCTTAATTAATCAAACATTCTTGGGTGTTTGTCAAGGATAAAGGGGTTGTTCTACCACTAATGTGCATCCTCAAGGGATTTTTGATGATGTGAATACTTGGCTATTTATATAGGGATTATACGATTACCAGACAAAAAAATCATGATTATTTGATTATTTGATAATCAAGGACTGCATGATTATTTGATAAACAAGGACTGCATGATTATTTGATAATCAAGGACTGAATGATTATTTGATAAACAAGGACTGCATGATTATTTGATAAACAAGGACTGCATGATTATTTGATAAACAAGGACTGCATGATTATTTGATAATCAAGGACTGCATGATTATTTGATAAAAAAGGACAACATGATTATTTGATAAACAAGGACTGCATGATTATTTGATAAACAAGGACTGCATGATTATTTGATAAACAAGGACTGCATGATTATTTGATAATCAAGGACTGCATGATTATTTGATAAAAAAGGACAACATGATTATTTGATAAACAAGGACTGCATGATTATTTGATAAACAAGGACTGCATGATTATTTGATAAACAAGGACTGCATGATTACTTGATAATCAAGGACTGCATGATTATTTGATAAACAAGGACTGCATGATTATTTGATAAACAAGGACTGCATGATTATTTGATAAACAAGGACTGCATGATTATTTGATAAACAAGGACTGCATGATTATTTGATAAAAAAGGACAACATGATTATTTGATAAACAAGGACTGCATGATTATTTGATAAACAAGGACGGCATGATTATTTGATAAACAAGGACTGCATGATTATTTGATAAACAAGGACTGCATTTGTAATTATTTGATTATTTGATAAACAAGGACTGCATTTGTAATTATTTGATTATTTGATAATCAAGGACTGCATTTGTAATTATTTTATTACATTGTGATTATTTGATTACTTGGACACCCCATGAGGGGCATCAGTAACAGGCAATATATATATATAATTTCTGGCGTCCGGTGCGCTTTTCTGGATTTAACGCGAACAGTTTATTTCAAAACCACAAAGTTTGACAGCCAAGAATATATGACAAGTATGACATAAACAATTAGAAAGTTAACACATATCACCATGGAAGTTAAATCAAAATATAATGTTCCATATGACCAATATGGATCGAAGAAGAATACCAAAACATATCTTAGATACACTTTGCATAAGGGAGTTGGAATCCTCGTCTAAATTATTTATTGATTTATCAACGGGGAATTCAGAAAACAAATATAAGAAAACACTCCTACTGAGCTGCTGATAACACCAAGAACTAAAAGTCAACACTCAGGATCATTGACCAGTTAATGCAATTACCACCAAGAAAATTTCTTTTGTCCGAAGCCCTTTTCTGCATTAATTATTAAATTGACCTAGGTTATCTTTACCTCAGACCCAACCACGATAAACATTGCAGAAACTAACTCATTTCTTATTCTCGTCGTAAATGGCCATATGAACCCTGATTAAATACCGAATTGGGAACTCGTAAGTGAGGTACCGTCAAAAATAAAACTAACTCATGTTTAATCCTACACTTAAATCAACATACGAATCATGAACACAAACAGTATCGGGAACTCTAAAGTGCAGAATCGACAAAAAAAACGAACTAATGGATTATCCTACTCTTTAAACTGAACATATGAACCCTTAAGGCACGTCTATGGAAAATTGATTAAAAAAAAGAAAATAAAGAAGTTAGAACATAATGATACTTCATTTGAATGAATTGTACAAATGAAAACTTACTATAATAGTTTAATTAACTATTTAACCTTGTTAAAGCAATTAGCACTTGAATTCATATTTGAACGAATTCAGCCTAAAATATAGGGTTTAAACAAGGCAGATAATATACCTAGTGACAACTTATTCTGATCGAAGCGAGGACTTCATTAGTCTAACTTTAAAAATCTTTTATCAAAGGGGAAACAACCATATATAGTTATTAAAATACCATTGTAAAATTCGGTTGATTAAACAGTGGAGGGATACACTTACTGTTGTCTAATATATCCAATCAGATTACCAGGTGGAGCTTCGACGGTCATTTCCCATCCACAATGGTCACCATTTGCACACCAACAACACCCTGCACAACATTTAAATTCTCTCTCACATTTTATAACTTCCTGTGAAGAAAAATCAACTTTTTACTTAATGTAAAATCAATAAAATCTATAAAATAAGTTGTGCATGATACAAATTTAGAAAAATTCTCCTGTAATTGATAACATGGATAATGTAGAATTTCTGTCAGTTTGAACTAATTTTGCAATTAAAAAACAAGCACTGGAAATATTTCCTCGTACAAACCTTACTGTATTAAATGTAAGTAAATAGAGAATCATTTTGGAGTTTGTGACAATGGTGTGTTACTTAACGCAACTCAAAAATCTGTTCTAAATGGCATTTGGTTCTACCACTAAAAAGGAAAAACGATGTTATAGTGGTTATGACAAGTGTATGATTAAATTTATATACAAGTTTCATTGTGTCAGCTATAACTAGTATATTCCTTACCCTGCCGTCGTTCATTGTAATGTGCATTTGAAATCCTCGGTTTGGTCCACAGCATATTCTGTTACAACATTCAGATTCTGAAAAATAGGATTTAAATCTTATAGGAAAGTAGATACCAACGGGAAATCAAATATCAGTGAAAGAATGATTGACGGCCTATGAACAGACCAGACGACATTCAAATTCACACAAAACAAAACACCACACAAAAAACATTGAATGGAGTTGACGCGGCAAAACACTGCATTTTTGAAGTAAAATATTTGAGATATCATCTTTTGTAAGATGTATGGGTTATATTGTCTAAATGCAAATGTTGTGTCTTTTATGAATTATAGATGTACAGCCATATCAACAGAACTTTATCAAGGTCATGTGTAAATATTGATAAGCGCTACACGTGAAATCTTTGTTGAGTACTAGTATATATATGATCGTGTGTCGGCTAGTTTACAGGATGCAATGTCTCTCTAGTTACACACGTCACCCTTGCAGGACAAAGGCTGCAAATGGAAATTTTCCGGTCTATTTTTGATAATGACTTAACCGGGTGTAGAGCCCAATAAGTGTTGTAAGACTTTAGTAGCTCTCCCAAGGCCAACATACTAACATGAGACCAAAAACATGTCAGTCAATCAACGCCTATAATTATTGATATGAACCCTGATTTATAATTACTAGACGAAAAATATGACTGGATTTTTGTTTTTGGACAGTTCAACATTTGACAGGTCTTTCTAGCAAAGACACGTCTCACTGTAGCAACATAGTAGCAGCTAAATTCCAATTTCCAAATCTTTGTTGGTGTTTACTTCACCGAGCCTTGAATCCCGTTTGTGTTCTATGACCTTCTAGATCTCAAGGCGAGTATAATGCCACAAAACGTTAGAGAAGTTGTTGCCCGTACAGTTTGTATAGAGTGAAGCTTTATAAAACACGTCAATTTTCCCCGAACTGATCATTGTTGTAGAATATCATTGTAATACCTTCTTGTGCAAAATAAGCTCTCTGTCCGCTAGCATTCTCAACGCTGTATCTGTTTGGCACTTCTAAAGCCGTGTTTGTTAAAACTGTGAATAAATAATGTAAAGTTGAGATGTATTAGAACTGAGAGAATTGAAAATTTATTGGAATGCATCCTTTAAATTGAAAACAAAATATTATATTCATTACGCCCTCCCCCAGCCCACAAACCCCATAAAAATTTCTATTCCTTCTAAAACCAAAGACGGTATCATTTTAAATACACATTTATTTTCTAACATAAAGTGAGGACATTGTTATGTTGTATCATATCTTCCTCTTATCATTATCAATACGGGATTAAAACCATATCTACATTTCTATTAAGATATACATGTTAGCTTATATATATTACATTTAAAAACAAACAAACGAAACAAATAATTATCTGTATATATATATATATATATATATATATATAAAAGTCTATAAAAAAAACCAACCAGCAAATTTACTATGTACCGGATCGTCTAAAATAGGCGATACTATGCAGATAAGGAAAAAATTATATCAGTCTAAAGATTTGCACAACGGTACTGATATAAGATGTTATAATACGAAAATGTTGTTATTAAATCGTGTTGACAAATATTTCGGCTCAACAAATGGCCTTCTTCAAGTGTCACAAAGAAGTTATATATATATACAACTCGTCTAAACATCAACCCAACAATGTTAGATCTGTAAAGGACAAGGTATGATAAGAGGCGTTTTTGGCCCCCTTCCCAAATAAGTTTATATATGCATCATTGATAGCCTTAGTGTAGAAACTATTCAAAACTATGATTTTTTTTATGTTCCGGTGAAAGGAAGGTTGCCTAGCAACGGTTTAAATAAATAGCCAAATTATCACATATGCATTGCTTTCTCATTACACATTAGCATAATTCAAAATAATATTGTTTGTTTAACACTTACTTAAGTTTGCAAATGAAAAGTCACTTCAATTTCAGTTTAAAAAAATGCTTAGCAACAACCTAGCAACAAAAATTTTGCCTAGCAACGGTTAAAAAATTTGTAATTTCGGCCATATGGGGTATAAATATAGCAATATTTAAAGATTAAGCTACTGTAAATGATTTTTCTTTCATATATATGATGTCTGAGTCATCATTATTTTATTCAAGAAAATGAAATTGACCATAGCAACCTAAAAGTTGCTTAGCAACAACCGAAAAGGATAGAAATTAAATTGAACTACAAAAAAAAACCATTTGATTTTTAATTGTACAAATTAGAGTAAAATCAGGTTAGATTGGTTAATACATGCAAGAATAATTAGCAGTAAGAAATGAAAGCAAGTCAATTGTATATCATGCTGATAAAACGATTAGCAACCAAAATAGTGCTTAGCAATGGTTAAATAATTATTTTTTTTTGTAAACAGAAGTAGGTTTTTGGCATTATTATTACATCTTGATGATGTAAATATTAAATCATATGCTGTTACCAAAACAGGGTTGAGATCTTAAAAAAAAACAAATATTTAACCCCGCCACATTTTTGCGCATGTTCCAAGCCAAGAGCCTCTGACCTTTGTAAGGGATTCGAACCCATGCTACTGTGATATCGTGACACCAAATTGCCTGCACTGCAGCCGTCCCGCTAAACCACACGACCACCTGGGCTCTCAAAAAAGAGCTTTCGCTGGCCGTGTGTTACCTTTCCTCGTCAGTTTTAATCTAGCGGCGTACTACAGTACATGATATATAAGGCATGAAGATGTTATTGTTACAGATCAGCTAAATTATCTATAGTAAAGGATCCTACAAATTAATGTAATATACAGAAAATAATTATATTTATAAGTTCGTCTGAGTCAGTGACAACTCTACAACAGATGTATCCATCGGATCGCCATCAATGATGGTGATACATGGCTGTGAACATAATGTATATACAACTCGTCTAAACATCAACCCAACAATGTTAGATCTGTAAATTTGCTTTCGCAAATTTTTGGTTCTTCCCTCGCCGGGATTCGAACCCATGCTACTGTGATATCGTGACACCAAATAGACTGCACTGCAGGCGTCCCGCTAGACCACACGACCACCTGGGCTCTCAAAAAAGAGCTTTCGCTATATATATATTTCTTTACTTACTTTCTAATAAATCAACTTTCTGATTGAGATAAACTTCGTCCATCTGAGCCAAATATTCAAGTCCAGGAGGGCATCCAATGGGAGGAGCAGCGCCAGAGCTGCTAAACCCACTTTTTTCTTGACCTGAAATGAAATTATATAGCCATATAGTTTAGTTCTAATTAAAATGAATACCATATTCAAAGTTAGAATATAAAATTAGAGGTCAAGTCAAAGTACCAAGGTAATGTACGCTAACTTATCTTTATAAAGATGTTGCAGACAATAAGGGGCATGTTGAAAGTTAAAGACACCGAAACTTGAATAATATTGTATGTACATTTATACAGATATATACCACTTTACTAGTATTATTTTTTAAATTAAGACTTAATGATTAATATACAAAACAAACAAGCAATTGGTTAGAACAACTTTAAAATAACATGTATCGATTATAAAATCATAGATTCTTCAACTCTATTTTTCAGTAAAGTAAATTTGTTGCTTTCCTTTTTAATGATTGAAAATGACACCAAAACTTCTGATGTATGATTCATTCCGTGTGTAATAGAATACTGTCTGCAAAATATAGATTTTACAGCTTTAAATACTAAAACATTAGTCCAATGCAACCAATAGGTCTTCAACACAGCGCGAAAATCTCGCACCGAATGCGGACTTCAGCTGGTCCTTAAACAAAAAATCCAATTAAGTCGGACTGTTTTGGCCTTTTTAGCTTTATGACCCTATGAATGTAAAATTATCATACGATAACATTAGAAAATGTTTCGAATTATTGGATTTTAAAAAAACTTTTAAATTCTATTTCAACAAAGTAGTAAAAAAGTAATATTTACATGAAATAAATGCTGATTTATCAAGTTATTGTCATATGTCATGTATGTGCTAAATAAATAGTCTAAAATTAAACTCATAACTCTCCAACTCTTTAAAATAGACGATGATGTATGAAAAAAAGAAAGAAGTGATAAATCTTCAAGATAAAGGTAAAAAAACCATTAACATTGGATTCTTGTTCTTTTGTGAAACAATAGTGTGCCTGTGTCAGCCAACTACAGAATAGTCTTTAAAGCATGCGTACTAACAGTCAAATGTATTATTGAAACGGAACAAGGGGATGCGCAGATATGATTATTAGTGGAAGATATTAGCAAGCAAAATCGAGGGAATTGTGCAAATGATGATACAAGCATAAAAATAAGCACGAAGCATCATTATTATATACTTTTTAAGAAAAAACTGCTGGATGAAACAAAATCATGTTTTGAAGATGGCCACGTCTTTTTTTAAAAATGGCTGTTTTTTCGAGTTCAAAAATACTTATTTTTCTACAAAACTTGTTCCTTGACCTTCTTTTAGTGAAAAATAGTTTATGGTTTGGTTTCGACATTCCTTGCATTTGACGTATTTAATAGAAATAAATATTTGACTCTTCATGGTTTGCGCATGTGCGAAAATGTAACAAAACTCACACATAAACATTTGAACTATTTACTATTTACTTGGTGCTTTTTGATTTTTAATGATATTATGAATTGGTTTGATAAAATTATTTAAGGTTATGAAAAAAATGCGTTTATCAATTTTGCGCATGTGCAATCTATTTATAGACATACAGAGCGATTTGCACCTACTACCAGGGCACACTGATGTAAATCATAGTTCATGTAACAGAGGAGGATTTGAATTTCGTAAACATATTTTGGTCGTCATTTCATTCCTCTAGAAATTATACTCTTCTATTCAATAACTGTAATTTCTATGATGCCACTGTTTGAAAACATGCCCATTCAGTTGAATTGATCAATCATACGATGGATAGGTGAAAAAAAGTGGTTAAACTTTCAAAATCCTGGCCAAACATCAATTATAGCTGCAGATCAACCACTTTTAGTATTGGGTAAGTAAGTTCAGTATGAATGGCCAGATTTGTACGGAGAAGATAAGGTTATCGTTTTGTTTGGTGGAAAGTACATTAAAATGGCTTGTTTTAAAATTCACTCGGATATATTGCCTGAAAATAGATGGACTTGTGCCTAACTGAAGCCGACATTGCAACACCTAGCGTCACATTATTTTCATATATATTCAAATAAACCTAGGTATAGACATGCGAATCGGACAACTGCGTGTGTTTTGCTTGAACAATTAATGACTCTGTGTCGTTTGATTATTTGATAGACTGGTGCAAGGAAAGACAGTCATCTTTACCACAGTTTAATATTTGTTGTTCAATTGTATAATTGTGAATTAAAAACTTTTGTTATTTCGGTGGTACGTCCATTGTATGAGTCAGATATCGTACATCACAAACAATCCATATCAAGCATGATACCGTAATTTGATGGTCCAGATTATGAACAGTATGTTTGACGGTTACGGATCCATCTCCGAGATATGACTTGCCTTCACGAGCATTTACAACAAGGTGACAATGGTAATTTCACTGTACGTACGACCAGAAGGTTTTTTTCTTATATCACAATTGATCAGGCACAAATACAGAATAATGCAATTGTGAAGATCGATGTTGGTGCCACCGTAGATCCCCTTGAGACGATGGATGGATGGATATCAGTAGACTGGTAGATGATTTTGAACGAAATAGTGGCTAGAGGTATAGGGGGAGGGTTGAGATCTCATAAACATGTTTAACCCCGCCGCAATTTTGCGCCTGTCCCAAGTCAGGAGCCTCTGGCCTTTGTTAGTCTTGTATGATTTTAAATTTTAGTTTCTTGTGTATAATTCGGAGTTTAGTATGACGTCCATTATCACTGTACTATTATGCATATTTTAGGGGCCAGCTGAAGGACACCTACGGGTGCGGGGATTCTCGCTACATTGAAGACCCATTGGTTGCCTTCGGCTGTTGTTTGCTCTATGGTCGGGTGGTTGTCGCTTTGACATATTCACCATTTCCTTTCTCAATTTTATTTAGTCATTCTAAAACAGATGGACGACATCATGAAAACTCTAACGAAAACACAAAATGATTTTTTTTTAAAGTGTCAAAGGCTTTCTAAAGTGATGACCGAGTTTGAAAATCCATCTTCTGATTTTACTTTCTTCTAGAACAGTCGTAAGATTTGTACAAAGAAAATAATTGACTCGGAGGCAGGTGAGATATGTATATAAACTCCAAGATATTGGGTCCGAACAATTCGAAGATCTTTTTAAGTAAATGCAAAACGAAGGAAAATCTGCATTCTATAACCAGATAAAAAAGAACAATTTCCTATTATAGCCGTAAAATGAAACTGGAAATGGCTATGTCAAAAACCAAAGCTGAAGAACATGAAAAGTTATTGCAATCTCTTTTCTAGACTTTTTATTTTTTGTCAAAGTAGACAGTTTGACTTGGAAGATTTCTTTATCCATGAAAACAAAATTACTTCTCTGTTTTTGTCTACGGATGTCACTTTAAACAGTTATTAAATCGCAGCAAATGGGTATACTTGAACCATTGTGCGATTTGCCATCAACTGATCCAAATTCTGACGCATTAACCGATTGGGGGTCAGCAATGGTCAATTCCATGCCACCACGTGCAAAACTTTTTGGTGATTATGCAATGGATGTCATACTGCCTCACATAAAATCTTGCACCGATAAGTATTGAAGAGAAGACATTGTATTTGATCATTTAAAGGCTGGACCGCGAAAAATGCAAGGTGCTGGTGCTAGACTGAAAGTTGTTGGTTCTAATAGAACGCCAGGGATTTGGAGTGGTTTTCTTTGTGTCGATGGCAACAACACGGAATGATTCAAGTTTGTTGCCGACAGAATTACTTCTTTAGAGACTTATAATTGTTGTTATGTTACTCAAGGTGAAATGTTCTTTGCAATTTTAATACGGATACTTCCCAGCTATCCCTTTATAACTAAGAACAAGCAGATACACGTATGTTTGTCCATGATAAGCTTGCTACGGAAAATGGTTGATAAAAGTAATTTTAAGTAGTACTGATACAGATGTAGTAGTATTATTATTGCAGATCTCGCAGTATTAGGTATGGACAAAGTGTGGATAGGTTTTTGAGGAAATAAAGACTTTCGATGGCTTCATGTATATGACATATCAAATGTGATTGGTCCTTGTGCAGCTGCTATTATTTCCTTCCATGCATTCTGTGAATGTGACACTGTGTCAGCATTTGGTGGGAAAGTGAATAAGTCAGCTTGGCAGACATTGGAATTATTTCCAGATGTTAAGAATGTTGTTGCTCACTTTAGTTTTGTATGAAGGCAGATACATGGACATCATAAAAGCATTTGCTTTCATTATGTACGGCAACATCAACACTTGCTGTTAACAAGGCACAATCTGAATCATTTGTCAGGAAGCAGCGCCCTTATGATGATATTCCCCCTACAAGATGGTCTCTTCCGGCTCACATCGAAAGAGAAGCATATCAAAGTGGGCTCAACCGGATGTGTGCATTCGACAGGTACACATACAATGTACCAAGTCATGAACACTGGGTTTGGATGAAAGAAAAACAAGCACTGACAGTTGGAAACCAAAATGAACTTCTTTGGCTGCAATTGCACCCTCGTATCAGATCAGAATCTTTTGAAAAGCGGATGCAAAAATTCAAGCGTTGTTGATAACTGTAAACGATTCCATATATATGTCTACCTTGTACGCGTTTGTGTTGGCAACTGACAGATAATATTACGAAATGTAGCCATTTTAAACGTAATTGCCGCCATTTTTTTTTACCGGAAGTAACTTTTTCGTCATTTATGTATTGTATTATCGTACTTTAGGAACTGTTATTTACGTTTTATTAAAATTGACTTTGGATTATACCTATAGCAAAGCTTTCAACGGATTTACGAAATGTAGCGAATTGGATATGACGCCATTTTTAAAATGCGCGGTGGCCATCTTGTAAAAATGAAAAAATTTTATGGCCAGCAGCTGATTTTTTTTAATTATCGTTTAGTCAACCTCTTTACCAAATTTCATGCTTGTATCACGATTTGCACAATTATCTCTACAATATCTCCCACTATATTGGGTAGTGGTTGAAAGAAAAGCAATATCTGAGGGTAATGTGATTATGTGCATTCAACGTCTACCTATCCCCGACCCAAAAAATCTTAATTTACTTCAATAATGTTTCAAGTAATATTAATTGGTAAGATAATTATATAGAGCTATATTTTGTTTTAATTTGTTTCTATAATTAATACTTTTCCGTATCGGACATTTATCCTACAGTTTTATGATTAATTACACTGGTACCAACTGTACCTTTTTAGTTTCATAACTTGACATTCCATTCGAATTTATCGATTTGCTTTATATTAATAGTAAGCTTTTCAGTATATTAAGGTAACCATTTTTTTGTTGTTGTTAAAACAGGAAAAAAGGAAAATGCATAAAAATAAGTCACTTTGTGAATATAAATTCAATAGTCTTGTATCGGATATGTTCTGTTATTGATCCAAATCTTATCAAAGTGTATAACATAAACAATATGTGCTTCAAGATATTATTTACAATTTCAGTGACCTATACTCAGGAAAAGGCAAGTATTGTTCGATTATCTAAAGCAAATATTATTTTGGTATGAGTTGGTTTTTTTAGCCATTTTACTCACCTACAATTGAGGAATATCCAGCAAATCTGGCCCCTCCTAGGACTAGGCAATGTATATGTAGTTTGATATATTAAAAAGATATTCATTGATACTGCTTTTTAAAATGAGAATGTATATACTTCGCAACTCCATTTATTTAAACAAATGTTAACTTGGTTTACCGTTTTAGACTATATACATGTAGATATAAGAAGTTGTGGTATGAGTGCCAGTGAGACAACTCTGCACCGAAGTCACAATTTAAAAAACAAATAAACCAGTAGATTACGTCAAAGTACAGCCTTCAACACGGAGCCTTGGCTCACACCGAACAGCAAACTATAAAAGGGCCCCAAACATGACTAATGCAAAACCATTCAAACAGGAAACCAACGGTCTAATCTATATAAAAAACGAGAAACAGTTATGAACCAAATCAACAAACGGCAACCACTGAACAACAGATATGCCCGTTTTTGTTTTCATGAAAAAAGTGACGGTACATGTAATATATCGATCGGATGTCAATAAGGAGCAGAAGAAAAAAAAACAATCGATTTTTAGGAGGTCCCTATTGCAAGCCCGTTTTATAAGTATAAGACTGGTTGTCTTGTCTTTATATTTTCTGTGTTATGATTTGATGACTGTGGTCTGCACATCTTTTAGTTGTTTCTTTGTGTATGTTTCATAAATTTCCTTAAAGTTTATAGAACGCCAGGATTTGTTTCATAAAATCTTAAATCATATCAAATTGAGAAATATTGTTAAATAATACTAAATTGCCTTTATGTTCAGAATGACCTTTTACATGTACAGAACATAACTAAAAGTCGATGACCTGGCCTGTGAAGAGTCAATATACTATGAACTAGTAATGGCTGGGTGGAAACATACATTCAGGAATTTTGAGATTCCGATTATAGCAACACGATAATGTAAAAGAAATCTAAAAAGCCATTGTATATAATGTACATAATTGGCCAGTGTACGTTGATAATTTTACTTTACGACGTTATCGATCCTTGTAGTAAAACACATATATACAAATGACCACAGCATTGTTTTTGATCCAGGTGTAGTTTAAGTTTGGCATTCTAAACATGTGCATGTATTAGTTAAATATTTGTTAACTACAAACACATAAATATTTATTAATACTTGGACCAAACCCATGGGCCATTTCTGAGCTAACTTTTTATTTTAGCTTAAGTACGCAATAAATAATGTATACCCTAATATGTTTGAAGATATATAATGAGTTTTGTGTGTAAATGAGGCGTGCAGCCTGTAGATCTACACAAGGATGATGAAAAAAATATCTTAAATCGATATACAGCCACAACATAAAATATCGGAGATTTGTAAGATTGTGAATGAGACAACTTGACTATTTACTAAATCGCAAATGTGTGTGTATAAGCAAATCAAAGGTCATTATACGGCCCTAGTGGGCAGGACCCCATGGCATACTACAATAGATTGAAGCATAAAAGGTTATAAATTATGTTGCAAATATGTTTATAAACTAGGGCCAGTTTTTTTTGTCAGTATAACGTGTAAGGTAAAAAGAAAAGATGCATGAAGAGAAGGTCTCTCTCTTTTTCTGTACCAAGTGGATTTTAAAATAACATTGAAAGTATTTAAATTTATTTATTGTATGGGATATTAATTATAATCTTTCAGCTCGTCATAATCTATTTAAATATTCACAGAGTAAAGTTTATCGACAAATATTTATGGGAATTGCCATTGTTAAAATATAATAATCTTGTTTTATTAAATCTATCTTATTATTTAATGTACAGTTTTTGTACTCGTCTATATAATACATGCACATGGACCATAAAGCATCTATACGATAGTGGCCTATTCTTTTCTTTTCTTACCACTGTTTTAACTTGATCTTTGAATGCACTTAATTATGCTGTTCAATGAACTTCATTTTATTAACCACATGCCTGTATGGATATATATCTTTCATGGATACAAGCAGAATTTAAATTCCATTTGCATACATGTCCAAACGGTTGCAACAAGAAACAAATGTATTTGCATGTTAGGACAACGTTCCCTCTGCTTTTCGTTTAATTAGGATCTTGATTGAGTCTTCTCGTTTGTATTTGTGTTTAAATGTGTGTTACTTACCAGGCTGTGAGGTTACTGCGCTAGACATCTTTGTTTTTTAATTACGTTCTGAAAATAAAAACATAGAATTGTTTACCAATATTATAAAATTAAGTTTATTTCCTGTACTGCCATCCGCCCTGAAATGTTATTATCATAGGTTTTATATAGTATTATATAAAAATGGTATTTCTTTTTACAAATGAAATATGGTGTTTTTACTGCCAAAAATTGCAATGAAATTTTATTAAAGACAAAATGAATTCTATATTCAAAATATATATGACTTGTAACTGTATTATATTTATAGAGATTGGTTTATAGTCTGTCAATAACTCTTATAGAGTGGGTCTTGTTGTTAACCTGTGTATAACTATGATAACTCTGATAGAGTGGGTCTTGTTGTTAACCTGTGTACAATGTATAACTATGCTGTTTAATTTATCTGTAACAAGTGGTGATACATATCGAGAGGAATTTTCTGTTTGTGTCGTTTGGGCTGCTGTCTAACTGAAGTTTACCCCCACATCTCCTTTCATTCATGTATGAATAACCATTGATGTTAAAAGCTAGGGCCTATGTATTTATACAGCAACGCGAAAAGACTGATTTGATAAACCAAAATACTGAACCTGGTTTATTAAGCAATGATAAAAGACTGTTATGTTCATAATTAAGATAAACATTTTGATAAACAAATATATACTAAACCGTTTATCTGAACGTTTGATTTGCATCTGGTATATTATCCAGCAATTACGATAGAAGACATAGAAAGATCAGGGCGGAGGAAATATAATATAATTTCATATAACCTCCTTCAGTGGTATAACCATGGAATTAAAATTTAAATATTACTTCCATGGTATAACAAACAACGAGTTTGGATAGGCTATATCTTGTGAACTATAGTGTAAACGTTGAAGGGATGCCCAAGGGTCTAGTCTAACGAATTAAGGTTTTTTCTATTCAAATTATGATCATATATTCGTACTAAAAATGTTTGCAATATTTTCCGCCTCACTCACCCTTGTTTATAATAACTAGGCTTTAATACTTTGAACAACTATGTTATTAACCCGTTAATCCCTTTATCTTTACAATGATTAGTGTACTTCAATCTTATATGTATTCGTTATCAAATGATCGATTTTGTCTTAAGAGAAATTCAACGAATATTTTTTTGTCAGTTAAAACTATTAAATATCAAGGAAAAGTGTAACTAGAGAACTTCAAGCATCTCTAGCTATTTTTTTTCAACCTTATACATGTTATGGAAAATATTGTATTCAACAAAATAAATAACAGTTGATTAATACACATTCAATTAAAAATAAATACTTTACTGATAATATTATGTGTTTCACACTGACCAAGGGGTTTGTTACAATTTGCCGGGTTTACTATCCATACAAACCCAGAATTTTGTTTTACAATTTGCCGAGTTTACTATCCATATTTTCCATGGGGTTCGTATGGATATTAAACCCGGCAAATTGTAACAAACCCCTGTGCATTGACCATGCATCAAGTGACCAACGATTAAACACTATGAAAGTAATGATATAAAAAGGCCAATAGTTATTCATTGAAATTTATTTAACTAGAGTAATACACAAAAATATATATTTTTTGAAATATTCATTTAATTTATATCAAATAGTTTAAGATGAAAGATGACATCTTACCTGGAAACTGTTGATAGATGTTCTGTATGTATATCTGTTAAAAGTGTATGAACAGGTAGAATATACTGAATAGGTCAGTATCGGTACTTATATCTTAAGGTAAACATCAAATTTCGTAATAGCGATCAGTACGTCATTTGAAACAAATTTTTTTGTTATATATTTTTTTTTTAATGTTAACATTCACGCATGTGCAATTTATTGTTTAGTATAAGGATCCTTTATCATTGAGATGATACGCGGGTTGAAAAACTCTGTACGTTTAAAAATATATCACACTGGGTATTTAACGAGTTTGTGTATGTGTATGTATATGATATCTGTTATTTATAAATAAAAGCACATGACAGGTATTTTGAAATAAGTCACGAGGCCGATCGATCGGTCTGATTGGTGAGGTTAATTTATAGATTGCAGCTTTGTCATACTATATAAGTAAGTAAGTAAGTAAGTAAGTAAAACTTTATTTGGATTCGGCATATTGACAAACAATACAAACATAAGGCTGAGGCTCTAATGAGCTTTTCACCGAATATAGAAACATATGCAATAACAAATAAAACAAGGCATGCAGCATGCAATAAATAATAAAACAAGGCATGCAGCATGCAAATAATAAAAAGCAGCACCAAAAATTAACTCTAAGCAAATAGCATATCTATGTATCTTGCAAAAAAAAAAAACATATAATATATGAAGCACTAATTTTTTTTAAATTTGCAGTTAAAATTTATTTTTTTTAAATTTATGATTTATATTATAACATAGAAATTTCAAATCTTTCAAATTTTAAAATGTAAAAAATAAAATTTCAGTTGCAATGCAAGCTTTTAATGCAGCATAAAAAGCATAAATATTGTAACACAAATTATCTACAGGCAGAGGAAAAAGATTTTGTTTCACTCCAGGACTGAAAAAGACTCTTAAATTGTGAGAAGCTGTTAACAGTCCTGAAATGGTCTGGTAAGCTATTCCATAAAGGAGCAGCAGCAAAACTAAAAAAAAATTTCCATATGATGTAGTTCTTACCTGTGGTATTTCCAAAATATTACTGTATCTTAAAGAATATTTAGTGTGTTTAATTTGGAGTAAATTTTGTAAACATACGGGAGCAAAATTATTTAAAATCTTATAAGTCTCAAGTGCCATTGTCCTAATGCGTCTTACTAGTAGGGTTGGAACCTTTGTGTCTCAAAAAGAGTTTCACAGGATGATAAGTAGTCGTCATATACAAATCTTAATGCTCTCTCTTGTATTTTTTCAAGTTTTTTAGAATTTTTTCTATATGACGTTTTTTTATTAATTTAGTATGGCCAATATTGCAAATACATCGATCTAAATAAATCGGAAAATCGTGGGTGGAGAAACTTTCATATAGTGAGGCTCGCCGGCCTTCTAAGGTTTAGTATACATGTAACAAATGGACACATATGGCTGTATTTCACCCCAAAACTACTTTGAGATCAGACTAACCTGTGCATATGGAAAACTTGTAGGCCTCACCCTCACTGTCACTAGATATAATATAAAAATTAAATGCATTTTGAGTAATAGAGATCGGGAATATTTGGACTGTCACTGGGAAATGAGGGTACATATTGGTCACATAAACTTGTTTCATTCCATGGAATGGGTCTTCCCATGGATAGAAACAAGTGCCTGTGCACAGAAATGGTTTCTAGCAACACTACCAACAGGCAATCACAGTGCACACGAACATGATCAAAGAAAATGAGGTCAAGGTCATAAATACATGTACACCTTACAATCATTCAATACACTAATTATAGCTGACCTGTTGCTTAAAGATTTTAAGAAACAGACAACCAAGAAAACTAAACATTGACCAATGAACCATGAAAATGAGGTCAAAGTCAGATGATCTATGCCAGGCAGACATGAACATTCTTCCATACAACAAATATAGTTGACCATTGCTTATAGTTAAATAAAAACAGACCAAAACAAAAACATGCAACATAAAATATTTTCAAACACCAAATATTGTCAAAAACTTAACTTTGACTACTGAACGATGAAAATGAGGTGAAGGTCAGATGACACCTACCAGCTAGACATGTACACCTTAAAAAATCATTCCATACACCAAATATGGTAGACCTATTGCATGCAGTATAAGAAAACAGACCAAAACACAAAAACTTATCTATAACTACTGAACAATGAAAATGAGTCCAAGTTCAGATGACATCTGCTAGTTGGATATGTACACCTAACATTCCTCCATACACCGAATATAATACTAGGCCTATTGCTTATAGTATCTCAGATATGGACTTTACCACAAAAACTTAACCTTGTTCACTTATCCATGAAATGAGGCCATATCATATCAAGCAGTTGATAATTAACATATTGTGATGTTGACCAGAGGCATAGCATTATACAAGATCCCTAAAAAGGCAATATTTCACTTCAGCTTTGCAGTCAAGTAATAAGCTAAAGATTATATAATAATTTAATAATTAGCACCAATTTTTTTAAAACAGCTTTGAAGGCAATTACAAAATGTTATTGTAGAGTCAATCATTAACAGATTCTGGCAACTTTCTCACAAAATGTCAGTGTGGAGACACTCACTGAACAGATTCTGGCAACTTTCTCACAAAATGTCAGTGTGGAGACGCTCACTGAACAGATTATGGCAACTTTCTCACAACATGTCATTATCAAGACACTCATTGAAAAGGTTCTGCCAACTTTCTCACAAAAGTCAGTGTGGAGACTCATTAAATGTCAGTGTGGAGACACTCACTAAACAGGTTCTGGCAACTTTCTCACAACATGTCAGTGTAGACACACTCACTGAACAGATTCTGGCAACTTTCTCACAAAATGTCAGTGTAAAGACACTCACTGAACAAATTCTGGCAACTTTCCTACAAAATGTCAGTGTGGAGACACTTACTGAACAGATTCAGACATCTTTCTCACAAAATATCAGTGTAGAGACAAACACTGAACAGATTCTGGCAACTTTCTCACAAAATGCCAGTGTGACGACTCACAAAATGTCAGTGTGGAGACACTCACTGAACAGATTCAAACAACTTTCTCACAAAATGTCAGTGTGGAGACACTCACTGAACAGATTCTGGCAACTTTGTCACAAAATGTCAGTGTGGAGACACTTACTGAACAGATTCTGACATCACAAAATGTCAGCGTGGAGACACTCACTGAACAGATTCAAATAACTTTCTCACAAAATGTTAGTGTGGAGACATTCATTGAAAAGGTTCTGCCAACTTTCTCACAAAAGTCAGTATGGAGACTTACAAAATGTCAGTGTGGAGACACTAACTCAACAGATTCTGACATCTTTCTCACAAAATATCAGTGTAGAGACAAACACTGAACAGGTTCTGGCAACTTTCTCACAAAATGCCAGTGTGGAGACTCACTGAACAGATTCTGGCAACTTTCTCACAAAATGTCAGTGTGGAGACACTCACTGAACAGATTATGGCAACTTTCTCACAAAATGTCAGTGTGGAGACACTCACTGAACAGATTCTGAAATCTTTCTCACAAAATATCAGTGTAGAGACAAACACTGAACAGATTCTGGCAACTTTCTCACAAAATGTCAGTGTGGAGACAAAAACTGAACAGATTCTGGCAACTTTCTCACAAAATGTCAGTGTGGAGACACTCACTGAACAGATTATGGCAACTTTCTCACAAAATGTCAGTGTGGAAACACTTACTGAACAGATTCTTGCAACGTTCTCACAAAATGTCAGTGTAGAGACACTAATTGAACAGATTCTGGCAACTTTCTCACAAAATGTCAGTGTAGAGACACTCACTGAACAGATTCTGGCAACTTTCCTACAAAATGTCAGTGTGGAGACACTTACTGAACAGATTCTGACATCTTTCTCACAAAATATCAGTGTAGAGACAAACACTGAACAGATTCTGGCAACTTTCTCACAAAATGCCATTGTGGCGACTCACAAAATGTCAGTGTGGAGACACTCACTGAACAGATTCAAACAACTTTCTCACAAAATGTCAGTGTGGAGACACTCACTGAACAGATTCTGGCAACTTTCTCACAAAATGTCAGTGTGGAGACACTTACTGAACAAATTCTGACATCTTTCTCAACAAATGCCAGTGTGGAGACTCACAAAATGTCAGCGTGGAGACACTCCCTGAACAGATTCAAATAACTTTCTCACAAAATGTCAGTGTGGAGACATTCATTGAAAAGGTTCTGCCAACTTTCTCACAAAAGTCAGTATGGAGACTTACAAAATGTCAGTGTGGAGACACTCACTGAACAGATTCTGACATCTTTCTCACAAAATATCAGTGTAGAGACAAACACTGAACAGGTTCTGGCAACTTTCTCACAAAATGCCAGTGTGGAGACTCACTGAACAGATTCTGGCAACTTTCTCACAAAATGTCAGTGTAGAGACAAACACTGAACAGATTCTGGCAACTTTCTCACAAAATGTCAGTGTGGAGACAAAAACTGAAAGATTATGGCAACTTTCTCACAAAATGTCAGTGTGGAGACATTACTGAACAGATTCTTGCAACGTTCTCACAAAATGTCAGTGTAGAGACACTAATTGAACAGATTCTGGCAACTTTCTAACAAAATGCCAGTGTGGAGACACTTATTGAACAGATTCTGGCAACGTTCTTACAAAATGTCAGTGTAGAGACACTAATTGAACAGATTTTGTCAACTTTCTCACAAAATGTCAGTGAAGAAACACGCATTGACAACTTTCTCGCAAAATATCATTGTTAAGGCACCCATTGAACAGATTCTGACAACTGTTTCACAAAATGTCAGTGTAAAGGCACTCACTGAACAGATTCTGACAACTTCCTCACTGCTGTTTTTACTTGATTACATTTCTTACTAAGTTCATTGTCCTCTTTAAGTACATTTGATTCGATAATTTGATCAATGCCATTTTGCTCTCCACTATTACTACTTCCTATTGATGTGTTTAAATCTCCACTAATGCTACTTCCTGTTGATATGTTTAAATCTCCACTAATGCTACTTCCTATTGATGTGTTTAAAAGATCTTCTAAAGTTCCATTAATTGTATTATTGTCAGATTTAGTTTCCTGAATATCATTTTTTTGAGTATTATTACAGTTTGTGTCTAATAATGAAAGAGAGTTTTCATGGGACTGTTTATTTCTCCTTGACCTTCTTGTTCTCCTGACAGGGTTCTCTCCCTTTTCAGGAGAATTTTGCAAACTGTGACTTTCAAATCCTTTCACAGTTGATGCAACAAAATCTTTAGGTAAAGTGAATGGTTCATCATCAGTTTTATTCAAATCACTAGGTTCTAGCACATTTTCAAGTTTGAGGTCATCATTTAATAGTTTTTCAAATGTTTTAACACAATCAATATCTTTAAAATCAAAAGTATTTTGTGTTTTTCTCTGTTGTTTTCCCTCTAGTTTTGATTCTATTTGCATGCTGCCGCTGATTGCATCATGATTTGTATAAATCTTTTCAACAGACTTTGGAGTAGAAGGCGATATTTGAAGACCATCTTCTTTCGGATTTTGTTTTAATAATATTGGTGATTTTAGAATTCCCTCATTTTTTTCCTTTTGCTTTGATTTCAAAAGCTTTTTAGCCTCAATTTCACTTTTTCTACTTTTCTCATCATCTTTTTTCTCAGTATTTTGATTATTTTCATCAAAGTTAGGAAGAGAAGATTTTTGAAGACCGTCTGCTTCCTGATTTTGTTTTAATGTTGGTGATTTTAGAAGTCCCTCATCTTTCTCCTTTTGTTTTAATTTTGGAAATATTTTAGTCTCAACTGCACTTTCTTTATTTTTCTCTTTATTTTGATTTGTTTCATCAGACTTTGAAGAAGTAGGAGATTTTTGGAGACAGCCTTCTTTCTGATTTTGTTTTAATGTTGGTGATTTCAGCATTACCTCATCTTTCTCCTTCTGCTTTAATTTTGGAAGCCTTTCAGCCTCAATTTCACTATTTTTATTTTGAATGTTATCTTTTTCCTCAATATTTTGATCAAAAACTGTACTATCTTCTGTTATACCATTAACCATCACATTTTGGGTAGAATCTGTTTTTTCTATTGTATTTATATCCGTTTCATTTTTTGAAGACTCTTTCTTTTGCCCATTTTGTTTTTCTTGAACTGTTTCTTTTTCTTCATTCATTGTGTCTGATTTGGGAGAATCTAATACATTTTCCTTAACTTCTCTAGAATTCCTTTTTGTAGAATCTCTCCTTCCCACCTCCTTCCTAGCAGAAGGAGCTTTCAACTTTCCTTTTGTTTTAATCAATTCTTCATCCAAGGGATTCTGTCGGTTTGCTGCCAGTGTTTCTCTCTCTTCCTGTGCAGTTCTAATAGCATCAACCCTAAAAAATAAGTTTTAAATAGTATACTGTGAATTCATTTATTTTCATGGGTACCGGTACCAATTTTCGTGGACTCGCTTTTTCATGGATATTTGATTTTGAGGTTTTGCCATAGTCTGCATAAAATTTGTAATTCTTTGTACATTAGAATTTGTCATTCCCAGCTGCTACCCACGAAATTAACAAAAAAATGATAAGAAATGAAAAATAATGAATCCAAAGTAGTTTACAATGTATAACAGTTGGTGGTCTTAGAAATTATAAATGCTGTACCAGTTATCCTCCTTTCTTTGCATTCTGTACAAGTTTTCTAAAGATTGGAGCATAGTAAGAGGCGAAAATAAATTTGAACATACAGTCTGGTTTTATTGGCTATTTTTCTTCTCTAATTAGGTATAGGAAGATGTGGTATGAGTGCCAATGAGACAACCCTCCATCCAAATAACAATTCATAAAAGTAAACAATTATAGGTCAAGGTACAGCCTTCAACACAGAGCCTTGGCTCACACCGAACAACAAGCTACAAAGGGCCCCAAAATTACAAGTGTAAAACCATTCAAACGGGAAAACCAACCGTCTAATTTATAAAAAAAAAACAAGAAACGAGAAACACGTATAAATTACATAAACAAACGACAACTACTGTACATCAGATTCCTATTAAGGTTGATTTAATCAAAAACATATGATATAACCCTCTGTGCTGCTAAGCACACTGATTTTGTAGGGCTATTTTAGATTACTAAGTATGGGGGAGAAAAAAGGAACTATTTAAGACCACACCTACCAATAATATAAAATTTCACTTGACTTCTATCAATTGCAAAGTTCTGACGAAAATTCAACCAATCACATCTTTTTAAAGGAATAGGTCTAGTAACATGAGTAAGGGCCGATTTTGGCCTCAAATTTCAGGTTCATCTGATGAAAGATTTTGGACATGTTTTAAACACTTTAGCGTCCACTTCAGTCAATTAAATTTGTTTATGTGAAAGATTTGAACTGATTTAATCATGAAAGACGCTTTAATTCAAGCTTAAATATGAAAAATCTATCAAATATGACATGATATGTCACTTTTCAGATGTTTTTTGTCAAAAATGGAAGTGGTCACATCCGTGTTCACTCTCAACCTTTATATATGTTATGTACTATCATTAAATACAACTTAACCCAAGAATAACACAGCAGTATGAGGGTCTGAACGGGATTTACAGAAAAAAAGGAAAAAATGGACTTTAGAATAAGAATAGAAAAAAATAGACCCACAAAGTAGAGAGAAAAGAGAATACAGGTCCTTCCCCACACCCCTTCAAAACCTCTGTGGCATGTTTATCTATGGAATGGACTCATTCTGTTGAAGAGGTCCAAAATATTTTACCTGTGTTGTGAGTCTGGATTCATTGTACTGATCTGTTCAAATATCTGTGCTATTTTTGTATCATGTTCACAGTCCTTTGTGGTTTTTCCAAGTCTGTAAAAATACAGTACAAAGTCATCCTTTTATTCACTTTTAATATATATATTTGTCCTTGTGGTTGCCAATTATTTGGAATTATAGGAAAATTGTATAGTTCATGAATATTATTGATTTTGTGGCAGTATTTGTTGAAAAAATTCTGTAATTTTGTCTTAATTAAATAATTTCTACATTTGGCATTTAAACATCTTGCATGAAAAACAAATCTGCAAAAAGTACCTTAGAACAAACATATCTGAGCAACAGCCTTTCTAAAAAATGACATCTAGTCAAATGATGTCTCAATCCAGAAGTTGATGTGATTAAAATATCTATTTGTTATTACTTAGTAGATCATCATATTTTACACCAAAATATGTTGAATTTCAATTTCTTGGGCCAAACATGTTTATTATGCCATGTTTACAATAGCATCACAAATTTAAGAAATTTGAGTCTTTTTCATCCTATTCATTTCTCAATGAACTGCTGACCCACTTATTTAGCAGATTTTTCTGCATTCAGTTCATTCTAGCTAATTTATTTTGCACTACTAAGTTTTACATACATGAATTTCCAAAGACCTATATTCACATCATTTTCCTACTCGCAATCCATGAAATTTAATAGCAAGCAAAAACTTGTAGGTGTACAGTAAAAAAAGTTCAAGTATGCAGAAGAGGTTTCTTTCTATTCATTGCAATTTCAGGATCCAAATAATGAAACACAGATCTCAAACTTAGATAATTTCTTCATTTAAGGCGGTTAAAGACACATGAGACTGTTGTATAAAGGGAATTTATGCTACTTTACTAAATGGACTTACTTAGGTGCAATCCTTTCAGTAACTGATGCTATGGAGCTGACAAATGAGCTCATTCTGGAGAGAATAGTTTTCAACTTTTCTGTTTCTTCTTTTAATCTTATGATGTCATGCAGTTGTGCTGGAAAAGTAAGTAAACATAGCCTATAAATTGTTCCTTTGTTCAACAAAACTACAAAGCCACCTGTGTAAGCATACACTTATACTTTGGGTAGATATATAGGGGGAGGGTTGAGATCTCAAAAAACGTGTTAAAACCCGCCGCAATTTTTGGCCTGTCCCAAGTCAGGAGCCTCTGACCTTTGTTAGTCTTGTATGATTTTTAATTTTAGTTTCTTGTGTACAATTCGGAGTTTAGTATGACGTTCATTATCACTGAACTAGTATACATATTGTTTAGGGTCCAGCTGAAGGACACCTCCGGGTGTGGGAGTTTCTTGTTACATTGAAGACCCATTGGTGTCCTTCGGCTGTTTTCTGCTCCATGGTCGGGTTGTTGTCTCTTTGACACTTTCCCCATTTCCATTCTCAATTTTACTAATAATACAGTGCAACAGAGTGATGAAAAAAAAATATTAGAAAGAGAGACAAACTCATCTCTACGTGCCACTCGCTTTTAAAACAGAGGGAGAAGGAATAAGGCTGAAGGTGAGTTAAATTTTACAGACACTTTGTTTGCCACTGATGATAATGTATCATGTAATTCACAAAAAAATTCTTTCTTTTTAACAACAGGGTCATAATTTTTCATTGTTAAAAACAGAAATTCTGAAGATGTGAAAATGATACAAGAAACTAGAGGCTCTAAAGAGCCTGTGTCACTCACCTTGGTCTATGTGAATATTAAACAATGGACACAGATTAAGCCAAAAACTGCATTTTACCCCCATGTTCTATTTTTAGCCATGGCGGCCATCTTGGTTTGTTGGCCGGGTTACCAGACACACTTTTTTAACAAGATACCCCAATGATGATTATGGCTAAGTTTGGTTAAATTTGGCCCAGTAGTTTCAGAGGAGAAGATTTTTCTAAAAGATTACTAAGATTTACGAAAAATGGTTAAAAATTGACTATAAAGGGCAATAACTCCTAAAGTGGTCGTTGACTTATTTGTAGATCTTACTTTGCTGAACATTATTGCTGTTTACAGTTTATCTCTATCTATAATAAAATTCAAGATAATAACCAAAAACAGCAAAATTTCCTTAAAATTACCATTTCAGGGGCAGTAACCCAACAACGGAATGTCTGATTCATCTGAAAATTTCAGGGCAGATAGATCTTGACCTGATGAACAATTTTACCACTCATCAGATTTGCTCTAAATGCTTTGGTTTTTGAGTTATAAGCCAAAAACTGCATTTTACCCCATTGTTCTATTTTTAGCCATGGCGGCCATCTTGGTTGGTTGGCGGGGTCACCGGACACATTTTTAAAACTAGATATCCCAATGATGATTGTGGCCAAGTTTGGTTTAATTTTGCCCAGTAGTTTCAGAGAAGAAGATTTTTGTAAAAGTTCACGACGCCGGACGCCGACGCCGGACGCAAAGTGATGGGAAAAGCTCACTTGGCCCTTCGGGCCAGGTGAGCTAAAAATATACAAATGGGTGAAGATATTCCTGAATCTTTAATAAGTACAAACCTTGGTAAAGTTCTTGTTCTGTAGCAATTCTTTGAAATGAATCTTCCCAATGCTAAAAATATAATATCATAGCTTAAAATCTGAACAATTTCTCAAGTAAATATTACATGCCAGTAGAATTCAGCATTATGAGAGATATTTCAGTGAGAAACTAGTTTGAACTGCAAGCTGTTGAGGTCGAAATTTTTGTTGGGAAATAAAAGATCCAGGAAAGTACACAACAAAAACTTTATAGGTCTCTAGAAAATTAAAATTTATGTTTGAGAAATTCAGCTTAATAGATATATGCATTATAACATTTGACACTGACAAATCTAATTATAAATGTTTGAATTTTTTATCTTTGTCATTCAGGTCCAAATATGTGTCAGGATTAAAAAATATTAATATTTCTAGATCTTCATGACCTTTGAAGAAAATGTTAATTACAAAACAAATGAGTTAAAGATTCAGGAGTTGAAATTGCATATTGTTAACTGAATACTGGGCATAGATTCTGGTAAGGTTTTTTTTTAAGAATCAGAAAAATTAGAAACAATGCATTTGTGTAAATTCTTTTTTAAATAAAAAAAATCCATCTTAATTTAAAATCAAAATGCGAAACTATAAAATTCTTAATTTGACAATCAAGTCAACTATTGCCTACCTTTTCCAGTAAGATTTGTTTCTGTTCATTTTTAGTAAAATGTTCCTGCAGACCTTGTTGCAATGCTTCAATCTGTACATCTAACTCTGTAACCATGGTCATCTTAGCCAAACATCTTCTGACTGTCAGATCTCTCTGTAACTCCTGGATCTGAGTCTTCAACTTCTCAGTATTCGAATAAAGTTCCTATCAAAAGGTGAAACAACATATTACACTGAATTTAAATATACAATTGAAAGTTCATATTATAAAGATCACTAAGAATAAAAAATATTATATTCCCACATACTAAAATGTATTTACAATTATGAACTTGTGCTGTCAATAGTCATTACTTTAAATTTGAATACTTTTGAGGTAGGAATCAGCAGCTTTTAATAAATTAAAGATATGCATTACCTCACCCTTTTCATATATTTTGAAAAACAAAACAATCATACTAAAAATTCATAATATATCATATCATGCATATTTTTTTTAACTAAAAAAGACATTTTTGATAGTGGAGATAAATAGATTTGACAAACACCTAAAGACATCTGAGGTTTTAATCTTAATGCCAAACATATAGAAATCCCATTGTTTCAGATACAGGCATTTATGATTTAATCAGCAACTTCATAATATATTGGATCTTAATTATTTTACCTTATCATATATTGTAATGCTTGGCATAGTGATCTATTCAAGCAGTTCATCCCAACCACTTATTATATAGTAAGTTCCCCTATCCCCCTATTCTAAGGTACCTACCCCTTATAATTTCTGTACCTCATACCAACCTTATGTGAAGTATCAAACTCAACACAGTGTTCAGCAAATATTCCTTTACTCTCTATGAGTTTGAACCTGAGTGAATTATACCCTGCATGTCCTCTCTGTGGATACTGGGGAGTGTGGGATGGTGACGAGTTTACAGATACAGTACTGGGAAACTCAGTTCTGAAATACAAACAATTAATGGGTATATTTGATATCTCTGTAAAGTAAAAACCAAAACAAAACAAAACAGTGCATATAATTGTTAATTTCTGTGTCATTTGGTCTCTTGTGGAGAGTTGTCTCATCTTTTTTATATTTCTTTTATAGATTCATTATTTATGCTAAATACCAATTTTTGTGGATTCTATGATTTTCAATGTTCAAGGATGTACACATTTTCGATAGACTTTTATATCAACCTTAGCAAAACAATAAATTCAATTATACAATTTTTTCTTAATCCACAAAAGTAGAGACCCACAAAAATAGAACAAATGTAGTTTTCGAAGATATACAGATGCATAATTAGAACTTAACCCAATATCAAAATACAACAATTGATTTTTTTATATACCGCTTTTCATCCATCTCCTATTTATGGTATTTGATGAAGATATTTAACTTCTCCTTGTTATCATATTGAAAATTGATTTTATCTGCTTTGGCAGTACTAACTTTTTAAGATTAGTTATACTCAGTCTGGTGAAATATATATGGTACCATGTTTTTTGGGTGTTTTGATGGGCATATGTTTTCATTTGGTAATGTGTGTGTTTTTTTTAAATTTTATTTGCCAACAATTTGAATGGTGTTTTTTTAAATCTCAATTTAATGAAATCTCCTGGTTACTTCCCTTATAATACAATTTTTTTTAATATACCAGCTATATATACCTAATTATATTACAAATTCATTATATCAGACCCTCATCAACATTGACAGTACTAATTATAACATGCATGGAGATAACAAATATATTGACCAATAAAAGATGCACTTTCAATTAAGTGTAATTCATTAATAAAAAAAAAAATAGCTCTGTTTTTACTTTTGACAAATTAAACCAATTGATTTTTTTGGGGGGAATGTAATGGTCTTTCATTCTTAGCCTTAATCCAACTAAACTTGATAAAATACTATACATTTTTAGGTTTGAAATCAGATGTATTTTGTTACCTTAGACCTGAATATGATGATGAAGACAAATTAAGTGATGATCCAGTCAACCCTATGGTAGATGTACTAGTGATTATTGTTGTCGTCTTTGGTGGTGGAAACAACAGAGGTTCTAAACATCTGAAAAGAAATATAAAATAATATAAATTCTACCACACAAACAGGTTTATAATACAAAAAAAAGGCCATTAGTTTTCTCATTTGAATTGTTTTACATTTGTCCATTCAGGGCCATTATAGATGACTATGGGGAATGGGCTTTGCTTGTTATTGAAGGCCTTCTGTGACCTATGGTTGTTAATTTCTGGGTCATTTGGTCTCTTGCGGAGAGTTATTTTACATTGACAATCATACCCCATCTTCAATTTTGTATTTATAACAATATTTTTTAACTTTGAAAAATAAAGTTACAATCAGTTAAAAAAATATTTTAGAAACTGTTTCTATAATAATACAATGATAAAGGTAACCATGGTAACAATGTCTAAAGGTAGAGTGAATTTTTTGGGAAAGTAATTTCAACGAACTTTACACACTCAAGATATTCAAATTTTTAAACTAAAAAATGTGGTTTTAAAGAGGTAGAATTTTTTTTTTCTCTTATGGTACAATGTCTAAAATAAACTAATGGGGAAAGTCTCATTTCTAGACAGAATCTTTTGAGCTATAAATCAAAATTTATCTTTAGTGATAGCATACCTTTGGTTGATAAGACCATAATGATTAAGATGACACTATGCAAACAATTGAATCAAGTATATATAATGTTTGAAAGCAAAGAACCATAGCTATTTTAGATTTTGCCCTGATATATAGATTTATGTATACATTGTGTAAGGTAGGTTCTAAGTCAGCTGTTTTAGCCTTGGTAAGATTCAAGATTATCTGTGTTGGCCAAATGACTCAGAAGTATCATTTGCAACCTGAAGAGTATTTCCTGTACTAACCCATGTTCCAATACAGCTTTATTTTCTCTATAGGCTCATGCACCAAAGAGCTGTGTTTATATCAGTGGGGCAACATCGCTAATGTTGCAAATTTTAACTGTATTAGGGCTAATTTAATTATATAATTTAATAAGTACAGGAATCTGATGTTCAGTAGTTGTCGTTTAAATTAAACCATTGGTTTTCCGGTTTGAATGGTTTTACACTAGTCATTTTTGGTACCCTTTATAGCTTGCTGTTGTGTGTGAGCTCAGTGGTGAAGACCGTACCTTGACCTATAATGGTTTACTTTTAGAAATTGTGACTAGGATGGAGAGTTGTCTAATTGGCACTCATACCACATCTTCTGTTATCCATATAAATCTGTATATACATTTATGTAGGTGACTTACTTAGCAAACATGGATTTAAAGTCTGTGATGATCTGACTTCCCTCAGATGGATGAAGTGGATGCTGTAATTGTATGATTGATTTAAGTCTCTTCATTAATACCTGAAAAATAATAAAAGGATTCAAGTCTCTTCATTATTACCTGTAAAAATAAGTCTCTCTTATGGTAGCACTACAGTCTACAGTCAAAATTTTCTGACTCCAATCAACAGTCTTTAAAGATTAATTTCTACAAAACTACTCAATGGATTTTTAAAATCTTTAACTCATTTTAAAGCTGAAATATAACTCTTTCTTAATCTATATATAAATTGGTTTGATTAATTTCAAAATATAGCTCATTAATTGCCCAAAAAGTGGTCTTCCAACCCGGATGAAAATGGCACATTTTTGTCAAATGGTAGTAAAAATTTGTTTTCATCCCTTTAATCAACCATATACAATCAACAAAACAGTGTCTTAGATTTTTGATATATGCCTCCAGTAAGAAGATATATTGATTTAACTGCTGGGTTCCAAACCTCATTTCACCTTTCATCTTTGAAGACCTATAAATTCATTTAGAAAATAATTATCCAAAAACTGGGACACGGTATTGTAGAAAATACACCCTTTAATCATATATATCAAAGTCAGGCCAAAGGGGTAATTATTAAGTTTCTATTTTCATTTTTTCCTTACAATTCTCATGAAAAATTGTTCTGAGAAATGACCTAAAAACTGAATTTCCCCCCTTAGAATCCCTATAAAGACAATATAAATACAAAAATTCCACTGGGAACACCCCAGGAGTGTTCTGATACCATTACTATATCAATAGAACCACACACTTTGTGTCTTTGATGCTCTAATGCTGTAAATTTTGCATTATATGTGAACTGTCCAACACTAACTTGGCATTTGGTGGGAGTTTGACGTCACAGATTTGACCAACATCTGTGATGTAGTAATTAAATATAGACAAAGCTCCACCTCTTTCCAGACAGTCTAAGATAAGAGAATAACATGATTGACAAGCTGCATATAATCAATGTTTAACATCATTATTCTCTTTATATAAAGAATAACTTTCATTTGAATTTAAAAAAAGAAATAAACTGTCTGAAATCAGCTAGAACATTAAAAGTGTGCATCAAAAAACATGTTCATAAAAAGATCAAGAGTTAGACCACACTCTTCTTGAAAATCCACTTTCCCACATGTTTTTTTTAATTTAATGAAAATGAAAAATTACACATAAACTGAAAATTAGTTAAAATGCATAAAACTGTATTTAAATGAATAAGACCAAAGAGAAGACATTTATACAGACAGTCAGAAGCTTTCAAAAATACTTTCCCACTCTTTTCCATAGTACCATATTAATTTTATTTCATTTTTTGTAGATTTTTTCCTTTTAGATTTTTTCTTTTTCTTTGTTCACTTCCATGTTATATAAATTATTTTTGTTCCAAAACAATAAGATAAGACTACAATATTTATCTTGTGGTCAGGGATTAACAGCTGGACACTGGTATCAACAGATGATTGACATATTAGCCCCTCCCAAATGCCTATATATTTAAATTAATTACCATGTGCTTTTATTTACATAAGTTCATTATCAATTTACTCCCTGTTGTGATATGATAATGACTTTGGGATTTTTACAAACTGTGCAGAATAGTTCTTACTTCAAAATTATGTGATAAAAAAAATATCTTCAAAAAATCATCATTAGACTGTACATGCTGTAGTGCTACCTTATACTAGCAGCGAAATAATAAAATAATTTAAGTCCCTCCATTTATACCAGTAAATTATTAAAATATTTTAAATCTCTGCATTAATACTGTAAAATAATAACTTGATTTGAGTATCTCCATTAATTCCTGTAAAATCAAAATTTTAAAGTAAGACAAATTATGTAATCCGATATATTGATGAAGTGAATTTTGTCCATGGTTAAATCTTTTTTACTCTCTTCACGTCCTATACCTTTTATGTCAGGTTAACAAAACAGGGTACAATATTGATACTGGAAACACTTACTAAAGTCATTTTCTTAGTTGACTCATACCTTGATCAGTCAAACAGTTGTGTCTTGTAACTCTGGTCCCTTAGACTTTAACTTATAACAGTAAGCATGTAGTTGTATTTTTTATCAATAAAACTCTATCTCCTATATAAATGTCAAAATCATAGATGTATTCTCAGGGGCGGATTTAGGCGGGGGCGTGGCGGGCGTGCGCCCCCCCTAAAATTTGCAAAGCATGGGTTGTCTTCAACTTTTTTGAGTATCAGAAGAGACCATTCCATCTTTTTTAACATTAAAAGTATATAAAACGGTCAGATTAACAGAATCAATGTGACTACTGACCATGCGGTTTATTTTATATACTTCAGTAAGAGTTATCCTTCGTTCCATATATACAATGTAGGCAACTGACTCTCCTCATAAAAAAATAACAAGAGGCTGTCACAACGACAGCAAACCGGATTTATTAACATTTATTTGTGTCCTGGCAATATCACAAGAACCATTACTGATGAATGGTGAAAGTGAAAATCGTCAATATCAAATTTGACCTCCATTTTGTCATCAGTATCAACATATTAAAATTTGAAAAGCTTAGATTGAATGGTTCATGAGTAAATGCAACAACCTGAATGGAAACGCCATTTTACGATCTTTCAAGAACCATAACTCCTGAACGGTAAAAGTCAAAATCGTCATTACTGAACTTGACCTCTATTTTGTCATCCGTAACAACATATTAAAATTTCAAAAGCTTTGGTTGAATGGTTCATGAGAAATGCACGGACACGACGGGAAACACCATTTTTCAATCTTTCAAGAACCATAACTCCTGAACGGTAAAAGTCAAAATCGTCATTATTGAACTTGACCTCCATTTTGTCATCAGTAACAGCATTTTAAAATTTCGGAAGCTTTGGTAGAACAGTTCATGCATAAATGCACGGACACGACTGGAAACTCCATTTTTCAATCTTTCAAGAACCATAACTCCTGAACGGTAAAAGTCAAATTCGTCATTATTGAACTTGACCTCCATTCTTTCATAAGTAACAACATATTAAAATTTGGGAAGCTTTGGTAGAACAGTTCATGCGTAAATGCACGGACAACTCCATTTTTCAATCTTTCAAGAACCATAACTCCTGAACGGTAAAAGTCAAAATCGCCATTATTGAACTTGACCTTCGAATAGTTGTCAGTAATAACATATTAAAATTTTAAAAGCTTTGGTTGAACGGTTCATGAGTTAATGCACGGACAACATTTGATTGCCGCCCCCCCGCCCGCCCGACGGCCCCCGCCCGCCGCCCGCCCGCCCCGCCGTACATCCCCAAATCAATAACCGACATTTTTGTCACAAAAATCCGGTTAAAAATACATTTGTATCTGTATTTTTATCTGTACTTTATTTTTCATTTACATGTTGTACTGTTCAATCAATCATCATTAATCAGAACGATAGTTGTATGCGTGAGTGTATGCGAGTGGGAGAGAAAGGCTTTTTATTTTTACTTTATGTGATTACATGCTTGTTATGAGCCCTATGGTTAGGAAATAAAATATCTTTATCTTTATCTTATACTTCAAAGGATGGTGTCAAACGCGGAGCTGCGTTTGAACATGTTGAAGAAAAATAAAATAGGTTTTTAGCAGTTAAATTTAGTACAAACAATTGTTATATTACATTGTATTTCCGGTTTTTATAATCAATTTCTTTGATAATCGAAGTTCCAAAACATCCTTAACCCTTACTCACTTTCACAAATCATCATGGCAGGGCTAAGAAAACAGTTCAGGTGAGATTCTTTCTTAATGTCCTTAATGAAAGATAGAAATATTGTTTCAAGCGAAAGGTTAGTTTATAATTTATAACTCTGTGTCTTTATACATTTCTTACTTGTAACCTGAAAATTTTGCCGAATTATGTACCGTATTACATGTATGGGATTTGTGGCGAACACAGTATATATAAAGTCTTGCACTACCTCCGAAAATCAGATAAAAGTGAAAACAGATATATATAATAAAAGGACAATTAAAAATCACATAGAAAGTAGACATTTTCGTTTGCAAAATCTAATACTAGTATTGGTCAGGTGAGCTTTTGTGATCTGTCTCGTCTCACTTTGCTTTCGTAGGTCCGCCCGTCTATCTGTCAACTCTTCACTTTTCCATCGTCTTAACCAAGTTTGTCGGGTCTGGTGTTTTGGAGTGGTAAAGTAATTCTTAAGTGAACCGGTTTCATTTCACATTATTGAAACCATGTACAATTGGCTTAGACACATTGACGATCTGGAATCAAGGGTTATTCATTTTTGTGATGTTTCTGTATTTCTTTTTGTCACAACTACCAGCACCATGTCTTTCAAGGATTGATTGACATATTTATTACCTGATATTGCTATATAGTAGGTTGGTTTGCATAGGAACACAGAATCAAAATAAAATGTTCGCATGATCTTCAGCTTCTGTTTTTTGAGCTGCAGCTTTATAACTGTAGCTTTATAAACTCATATAATATATGCAATATGAATCTCTTAGTTAGGAGATTGTTGTAGATTTTTCTAATTTGTAGGAGACCTTGCCATCATAACTCGAAGGTTCTTCGCAGAACAGGAACATATTGTTTCACCTCTGTCCGTCCATCCGGCAGTCGCTATATATATATAATTGTCAGGGTGGATTTAGGCGGTTTCTGCTTGAAACTTGAATTTCTCGTTAATTTAACCTCACAATAGTTGGAAATGCCTACATTGCACCACTTTAGAAGAATATTTCAATAATTTTACATCCAAAAACATTTCGCCTCGCTCCGCTCGGCAAATATAAAACTTTGCGCCCCCCCTAATCTGAAATCCTGGATCCGCCCCTGATTCTGTTAATATTAATTTCTAATTTCAACTTACATATGCTAGGTCTAGAAACTCAAATCTATTTGCTGATGAACAAAATGCTGCACTGGTAACAAGGTGGGTATGTAAGGTGGGTAACAGTGTACTCAGGTTCACTAACTCTGCTTTGAAGGCTTTATCTTTACTTTGATATTGTCTGAAATAAAAAATACCAATGTAATCAAAAACAGTTAAAGTGAGGTAAAATCAATCAATCACTAACCAAGATGACTGCTATTAGACTGATGAAGTATAATTAAACTATGCTTTCAATTCTTTTATATATTCTTAAATTTGAAAGCCAGGGCAAATGTTAAAAGAATAATTGAGAACAATAATTTTTTAACACTACACCTTTTGTTAAATATTCAAAACAAGTAAAGGAAATGACATGAAATTGTATATATCATTAACGAAAAAAAATTAATCATTTCACCAATTTGACATTACTTTCCGAAAGGAAGCAGTATTTTTGTTTAACACTTATGTGTACTTGTCGAATTTCCTTTATAGTACTTTCTCTATCAACTGGTTATATACTTGTTAAACACTTATCCATATCTATCAACCTTCTCTATTAAAGATGTATTTTGATTAATCAGCTGATCATATACTTGTTTTACACCTTTTAATTCAGGTTTACTTTCCTCTTAGTATTTTGCTTTATACTAGTTAATCACTTATTCATACCTATCAACCTTCTCTAATAAAGATGTTTTAGTTTCAGTTATTTTCTCAAGTAATAGATCATATAATTCAGTGACAGCTGTTTTCTCTTTATCAACATTATGTTCAATTTCTTCAAGTAAGACTTTCAACAATAATATAGCATCTCTTACAGAGATCTGTAAGTCTTTGATTGCCTGAAAAAGGTAGAGATAAAATAAACATATACAAATAATGATGTTGTGTATGCAGATAAAATAAACATATACAAATAATGATGTTGTGTATGCAAACAAAGCTGTCAATAACATTAGGGAGCTACCATTTGATTTTTATGGGGGGGGCTAGGATGAAAAATTTTGTCCTGCATTTTTTTTTAGCTGTAATCTCTGTCCTGCCTTTTTATTTTTCACTCTGTTCGGTCCTGCCGTTGTTTTTTTTTTAGTTTATCCTGACTTTTTTTACCTATATTGTCGTCCTGGATATTTTTTTTTGCAAGTGTCTCGTCCTGCCTTTTTTTTTAACTCAAAACTCCTGTCCTGCCTATTTTTTTCAAATTTCATCCTAGCCCCCCCCCCCCCCATAAAAATCAAATGGTAGCTCCCTTATTTGAGAAAAGAGTAAATACTAGAGTCTAGTATGAGACCTCTTAAAACAACAGACACCTACTCTAGTACAGATCTCACAAAGATAACCAAGGAATACACAAGCATGGTACTCACAAAGTTAACAGACTAATACTCCAGTCACATTTTGAATAGAGCACCTATATGTGGATTTTAGCTTGAAGTCCATGTCCTGTTAGCTTTCTGCAATGTACATCTCATTCAAATACACAAGACAATAAAATTAAAATTAAGGGACCATAGGCTGAGATATCTCATCTGTTTTACTGATCATGATTTAATTATATGTTGAACGTCCTTACGATTAAGATTTTACACATGTACTTACAAATATCCCATTAATTCAACAAATTTCATGAAAATAGGTTCAAGGTGATAATTAAACAGGTCATCTAACAATAATTCCTAACATAAATTTGATTGACTAATCACTTTCAGTATCACCTTTTTTTAGTAACGAACATGAGTGACACATATTAAGGACCAGTCATAAATGATAGGGTGTTCACCATTAAATGTGTTTATAAAGTATGGGCTACTGATTAATCTAATTAGGCTAAATACTGATCTTTCAGTGACCTTTTCTTGTAGTTGGGTTGCTGTATCATTGAAAATCAACTTTTTTCCAAAGTATTATGTATTTTTCAATCAAAACTAACTTCTGAGGTTTTTTAAAATCATGGAATGTAAGAACTGAAAACCATTTTTAAGTGTGACCTACCATCATACTTTGATCTAACTTCTTACAGCCTTGGGTATAAGCTGTTTCTAAGTCAACACAATATGATCTACTCTCTCTGAAATTGAAAAAAGAAATCTTTGTTATTTACTGTTTATATCAGAATTGATTTAAATGGAACAGTGTGCTATGTTGAACAATTATGTTAAGTTTTCAGTAAATCAATCCCAGGAAAAAATGTGAAAAACTAATTTATATCTGACAATTAAAGTCCCATGATTGTGGAGCCATACATCATAACAGTTTCTATTGTCAATCCCATTAATACTGTAAAGTGTTTAGGAAATCAATCCTTTGAATAATGGAGTTCTGCAGTTAGATAGACGTCGGGAGTGACATATTGACTATGATATATTATATAATACAACACCTCTCATAAAAAATTTAAAAAATAGTTTTTAATCAGTTGGCAGACAATTATTATGTTCTGTCCTGTTTTAAGATTTATCTTCCATTTACTTCACAACATTTAATTTAATATAGTCACATTATATGTTTGATGCTGCATCTGCTAATATGGAAACATTTTTTCAATGAAAATGCTTGTAATTCAAGTCACCTTCAGACCAAATACTTACACTTTCATATCTCTAAAACAATTAATACATAACATTGTCTTCCTTTCTGTGGAGAATAAAATGTAGGGTTCTTGATGGATTGCTGAAAAATACATTATCATTCATTACTAATTGTCTATTGGAAATTAAAAAAAAACAAACTCAATCATGTTTATATTAATATTGGAACAATAAAGTTTTTGAAAATCACTTGTTGAAGTAATTCCCTTTACTGCTGAAAGGTTGTCATCTTATAATTTCACAGTAACAAAGCTAAAATAATATCTTTATTTTTTATTCCTTCCTTGTATACATCTTTGTTTCAATGACACACAACTCAAAGGAGCAGCTAAAAGACAAAATGTCAACAGGCCAAGACATGTCATAGAGGACTTTCTGTATAACAAGGTCAGGTACAGGGGCTGTCTGTTGTTACATATTTAGTGTTTTATGATACAAACATGACAAATGTATAATCTTTTGCCTTAAATTCAAAGTTCATATATTCACCTCTAGAAGAGTTTTATTGGTTTTAAGTTGACAGGTGGCTGTTATATTGACATGAAGAGCACATCTCATCATGAATAAGAACACATCTCATCATGAATAAGAACACATCTCATCATGCATAAGAGCACATCTCATCATGAATAAGAACACATCTCATCATGCATAAGAACACATCTCATCATGAATAAGAACACATCTCATCATGCATAAGAACACATCTCATCATGAATAAGAACACATCTCATCATGCATAAGAACACATCTCATCATGCATAAGAACACATCTCAACATGAATAAGAACACATCTCATCATGAATAAGAACACAATAAGCATGAAAAGTATTATTTGCCAAGATACTGTAATAACTGTCCAACATCATAAAATCAAACAATATATATTAATTACTTGCCCTTAAATGTACAAATAAGTGATGATACCCCCGTCGCAAGTGGATAATGTTAATAGTGTAAAAATATGTAAGTGTTCGGTAAACAGGTTGTTGAGTGATCACGCCGTAAAGTTGACATATATAAACTCTGAAATCAAATTTTAGACATCCTTGTATTGTAGTTCCTGAGACAAATGCAACGAGAATTTTCAACTTGGCCATCATGTGTAAAATGATACAAGTGTTCGGTAAACATTGTTGTCCAGTAATGAAGTTGAAAACGCATCACACGGTATATCTGATTATATATAAACCCTGAAACCAAATTTCAGAAATCCTGGCCTTTTAGTTCCTGAGAAAAATGCGACGAAAATTTTCAACTTGGTTATCATGTGTAAAATAATACAAGTGTTTGGTAAACAGGAAGTTGTTGAGTGATGAATCTGAAAACACATCACACTGTATAGCTGACTTATATAAACCCTGAAACCAAGTTTCAGAAATCCGGGCCTATTAGTTCCTGAGAAAAATGCGACGAACATTTTCAACTTGGCCATCATGTGTAAAATGATACAAGTGTTAAGTAAACGGGCAGTTGTTGAGTGATGAATCTGAAAACGAATCACACGGTATAGCTGACTTATATTAATCCTGACACCAAATTTCAGAAACCTGGCATTTTAGTTCCTGAGAAAAAATGCCATGTAAATATTCATGGGATGGATGGACTGACAGACAGAGATAAAACAGTATACACCCCCTTTTTCAAAGTGGGGGTACAAAAACATTTTATAATATAAGGTGAAGAGGTGACATCTTTTCAGTTTCTTTAAACAATGTTTGATACTTGAACATTTTATCTAATTTTAAGACATTTACCACATTCCCTGTGGATTTCCTTTGTCCGTTTGGATAAGACTACAATATCATGTTTGGCGAACATCTTAGCTTTATGTGTATCCTCTCTACATGCTTCACACAATGGCTGGTCACATGTGTTACAGAAGAACATCTGTTCAAATTCCTGAAAATGAAAATAACACTTTATAAATATTGTTAAACTTAAACATGTGAAATATAGAGAATACACTGGACTAGTGTATATTTGTTTGGGGGCCGGCTGGGGCCTCTGGGTGCGGGGGTTTCTCGCTACATTGAAGACCTGTTGGTGACCCTCTGCTGTTGTTTTTTATTTGGTCGGGTTGTCTCTTTGACACATTCCCCATTTCCATTCTCAATTTTAATAATCCATATTTATAAAATTCAAGTAGGTTGTTCTATATAGATGGGATTTTGAATAAATAAGCATATTCACCGCGCAAAACGTTGCATGCTTTTACGTGCATAATTTTAGTAAAAAACGTTTGATGCACAATTGGTTTTGGTAAATAATTGCAATTACATACATTTCTCTCGGAATATGGAATATAACAGTTACTGTCATTTGTTTCGGTAAATATGTGGTTTAATTGACTTTTGAAAAACTGATATTCACTTCGGTGGTTGGCCTCAGTGAATATCAGTTTTTCAAAAGTCAATAAAACTACATATTTACCTACATCAAAAGACAGTACTTGTATAATATTAATGTGTAGAGAAATAAGGACCTAAACAACAAAAAAATCGTAGTTTATCAAAAATTTCCTAATTTATCATGTTTATCAACATCAGAAAATTCTAATACATGGAAATAAGCAATATTTCAAAATTAAGATCCAGCTACCTCCCTTAGCTTACATAGACTTGAATGAAAATGTAAATTTACTGCTGTGCAAAAAATATTAACCAACCAATGAAATTTATGCCTTTAAATATTTTTAGTAATTTGTTGTTAAAACCAATCCTAAAGATCTGTAACACGTCTTTAGAATAAAGAGCTATTCTTTAACAGGGCATTGTTATATCCTTGTAACCATAATGTGGTGAAAGGATCTTTTCTCTATTCACAAAATAATCTGAATGACGACAAGCCAACAGTGCAAGACCCTCAATGTTAGTCAAGGATGTTAAAAAAACCTTCTTCAATGATAAAGAAAATGATCTTTCATACTGAAATGTTTATGACTTACAAATGTGTTTTGTCATTACAGCTAATTTCCTAAAGCATGTAGAGCAAGACTTAAGTTAGCTTGCTTGCTTTGTTTTTATATTGTACAATCATTAGGATAACACCCAATTAAATTCAAATATAATATATACAGGTTAAACTATGACTACCGTAGAAAGGCGTGTATAGTCCGCGGTTTTTTACCCTGGGAATAAAATTGATGGAAGGGGTGCGGACTATGCAGCACTATAGGATTTCATGACATTTTTTTCCAGAGTTGGGATACGATGTTGAACGAGGTTTGGCCAAGTAAACAGAAACATCATGTGTTGTCAATGTTATAATGTATTCTTGACAACTCTTTGTATTATTTAGAAATAAAATAAACAATCTAACTGTATTCTTGACTACTCTTTGTTATTTTTTTTTAAATAAAATAAACAATCTAACAGTGTTGACTTAGTAATTTGCATAAAAATCAGCCTTTAATCGAATGTCCGCTTTGTTTCGGATTTGGTCAAATTTGTGTCATTGCATCTAAACAGTGTACCTGAATCCTGAATATCAATGAAAGGTGAACCCTTCAATGGTAAAACCATAATAGTCAAGTTGAAACCTAGTAAAATCTTCCCAAGATCGATTTTGTTTAATGTTATTCGCGTGTGTACAGTACAAGTAAACCACGATCCGCCATTTTGAAAATGTGTGATTAAAGTATCAAAAATTTTCGTATTCCAACTATTTGTGTTTAACTCTTAACTTATCGACGTAAATAAATCAAGACCTAACAGTTTTTAATTGTAAATCGTAACCATTAATACTGAAAGTGTAAACCTGAAAGAAGTGGAATTTTGTATATGAAACTATATTTCCAGGTGAAAGGTCACATTGTGCAGGTGTATCGTCTTACATGAATGAGTTTACGGGTTTGTGTGTAAAGCAATTAATTAACCATGTCAACTTTTGACAAGTGATAAATGTAATTCAATAACCTGAGGCAGTTCTTCAAATCAATAAAAGAAATGATAAGATTAAAGAGTTGTAACATTTTATTGAGTTCTAATCACATTTTTAAACATCGAACATCTTTTGTTTAATAGCATACCAAATATTTATTTTTAGAATTTTAAACAGTTTATTGGCTTGGGCAAGCTACCACTTTCAATGATATCAAAAGTGATAAGCCGATAGTTAAATGTACATGATTGAATTAATTAACATTTATTACATGAATACAGTTCTTACTTTCATTGTTTGGGACTTTAAATTAATATGTAAAGAATGATAGTCTGAAAGACGATTTAATTAAGCAATTAAACAGAATCTTTTGAAAACTTTTAAAATAGATTAAATACATATCTTTTAAGTCTTCTTTTACAAACTGATCATAATTTTATATTTATCATCGATCTTTTAACAGCAATAATTACTGTGTTGCCGGTCTTTAACAAAGATTAAAAACATATCTTTAAAGATACCATTAAAAAACTAATCATAAGTTTTAACTGACTATCTATCTTTTCAACAACAATACTTACTATATTGCCGATCTCGGCAAAAAAAAAAAAAAAAAAAGAAAAAAAAAAAAGCAAATTCGGCATTTTCCGTCATTGTTCGCGGACCCGATCTTGTCAAAAGTTGCCGCGGACTATACAAGCGAACTAGACTTTTTCCTCGATATTTGGGGATGAAGAGGGGGTGCGGACTATACACAAATGCGGACAATACACGGCCGTATACGGTATATATATTGTTTAAAGATGTCAATCTTATTTACAAAGCTTGTATTAACAACAATACAAACAAAACAAGCAAGCCAACCAAGTTTTACTTTACATGCATTAGGAAATTAGCTGTAAGATGTTTTGTGGAATTGATTGCAGTATATCATGGTACATGTATATATAGGAAAATCAGTCAATATGTTTGTTCAAATAAATAGTTACAAATGACACAACTTACAACATGTATAAAAAGGGTTCTGACATAAACAAGTCATTTTTGTTTGTGGGCAATGGATTATCTCCCTTTTGGTATGATCAAATTATGACTTCAAACATATAATTGTGTTTAATGATAGCATCATAAGTGTCAAATTATAAATGTCCTATATTTACTGCTGCAAGTCAAAAAATTACGAGGTCTGGTACCGTATTAACCTTTTATTGAGTAAAATGACCAATATTTAAAAATAATGTTGAAAAAAGATAATTGGCAACAATTTTTATATATTTGTTATAAAATTTAAAAAAAAAAAGAATAAAACTTTAAAAACTTAAAATTATTCTGTGTTGCACTACTGACAATGACTGAATACAAAAAAAAATCAGGGTTGGCAAAGTATTACCCGCCCGTGTTTTACTGGGTGGGAAAACCATGATTTGCCCGGGCTGGGCAATACTCCCAGAAACGGGTAATACTGGGCAATATGATTTTTTAAGCTTATTTCAACACAAAATAGTAAAGACTTGTTGTAGTTTCATAGTATTATAGCTAAATATATACATTTTATACAGATAACCATTGAAAGTCATTTCTAGCAGATTAAAAATTCAAGTTCATTCCTTCTTCACTTAAATTCTATGTAGGCAAAATTTCTTGTTAATTTTGAAGGTTTGTTTCAATATAATCTAAACTTTTTATTGCAGTGTTTATGAGGAATGTAAATTAAATTGCTATATATGCAATTATGATTGCTAAACAAACCCCCTAGAGGGTCTTGTCATTAACTCTTATAGAAATGAAAAGGCTGATTATTGTTATATAAACATATCGGTGTTCTAATCTGAATAATTACTTATTAATAGAGTTTTGTACATTTGTACTTTCTTACATGTCATTGTTAAATAATTTATACTAGCTGTATTGAGTTGAAGAAAAAAAATCTCATAGTTGTTAGAATAATTCTTTCTCAAATTTGTACATACATGTATCATAAGACTCAAACAAGTAAACTTATTTTTAAATTAAAAATAAGTTTATATATCATGTATACATCTTAAATGTATTGTATTTGCGTTTGATTACTGAATCCTTTTTAAAATTCAGTCCAGTATCTTATATTACCCAGTATTGCCCAGTATTACCCAGTAAAACTCAGTAAAACCCGGGTTTTCCCAGTATTTCCCACTGGGCAGGGCAATACTCATAAAACCCGGGTTTTTGCCAACCCTGAATACAATGGAAAATATCAGAAAATAAAATGTCAACACAATTACAATTTCCAAGAATGTCAGATCTAGATTTATCCACTATTACATCATTTACCTGTACATAATGTAGGTGAATGACCTTAACATACATTTTCCAGGTCAAATTATTAATTATTTTTTCATAGAAATCTATATTAATTATACAACATATGCATTTTATTTACACCATTTTGTACATTTACAGGTATACACCCTTTGCATGACTGGCAACACCTGCTCTATATTGAAATCCTAGTAAAAAATCAATCTTGAAAGTGTTAGAATTGTCAATTTAATTTTATTTTTGTTTGTTATGTCTCAGGTTATATTTAACACCTACCTTTCTACAAGCCAGCCAGGAAAAAAGTATATACTAAAATAAAATCACATCCATAACCTTAGCTTGCCATAGTCTGATTAAATTGTCAAACTTATAAAATATTCTTGTTCAATAATTTTAGCAACTTACTCTTACATCATAACTTGTTTTTGTTGCAAAAAGTGGTTGTTAAAATTTATGGTGCTAAACATTACTTTGGTAAGCAACACTTCTTACTGTTACTAGGATATTCACAAACTAAGCTTTTGTTAAGGCAAAATAAAAATATATCAGAAGTAGTACCAGTTACTCTACTGACCCTACTTTTTAGTCTAAATAGTAGCCTACCCTTAAGATTTTGAAAGATTTAGAAAATAAAATATCAAAACAATTAAAATTTCCTTTTAATGTCAGATTTTATCCACTATATCATTTACATGTTCATGATGATGTTGGTGAATAACCTTGACACACATTTTCAATGTAAAACTAATTATCCGATTTTCTGAGAGAATCTGTATTAACTTTACAACTCATGAATTTTTTGTACACCATGATGTACATTTACAGGTATACACCCTTTGCATGACTTGCAACACCTTCTCTATATTGAAATCCTAGACAAAAATCAATCTTGAAAATGTTAGTATTGCCAATTTTATTTTATTTTTGAATTTATGTTACAGGTAAATGTCCAAAACATACCTACCAGCCAACAAGGAAGAAAAATACACTTAAATTAAATCACATCCATATCCTTAGCTTGCAATATTCTGGTTAAATTCATGAAATTGTTTAAACATTTAAATAATTATTGTTTAATTCTAAAAAAACTACTCTTACATCAGTCTAACCTGTTTTTGTTAAAAATAAGAGGTTTGAAAGTTAATGGCGCTAAACATAACCATGATAACTTTTGTAAACACTTCATAAGTTAATGAATATTCACAAACATAGTTTTTGTCATGTTTGTTACACAATTTTCAAGACAAATCTGTGTTGTTGTGACAATAACTAGTAATAGACCAGTAGAGACACCATCATTTATAACTTACATTATCACAGTTAGCACATTTTTCTTTCTCTTCACCCGTAGATTCTACCAGAAACTTCATCAGTCTGTCAGAAGGAGGCAGATCCTCACCATCCTTTATTTGTGTACTTAGTCTATAAATATGAAATAAAAATTCAGTGTTGTCTTTGTTTGCTATCTAATATTATATTTATCATTTTTACATAAATTAGGCTGTCAGTTTTCATGCTTGAATTGTTTTACATTTTTTTCATTACAGGGTTCTACATGTACATGTATACAGTGTGGATTTTGCTCATTGTTGAAGCTGGTGATATTGAATTCAGTAAAAAATCTCAATGATGGTGAACATGGTGAATACAATGTACTTTAAAATTATTTATTATTCATGGACATCACTATCTACATGACGTTTAATAAAAAGTATATTTAACTGTACAATGTACATGTATGTACATTTTGTATGACAAGTTAATAAAAATTACACAATATAAGATGATAAGTACACTCAAAACTTTGTTGAAATTTTAATAAACATGATAAATGATTACACAAAGTACAAAATGTACATGGTGCAGATGCCCACTTTACCCTGCCTGCCTAATATGAAAATATCATGAACTGGTTTTGCACTTCCATAAAAATTAAGATTTTACAATGAATCCTTGTATTTAAGATATTTTTCATGTTTTTTTCAGTGGGGAAAAAATACTGCAATGTATATCATTTCTTTTTTTAATGTTTACTGCAACGACTGCTCCCTGCAAAATAAATCGCAGTTGTGATATCCATGATAAGTCTTACATACCCACAGAGTGGACATGTCATTTTCCCTTCAACATCTCTCCCACTCAAACAACGAGAACAAAAGCTATGGTAACACCCCAGAATGCATGGTTCTTCATATTTCTCATTACACAGGTAACACATGAGTGGGTTCCATCGTGTAACATCTAAATCATCTAAACTGTCAGGTGGGTTAAATATCTCTCCAGACATGGTTGTAGTCATCTAACATCAAACATTCTCAATATCTTCCATTGTACATGGTTCCTGCATTAAATATTTTGAATTTTATAAATAAAGTAATAAATTTAAAAGTATTGATGCCTAATTTGATGGAGAAACAGTTGTACAATGTTGACACATATATTTCAATTTGTACATCTTGAATATATTGAACATGTTGAATGTGAATTTTTCTTGAAAGACTAAATTTTGATATTTCCAAATTTCAACACTGGAGTATATTATTATATCTCCACAAATTACTACTGTACTCAATGGTAGAGCATTCTAGTACTCAGCCATAAACATGTAAGAGTAACTACAAGAAGTAAATTCAAGCTTACATGTACATTTTGTACATTACTTGATGCTATTTTGAAAAACAAATTAACATGATTAACAGTTTAATGTTTTCTGTACACACAACAACAAAATTTGAAAATCTGTTAACATGGTTAATTTTTCTCAAATTTCATGAATTTACACTTATTGAATGCTTGAATTTACTTATTTCAGTTGCTCTTACTTTGTTTGTGTATTAGTACTTTGATTCAAGTTCATTGAGTACTACAATGTCCTACCACAGAGAAAGTAACATGTTACTCTTGAGTCAAAAATTTGTAATTTTGAATGAAAATAGTCTTTTTCATATCCATAGCCCAGATTAAAAAAATAAATGAATTTGAGTTGTGCTAGCTTATAAAAAAATTGTTTTTTTTTATGTCTGCTCACTAAATTATACATGCATGTATATTTAACATGTTTAAACATTTGTTAAATGCTTGTTTATCATGTTTATGTTATTCATCTTGTGTTTTATGTGTTGTTTGCGATTTTGTCTTTTTCTTTTTCACCAAATTGTGCTGAATTTCCTGGGTTTGATTCTGAATTGGGGTGCTGCAAATTTCAGTATACATTAGTATGGTGATTTTCGCCCTCCAACACACATTGATCTCTGGTACACAGATCATGCAGATCAGAGCTTAAACATGTTAAACCAGAATTGGTGGTTTTTGCCTCGGATGGTCAAAGTTGTTCACAAATTTGACCAGGAGATCAATCTTTAGATATCTCTTCCACAGGTACAAATGTATTTGGGGCATGGACCCTGGTACCTCGAATGACTGAATAACACTGTTATTATCCGAATAACACTTGTAATAACCCAATAACACTTGAAATTTTAATATTAGCACATTTTGGTGACTTTTAAACATTGATTATTAATTATTAGTATATTATCTATGTATTTTGTAACTTAAAAATGATTTAGGCCAAAAATAAAATATTGTTTGTTTCCCCTCACACGACCGACCCGGTAAAATCACTGCGACCCAAAAATTTTTATTGGCCATTCTTGTCCACTATTTTTTTTTGCTATGTTGGTTTTTGGTGATACCTTTATGATGCTGTAGTCAACGAGCGTTCGAATTAAGGCATTTTTGCAAGGAAGCGTCTACAAGATTCGGAATCAAGGAAACAAAGCCACACGATTTGTCAATCTAATTAAAAACCGATCTCTCATCGCTCCTGTTTCTGATATGTCGCGTGGGAGATCTAACGAAACCGGCTTTGAGGTCACATGTGAGTGAACTAAAAGTTATGAATTTATAAAGATATGCAAACGAGTTGACGACCTATTAATAAGCCAATCAAAAAAGTTTATGAATTATTTTGACTGACGATTTCGTCGTAAATAAAATGAGTTACATTCCTTTGCCTTACATTAAACTTCCAAGATCGTGGAAGACTCAATTTCATTGGTCGAAAAAGACACACCTACGAGGTCACTCACATGTGACCTCAAAGCGGGTTTCGTTAGATCTCCCACGCGACATATCAGAAACAGGAGCGATGAGAGATCGGTTTTTAATTAGATTGACGATTTGTGTGCAAGGGTCATCTTTTTTGAAAATCAAAAAAAAACCTAAGGCATCTTTCAACCCGCTGAGTGCATCTTGATCTTGGTTTGTTTTGTATCTAACCTCTGTTCCTGAATCGTGCTTTTAAAATCTATCTACTTACTTTGTCTTTGAACAGGTTGGGCACAAGTCAGGAAATGTGGGATACACGTATTCCCTGCTTTCAGGGAACGTCCCTGTTTTCTGGTGTAAAAAAAAAACAGTTTAAATGGGATTCCTTTTTCAATTTATGGCATGAACATTACAAAAGGGCACGTTTTAACGTTATAACTGCATCCGTAGAATTCGTAAATACTTATTAAAAGTATTTTAGGAAATACAAAACATGAATATCTAGAACTCGAAAAAAACATACAAATTTTTGTTTAGGAATCAATTGACCAAGCTGCATGATCCAGGTGTAACTGAACATAACTAAATTAACATGTTCACTTCTATTGAAAATTTTTATTCATTGAATTTTAATTCCCAAGTGATTATATAATTAACATACATGTATCTTTTTGTCATCTCATAATTGATGATCAAGGTATGAATTGGTGAACAAAGGAATAGTTTTGTTGTGAGTTATGCATCAAATTTAACTTGAAATAAACTTGATTTTTTAACTAAAAAAACACTTGCTATCATTAAGCATTGTTATCACAAGTAGAATATGCGCTTTTGTAGATTTCATTACATTAAATGAATAGGAAAAAAGGAGGTCCCTGTATACTGTTTTGTTTTAACACCAGAAAACTGGGGTGTACACTGAATTAGAATACAGGGAATACCCCACTTTTCTTGACTTGAGCCTTACCTGTTGAATTTTATATAATTTCAATATAGAAAATCATATCAAGGAATAAAATAAAATAATTTGCCTACCTACCTAACCATACCCTAACAACCTCAGTCGGGTGAGGGGAAACAAAGATATTTTTAATGTTGGCCTTACAGAAAGCAGATAAGTTCATAAAAAACTTTAAAAATTTAGTATGTACATGTAGATCCAATATGATGACCACGGAAATCACAATGGCCGCCAAGTTCGATGTACACACTAAATTTAAAATGATCTTTATGAACTTATCTGCTTTCTGTAAATCATTTTTGAGTTGAGTTATAAAATACATCGATATTATTATTCAATAATCAATTTTTAAAAGTCACCAAAATGTGCTAATATTAAAATTTCAAGTGTTATTTGGTCCATTACAAGTGTTATTCTGATAATAACAGTGTTATTCGGTCATTCGTGTTACCTCAGTTTGGATAGAAAAAAGGTATTGTTATTGACCAGTTATGGATTGTTGAGACATGATATTTTGTATAAAATTGTAAATATATATATAAAAAAAAACAAGAATTATCTTTTTTACAGTGGGGCCCCAAAAAAGGGGGGTCCATGTCCCAAATTAATATGAAATAACTGTGATCTCTTGTTTGACTGTTCCTTTTTGAGCTGCTGAAAGCCAAAATAATTATGACGTCTTAAAAGGCTATTTCATTTTTTGCTTTTACGCCTTACAGCAACGCGTTACATCAACCCAGAAAGGTGTCAAAGAAAAAAAATGAAAAATTATAGCCTTGAAAGACATCATAATTATTTTCTACTTATGAGTTTGAATGTCCCTTAGGTCATGTTTATAAATAGCAGCTCTATAATTGTATCAGTTGAAAAGATATGAAACGCATTTAGTTTTTAGGGAAAGCTGACAGGGAAAATAATTCTGTCAGATATTATTTACAAAAAATGCTCATGTTGAAAGAATGTTGTTTATCTTGTTTACATTTTCCGACCTTAAAATTATGGATACACCCAATACAAGTAGGACAAGTTTAGCATCTGTATTGTTGAAACAATAAATTGTTAATGAAGGAAACATAAAACAAACCGTTTGGATAATTTTGTTTTGGTCTTTCACATACCGGAAGTTCTCATGTTACATAATTATTTAAAAACAATCTCTGTACGGATACGTTCATGTTTCGTATTCATCAATTTTTGAGGTTGGAAAAAGTTTTTCCCACAGGGACTCGGTTAGCAGATTTAAATTCTGTAAATAAATGTTTTTTTTATATTTTTTTAGTATTTCCTGTTTATTTGTATTACATTATTCACGTATTTGATTTTAACAACAATATTTCTTTGTTTTCCAGCAATGTGCAGTTTACTATCCATACCTAGGTTTTTTTTCAGTATACGGATATGGATAGTAAACTGCACATTGCAGAAAACAAAGAAATATTGTTGTTAACGTCAAATACGTGAATAATGTAATACAAATAAACAGGAAATACTAAAAAAAAATTAAGAAACATTGATTAACAAAATTTAAGTCTGCTAACCGAGTCCCTGTGGTTTTTCCAAGGATTTGTATTGTAAGAAGTTTTCTAAAACCAAGGATTTGTATAGTTACAAATCCTTGCTAAAACCAAGTCAAAATATCAAGTTTGGAAAAAAGCAAAACAGCATAACATGTGGCACGGAAAAAAAAACCTCACTGCAGGCTGTGCAATTTTTTTTTTCATATTAAGGATAGTGCCGTGGAAAAGAACTGTCTTGGGAATGTTATAATATCTGTTTCCGATGGATTACATTTTCTGTACCATTTATTCCGTAATGAACATCTACTGCAATATTAATTCTAGTGGAAATAATATTCCAGGATATTGATTCCATTTGGAACATATATAATATGAAGCCCATCTACTTCGTGAAAGTTTAAAGTGATTGATTCACATTGATTTCTACCAATATCATTTCTTGTCAATATTCTACACTCATCCAAATAAATTTCAATTTTAGCCATTTTAGCCATTTTAGCCAAAGGGATGAGAAGGAGAAGCTAGAAGCTGAGGCTGGCGGGACAGTACTGAATCCAGGACAAGACTGCAGGCGAAACAGAGGCCCAGAAAAAAACTTGTCGATACCATTGATACAATGCAGTTAGAACACACAGAGTCTATAATGCTAGCGATGGCGTACCTTTAAAGATCATCTTAAAATGAACGGCACTGAAACAGTCGTGGACAAGTCAGTTTGTCAAGCAGAAACTGAATTGAAGGATGCAATTAACACATATGAAGTTGATAGTCGCCCAGATGCTTATATGATGAAGTTGATTAAATAAACTTCTTTTTTTTACTTCTACGTCCTCTTAACGATTGGGTGATGTCAGTTGAGAAAACAACCTCGCAAGTTTCTGCCCAAAAAGAAATGTATGTAAGAATATCCGAATAACAGAAATCTGATTTGGATTATTTTTAGACTCAAGTTATAACGACTTTGATGTATATATAAATATATTAATTCCTATAAAGTGACTATTTTTTAATCGAATTTAATGAGGATCATATTTATTAAGATTGTTTCAAAACAGGGGGATTAACTGGGGATCAATCAGACTTCATTTAGATGGACGTGTATTAAAAACTCATACAGTAGATGAAAAGAAATTTGTGGGGTGGAGGAGTACAAGATTGGAAAGAGAAACGTATTTTTTGTTTATTTAACATTTTAAATTTAGGTAATATTACATCTTTCTCTACGCATATCATTGAGGGAACGAAATTCAAACGCAATTATTCCAAACTCAATAACCCTTTTTTCATACACCGATTTGAAAGTACATAATTCGCAGTGGCGGATTCAGGGGGAGGGGATCGGACGATCAATGCATTTGAATGGGAACATATAGTTACTCTGGGTTGGGACCCCCTTTTGAAATGGCTGGATCCGCCCCTGTAATAAATTTTGTCAAAGTCTTAATCGTCATTAATTAAATAAAAATTGTGAATACGTTTAACAAAAACGAAAAAAAAAGTCTACCATTAAATCGCAATTTTACTAGAATAAGTCTAAAAATTAAAACTAGAGGCTCTAAAGAGCCTGTGTCGCTCACCTTGGTCTATGTGAAATTAAACAATGGACACAGATGGATTCATGACAAAATTGTGTTTTGGTGATGGTGATGTGTTTGTAGATCTTACTTTACTAAACATTCTTGCTGGTTACAATTATCTCTATCTATAACAGTACTTTCTGTGGAAAATGTTATTGAAAATCTTCAAATTTTAAGAAAATTGTTAAAAATTGACTATGAAGGGCAATAACTCCTTAGGGGGTCAATTGACTATTTTGGTCATTCTGACTTATTTTTAGTTCTTAATTTGCTGTACATTATTGCTGTTTACAGTTTATCTCTATCTATAATAATATTCAAGATAATAACAAAAAAAACAGCAAAATTTCCTCAAAATTACCAATTCAGGGGCAGCAACCTAACAACCAATTATCCGATTCATCTGAAAATTCCAGGGCAGATAGATCGTGACCTGATTAACAATTTTACTTCCTGTCAGATTTGCTCTAAATACTTTGGTTTTTGAGTTATAAGCCAAAAACTGCATTTTACCCCTATGTTCTATTTTTAGCCATGCAGCCATCTTGGTTGGTTGGCCGGGTCACCGGACACATTTTTTAAACTAGATACCACTATGATGATTATGGCCAAGTTTGTTTAAATTTGGCCCAGTAGTTTAAGAGGAGAAGATTTTTCTAAAAGATTACTAAGATTTACGAAAAATGGTTAAAAATTGACAATAAAGGGCAATAACCCCTAAAGTGGTCAACTGACCATTTTGGTCATGTTGACTTATTTGTAGATCTTACTTTGCTGAACATTACTGCTGTTAACAGTTTATCTCTATCTATAATAATATTCAAGATAATAACCAAAAACAGCAAAATTTCCTTAAAATTACCATTTCAGAGGCAGCAACCCAACATGGCGGCCATCTTGGTTGGTTGGCCGGGTCACCGGACACATTTTTTAAACTAGATACCCCAATGATGATTGTGGCCAAGTTTGGTTAAATTTGGCCCAGTAGTTTCAGAGGAGAAGATTTTTGTAAAAGTTAACGCCGGACGACGGACGCCGGACGCCAAGTGATGGGAAAAGCTCACTTGGCCCTTCGGGCCAGGTGAGCTAAAAAAAGTTGTTAATTTAAAACTTACCAAAGTCGTATTTTCCTCCTCTCTTTACCCTACAAGAAACTTTCCTAGGATCCGTAGATTGTGAAATATCGTCTACATTTCTAAAACTTCACGTAAATTGATTGCATCATATGTTAAAACAGTTATTGGCCAATCAAATCGGTATATTGGATTTAATTTGCACATCTCGTGTGACCCTTTAACTCGAACTCCTACGTCGTTCGGGTTAATTAGGATCACACAAGCCGTGCAGTTTAAATCCAATATACCGATTTGATTGGCCAATAACTCTACTTTCCACTATATAGATGATGTTCTTTCACTAAATAATTCAAAATTTGGTGACTATGTGGAATGCAGCTATCCCATCGAACTAGAGATAAAGGGTACTACAGATACAGTTAAGTCGGCCTCATATCTTGACTTATACATTTAGAAATTGACAATGAGGGTCGGTTGAAAACAAAACTGTACGACAAACGAGATGATTTCAGCTTTCCAATTGTGAACTTTCCATTTCTAAGTAGCAACATTCCAGTAGCACTTGCATACGGGGTATATATCTTCCAATTGATACGATATTCCCGTGCTTGCATTTCCTATCATGATTTTCTTGATAGAGGTTTGCTGCTCACAAGGAAGCTATTAAACCAAGAGTTCCAAATGGTGAAGTTGAAATCATCCCTTCGTAAATTTTACGGACGCCATCACGAGTTGGTTGACCGTTATGGAATAACCGTTTCACAAATGATATCGGATATGTTCCTTACGTCGTAACTACAATCCCTTCCCTTTGATGAATATGACCTACCGAATTAGACTATTTACCGGATTTGTAATCACTTAAGCAACACGACGGGTGCCACATGTGGAGCAGGATCTGCTTACCCTTCCGGAGCACCTGAGATCACCCCTAGTTTTTGGTGGGGTTCGTGTTGTTTATTCTTTAGTTTTCTATGTTGTGTCGTGTGTACTATTGTTTTTCTGTTTGTCTTTTTTATTTTTAGCCTTGGCGTTGTCAGTTTGTTTTAGATTTATGAGTTTGACTGTCCCTTTGGTATCTTTCGTCCCTCTTTTATTAATATCCCCATACATATACGTACACTGTACACTTTTTGTTTGAACATTTGGCAAAACAGAATCTTTAATCATGTAAATCCAAGGCAAACAGGCAAATTAAGATTAAAAATCAATCATGTATTAAATTTTATACTGGGCGAACAAATTAAAGGTCATTAAAGAGTGCTGAAATGAAAGAACCGCCATCGATACTCTCATTACAGTTAATCTGTTACAAACCATGTATCACGGTTACATTAACCGGCAAATGGTATGGCGATGATGTAAATAATTTGTTAAATCATCCACACACCCCACCCCACACCCCAAATCATGCAGATATACTGATTAAATAATTATATAATTTAGAAGTTTTCCTGTTGCAAATATTTCATGCACATTTTAGACAGGAACGTAGGTCATTTGAAGCAGGGCGGGGATGTTAGTCTACCGCTGTCGAAAGTGTGTTTACTAAGTAAGTTTGGACCTTTCCCCTTGAGTCGGGAAATATGATCAAATATCTTTAATGATAAGTTTCATAAAGATTTAAATCCGGGAGTCCTTAAATTCTATATATCAGGTGTACGTCCGTTATAAAAGTAGTTGTGACGGTTACGTCTACGTCGTATATTTAAGATTTCGAAGTTGGTATACTAATATATGTTCTAAAAATACCTTTCAAAAACAATATTTCACGTACTTTGTCAAATTAAAATGAATGTCCGTTTTATTTAATTTTTAACTATAATGTATCCGTTTAGTTTAGTTTACTAGAGAAAACTCAGCCGCAGAAGACTGCGTAACAGGAGCATATTTATATACACAATATTAATTACAACATAATTCATAATACAAACAGAATACATTTTTAAATTATACATCTTCAGAAATAAGTTTGTGTTTATTACAGTTTTAAATTAGACAAGCATCTTTTCTACCTTTTGAATAAAAATTCACAGCTTAGACAGCACATTACTATTACTATATTTAAGCATGCCAAGTACTTTTTTTTCATTTGGATATTTTAAATAATATGGAGGTATGAACTTCCCCCTTAAATCCTTAACTTCACAGTTGGTACATTTACATATATAGTGGTATACATCTCCAAGACCAGCTTTACAGAGTGGACAAATCCTATCATTTCGTGGTACATTTCTCCATCTTCCTGTTTCGATGGGAAACTTTGTATTACATACCCTTAATTTACATATGTTTACTCTATGCCCCCGTCTTAATTTTAACAGATATGTTTCCAAGCAAAACTCTTCTTTAAAGTGTAGATAAAACTCCCCCCTTGATGAATTGTTTATATCTGAGAACCATTTTTGAATAAACTGGTCCTGGAGACGCTGCCTTACATTAATTTTAATATAATTATAATCAACTTGCTCCGGAAAATTATATAGTTCACAAAAGCCACAATCATTGAACACAGATTTTACATAGTTAAACCACTTAAAATTACTACCTTCATGCTCATGCATGTACCAAAGTAACTTATAAAGTTTACCCGATAGTTTTTTATCATTTGTTGCTAGCTTGTGCCAAAAACATACCATTTTTAACTTGATCTGCAGTTCAAGTGGAAATCTTCCAAGTTCCCCATATACCATAAAATTTGGCGTAGATGATCGCACACCCAAACTGCGCTTACAAAACTGTAGATGTTACTTTTCAGTATTATTTTTATTTTCAAACCCCCATATTTCCGAGGAATAGGTCAAAATAGGAACCACCAACGCATCAAATAATTTTAGCTGTAGATCAATCGGAAGTGAGATATTTTGTATCTTCTTGTAAAGAGCATAAAGTGCTTTTTGAGCTTGGTCTACCAATTTTTTACGAGCTTGAAAGAAATTTCCGTTGTAATAAAACAGCAGACCAAGATAAACATATGAATCTTTAATTTCAATAATTTCATTACATAGTTTAAAAGTAACATTCTTATTATACTTTCTCTTTGAAAAAATTACAATCTTTGTTTTTGTAACATTAACAGTGAGTTTCCACTCAAAACAATATTGCTCAAAAACATCCAGAGCTACCCTTGTCTCCAATTGGTGAAAGTTATTTGATCAACAAGGCTGTGGTCAAATGAATAAAGTGAGTAGTTTTTGAATTCCGAGGGTGTGTCTTGTTTTGTGGGTTTTCATTGGTTTGGCGTTTGTTACCCTCAAGTTTGGTTAGAAGGCTACTTCCCGTCGGACAATTTTAAAGAAGCAAAATATATAATGTTACATTTGAAACTGTTCTAAAGACCACATGTACAAGGTATATATTTACTCTTCATATTTCCCCGAGATCATTATAATGGTTGTATGAATAAGAATTTTGTTAGTTTAAAATCCAAACAATGATATGATTGTTAACATACACTATAACAATATATCATTTTACCAGACCACGGTTTGCGGAAGTAGTCAAGAAGACAATATTATGTTTTTCAGGGGTTGACAGGATACACGTGATCGTTGTTAGTTTCAACTTCAATATTATTATGCAAGCAGATGTAATAAACAATGATTTCATACATTATTTTGTTTTGGTTTACACTTTATATAGGGCTTTATTTATGATCTGATTCCAGAGTGCACAATTCTTATTCTACATATTTCACCTTTATCAAAATTAGGAAATCTGTTTTGGTCGTCCCATTTTGTTGTAGGGATGTTTAGATTAAAGGTGTCGAGTTAATATGTATATTATTTTGTGTTGTCTGCGAGAAACAAATCATTTTTCTGATCTAGTAACTAAATTCAAAACCAATATAGATAATGTTAACATGTATATTTTATTGAACTGTGTAAATTAATCGGAATGCGAATGACAACCAATCTAATTAAAAACCGATCTCTCATCGCTCCTGTTTCTGATATGTCGCGTGGGAGATCGGTTTTTAATTAGATTGAATGACAACATGCACCTACAATTCTTTTGTGTGTTTCCCGTTTCGGTAACACATGACATTTGCGCGGGAACTTCTTACATAAACATCGTTTTTGGATTATTGAAACATGTGAAATGTACTGTAACAGTTATTGTAACCAATACAAAAAAAGTTGAATTTCGGAGACATACTAATTCTTAGTCTACAAATTGTGTCATTTGTTGCCCGACCATTGATATGTTCAACGAATTATAACGTATATATATTAAGCACACACGTACATAAAAAATAAAATACCGGTAGTTTCTACATTCAATTTATTTGAACTTTGGTAGATAGTTTCAAATTGGGTTTGGTGTGTTCTATTTAGGTTCATTTGGCTTTTGTAATTTTGGCTTTACAAAATTTTGGTAATGAACTTTCCGGATAAATGTTGAATTAAAGCGCATCAAGGATTGTCAAAAATATCGGAGGTATTCTCGAAAAAAGGGGCGATAGAAAAATTGGAATCGTACCAAAACTATTAATTTTCGGTCAAAAAAGAGGGCGTAGCCCTTTGTTCCGTTGATACGTCTATGATATAATATACGTACTATGGGTTTATGTTATGATTTTCTTATGCAGTTTGTAATATCAACAACTTTCAAAATGTTAATAATCGTATTTTGTGTTTCTACTCTTATATTTTGACTGAGACCTAACATTGACTTATTTTAACAGATAACAAAAACGACAGTGGACTCTTTCAGTCCGGCTTTCTAAATGCTGGATGTGCTGGTATAACATTCGAGGAAACGATTACCTGGAGAGCAATTCCTTGTTACGTCAAAAAATAATACAAACATGGAGTATCGAAACAAAGTAAAAAAATATGTTGATATTTATTACACTTATTTTTGACAACATTCATGTACCTCCTCTTTAAAGTTTCCATTTACCGAGTTTGTAATAACATGAGGAACACGACGAGTGCCAAATTTGGAGCAAGATCTGACTACCCTTCCGAAGCACCCGAGACAACCCTCAGTTTTTAGGGGTTCGTGTTGCATAGGCTTTCGTTTTCTATTTTTTATCTTTATATAGTTTAGCCATGACGTTGTCAGTTTATTTTCGATCTATGAGTCTGGTATCTTTCATCCCCATGATCCCTCTTTTCTGGATATGATACAGAAAATTATCAGACGTTGAATTTGTGATGAAGTTATGACTTAGATATAAAATGAAATAAATAAATGTGCCCTCGTGGCTCGAAATAATATTTTGGTATGTAATTTCAAATGTTTAAAATTACAATGTTTTCCGAAAAGTCAGAGATCAAGGCCAAAGTCACCAGTAGAGACCATCTTCGAGATTTAAACGTCCCTGTGCATTCACTTATTCTATTGATTAGAATTTACAATTTGAATATTTTAAGTTAGAAATTCCGCCACAAATGTAAAGTTAAGGATGTACTTCGGTCAGGTCAAGGGCATTTTGTAAGATGTTCGGACTACGTTTTTTTCCCTACGATACAGTGTAAATATTTTAACTCATAACATCCATTTTTGTCGAGTCTGCGACTTTTGTCGTAGAAGCGAGACATAGCGATCCTAGTACATTCCGTCGTCGTCTTCGGCGTCGGCGTCCACAAATATTCACTCTATGCTAAACGTTTTTGAAATCTCAATAACTTTCTTAAATTATCCTGGATTTCTACCAAACTTGGACAGAAGCTTGTTTATGATAATAAGATAGTATCCAGAAGTTTAAAAAAAAATATGTTTCCTGTTTTTCCTTATAATTCCTATAAATGAACTTAGTTTTTCTGTTAATTAACATTACACTTATAACCGGGCGCTTTTAAGTAGGATCGGTGGTTTAAGTTTAAAAAAAATTAATAACTTTCTCCAACTATCCTGGATTTGTACAAAACTTGGACAGAAGCTTGTTATCTAGAAAGAAATTTTGTAGAAATACATTTCCTGTTTTTCCATTCATGACATATACATGTACTCATTTTTTTCCAATTAACATTTCATAAAGTCTGCAGTTAAAGATTTTAAAACATTTTTAGATTAATAAACCATCCTGGAATTTTACCGAACTTGGACAGAAGTTTCTTTCTATCAAAAGATAGTACAATGTATCTAGAGAAATTTTTTTAATATTTTTTCCCCATTTGTGTTGAGCCTGCGACTTTTCTTTAATTTCACTAACTGTAAGTATATCATGTGCATTCTTCTATCACTCTTAAAACATAGACAACAGCAATAGGCGAGACACAAGGTTCCGCGGAACCCTTACAAATTTTCTTTTCATATAAGACTTCAATAACTCATCGAAGGTCATTTACTAAAATATAAGCAGATTCTAACAGTTTACTTTTACAAATTGTGACTTGGATGGAGAGCTGGATCATTGGCACTCATACCACATCTTCTTATATCTATCTAGATTTCCTTTCTTTTAATTTAAGACCCAAATAATAATTATGCAAATATAAGGTAAAAGTCCGAGTCAGCCTTTTTCCGTCCTTTAAAAAAATTCAAATAGGAGCTCCACAACATATCAATATTTTTAGGTTATTTTGTTACCTAACTAATGCTCTTCTGACTAATAGTATCAATTTTGAATTCTATTTCCTTTTAAGTTCACACAAGAACACCTTTAAGCAACGACAGAAAAAAAAAATAGAACCGCCCGTGTCTTTACGTCAATATTCTTTTTTCAGCTATCAACCATACGGACAGGGACAAAGACAAGGAAAACAGCATTTTAGAATCTAAAACAGATGGACATTATTTAAATGCAAGGTAAGGAAATTTTCATTCTTATTCTAAAAGGTTACAGTTTTATAATGTAGGCAAACTGCCAAAGATGAATAGGAAAAACATATGGCTACCTTTGCAATAGCGGGACGTCCGTTTGGCTGTCACTATCCAATATGTCCTTATTTTCAAGTTCCCAACCCGGGAAGTCCATATTTTCTAACTTTCATTCTAGACAGCCTCTATACCAGGACTAACCTATTGTATTTATTGTAAATGTGTTTTGGTCGTGCACATGCATGAAATATTTGTCACTGTACGTGACCCAACCATCAAGCAATCATTGATCAACAAATAGGCAACACAAGGAGAAATGCAAATCCCCGAATGTATATGCAAAATTATAAAACTAAAGGATTCGAAGTAACATTAAAACATCATTGTTGGGTTAATGCACACGTACTTGAATGGACCCCTTTTATATGAGTATCTGGATTGGAGTCGTTCATTTATGTATGCTTAAGTTTTATCTCGTTTTTCATTTTTCCTGTTATTTTCAATACATGCTAACGATATTTGATTGATTGATAGCTTGTCAGGTCCACATGTCTGTCAGAGTTGATCTGATCTCGACCTCATCTCATGGATCAGTAATCAAAACCATGTTTCTGATACTTTAAGCAACAAGTCAACGGTAATAGGTGTATGGAAAGATTGTATTGTAAGGTGTATAGGTCTGTCTAGCCGGTTTTATTTGACAATTGAACCTTATTTTAGGTATTTATCAGTATCCCATGGATTTAAAAAATAACGTGGAATTTTACATTATTCCATGAGATAGTTATAGTCCTATAGGATTTAATTTATACAATGATAAAAACTCTCATGGGACAAACAAAACCACATAGGACAAATAAAATAGCACGTGACAAATAAAATCCCACGTGATTTGAATTATAAATAACAGTTATGTTTATGTTTCAATGAAATTCGTATGGTAGTAAACTGTCATAAGTTTGTAAACTAGTTGATGCAGTATAAGAAACCATGTCACTAAACTGTAATAAAAAGGTTTGAATTATTTAAAATAAAGTTAATGAAATGTATGCCTTTAGTTGAAATAAAATGATGACATTTCATATGAATGTGTAATATATCTCAGATACTATCATCAATAAGTCAACCATATTTGATGTTTGAAAAGATTGTAACGTGATTTGTACATGTCTGTCTGGACGTTTTCATTTGACCTTGACCCCTATTTCATTTTTCATTGGACAATGTGTTGTTTTTGCGGTTTAACACTGAATGGACACTTCAAACACTCATTTGCACATCCGCCGCTGCCCTTTTTTTCAAGATACGAGTTTATATGAATAACCAAAATAAGCACAATAAATTGAAATTAATTAAATACCTAGTTTTTAAAGCTCTAGACTAGAAAGTTGATATGGAATTTGAATTTGAAAAAAAACCAAACAATATGGGATTTTTCATGATCGCATGGATTAAAAAATCGTGAGATTTTGCATTATCACATAGAATCCCAAGGCAATAGGATATGTGTAGTCCCATGGAATTTTATTTATCCCATGGGACAAAACAAAATCCATTTGACAAAAAAAAACCACATTGGACATATAACTCTCATGGGACATTATAAAATCACATGGGATTTGAATTAAAATTATACAGTTATGTTTATGTTTAAATGAAATCTGTATGGTAGTAAACTGTTATAAACTTGTAAAATAGTTGATTCAGTATTAGAAATGTAAGGCATCAATCTATGGTAACAAGTTTTAATTGAATGATTTTATTTGAAGTTAATAAAATGTATTCCTTTAATTGAAATAAACTGATGACATGTCATATGTATGTGTTATTTTATCTCAAATACTATCAGTAAGTCAACAATAGTTGGTGTATGGAAATATTGTATCATAAGGTGTACATACATGTCTGGCCGGTTTCATTTGACCATGACCAACATTTTAGGTTTCATTGGATAATGTGTTGATTTGTGGTTTAACATTGCACACTTTCATTTGCTAAAATTCATTTCCAAATCCGCCGCCGCCATTTCTTAAAGACACTAAAGACACGAGGTTATATAGATAACCAAAATGTGCACAATAAAATGGTTTCATTAAATACGAACATTTAATTCTCTAGACTATAAAGCATAGCATTTTATCCATCCTAATAGCAAACGACTAGGTACATTATTATGGCAATACATTAGGTTTATTCGTATAGCATTGCATTAGGCCAATTCTTATAGCAGTACACTAAGTCCATTCTTATAGTATAGTAATAGGTTCATTCTTAAAGGCATACCACTGTATACATTATTACAGTAAAGCATTGAGCCCATTTTTGAAATACCATAAAGTATCAGATGAATGAAAAGCTGTACAATTACTCATTAAAATGTAGATATGACTGGAACCATATTCTGATAAGCAGAGCTGTGCCCTTACTTATTCAGATGCATATGAGACAAGCTTGGGATCTCTAGCAGATGTATGAGAAAGCTTCACCATAAGCCATACAAACACATATGATGTATCCCTTATTAATCACATGTTAAAAAGAAGGTGTATTCTTACACAAATTTTTATTGCAAGGTACATAATCATAACAAAGCATTAGGTCTAATCTTATAGCAGCATATTAAGTACATTATAAGTGTAATACACTAGGTCAATTCTAATAGCATAACATAAGGTATAATTGTATTCTTACTCAAGGCTTAATAGCGAATCACTAGGTACATTTGTATAGCAATAAACTAGATCCACTCTTATAGCAAAGCATTAAGTACAATTTTACAGCAGAGTATAAGGTACACTATAAGAGCCACACACTAAGTCAATTTTAATAGCATAACATTAGGTATAATTGTATAGCAGAACACTAGGTACATATTTAGAGTGATACACTAGAGCCAATTTTAAAGCATAAAATTAAGTCCATTCTTATAGCACAACACTAAGAAAGTTCATTTTTATAGCATATAGTTAGGTCCATTCTCGTAGCCAATGACTAGTTCCATTATTCTGGCAATACACTAAGTCGTCCATTCTTGAAGCATATCATTAGGTTAATTCTTATAGCAGTACATTAAGTCGTCCATTCTTATCGCATAGCATTAGGTCCATTCATCATAGCCAATGACTAGGTCTATTATTATAGCAATACACTAGGTTCATTCTTGAAGCATAGCATTAGGCTGATTCTTATAGCAGTACACTAAGTCATCCATTCTTATCGCATTGCAATAGGTTCATTCTTTAAAGCAGACCTCTATGAACATTTTTACAATTATACGTTGGATCCATTTTCGAAATACTACCAAGTACTAGTACTCTAGCAGATAAATGTGAAGCTGTACAATTACTCAATAAAATGTAGATTAGACTTGAACCATATTCTGATATGTCTGCAAAGCTGTGCCCTTACTCAAACAGATGCATATGAGACAAGCTTGGGATCTCTAGCAGATGTATGAGAAAGCTTCACCCTAAGCCATACAGATACATATGATGTATCCCTTCTTAATCACATGTATCAGAAGGTGTATTCTTACTCAAAGCTTATTAAATAGCGAACCAATGGGTACATTTTTATAGCAATAAACTAGGTTCATTCTTATAGCAAAGCATTAAGTCTAATTGTATAGCAGAACACTACGTACATTATAAGAGCTTTACACTAGGTCAATTTAATAGCATAACATTAGGAATAATTGTATAGCAGAACACTAGGTACATATTTAGAGTGAAACATTAAAGCCAATTTTAAAGCATAAAGTTAAGTCCATTCTTATAGCACAACACTAAGAAAGTCCATTCTGATAGCATAGTATTAGGTCCATTCCCATAGCCAATGACTAGGTCCATTAGTATAGCAATACACTAGGTTCATTCTTAAAGCAAAGCATTATGCTGATTCTTATAGCAGAACACTAAGTCGTCCATTCTTATTGCATATCAATAGGTCCATTATTTAAAGCAAACCAATATGAACACAACTACAATTATACATGGGATCAATTATCGAAATACGTTTTAAGTACTAGGACTCAATCAGGTGAATGAGAAGCTGTACAATTACTCAATAAAATGTAGATTAGACTGGAACCATATTCTGATATGTTTGCAAAGCTGTGCCCTCTCTCAAACAGATGCATATGAGACAAGCTTGGGATCTCTAGCAGATGTATGAGAAAGCTCCACCCTAAGCCATACAGACACATATGATGTATCCCTTCTTAATCACATGTATGAGCAGGTGTATTCTTACTCAAAGCTTAATAGCGAACCAATGGGTACATTTTTTATAGCAATAAACTAGGTCCATTCTTATAGCAAAGCATTAAGTCTAATTGTATAGCAGAACACTAGGTACATTATAAGAGCTTTACACTAGATCAATTTAAATAGCATAACATTAGGAATAATTGTATAGCAGAACACTAGGTACATATTTAGAGTGAAACATTAAAGCCAATTTTAAAGCATAAAGTTAAGTCCATTCTTATAGCACAACACTAAGAAAGTCCATTCTGATAGCATAGTATTAGGTCCATTCCCATAGCCAATGACTAGGTCCATTAGTATAGCAATACACTAGGTTCATTCTTAAAGCAAAGCATTATGCTGATTCTTATAGCAGAACACTAAGTCGTCCATTCTTATTGCATATCAATAGGTCCATTGTTTAAACCAGACCACTATGAACATTACTACAATTATACATGAGATCAATTATCGAAATACTTTTTAAGTACTAGGACTCAATCAGGTGAATGAGAAGCTGTACAATTACTCAATAAAATGTAGATTAGACTGGAACCATATTCTGATATGTTTGCAAAGCTGTGCCCTTACTCAAACAGATGCATATGAGACAAGCTTGGGATCTCTAGCAGATGTATGAGAAAGCTTCACTCTAAGCCATACAGACACATATGATGTATCCCTTCTTAATCACATGTATGAGAAGGTGTATTCTTACTCAAAGCTTAATAGCGAACCAATGGGTACATTTTTTATAGCAATAAACTAGGTCCATTCTTATAGCAAAGCATTAAGTCTAATTGTATAGCAGAACACTAGGTACATTATAAGAGCTTTACACTAGATCAATTTTAATAGCATAAACATTAGGAATAATTGTATAGCAGAACACTAGGTACATATTTAGAGTGAAACATTAAAGCCAATTTTAAAGCATAAAGTTAAGTCCATTCTTATAGCACAACACTAAGAAAGTCCATTCTTATAGCATAGCATTAGTCCATTCCATAGCCAATGACTAGGTCCATTAGTATAGCAATACACTAGGTTCATTCTTAAAGCAAAGCATTATGCTGATTCTTATAGCAGAACACTAAGTCGTCCATTCTTATTGCATATCAATAGGTCCATTATTTAAACCAAACCACTATGAACACAACTACAATTATACATGGGATCAATTATCGAAATACTTTTTAAGTACTAGGACTCAATCAGGTGAATGAGAAGCTTTTTTTTTTTTTTTTTTTTTTTTTTTTTTTTTTTTTTTTTTTTTTTTTTTTTTTTTTTTTTTTTTTTTTTTTTTTTTTTTTTTTTTTTTTTTTTTTTTTTTTTTTTTTTTTTTTTTTTTTTTTTTTTTTTTTTTTTTTTTTTTTTTTTTTTTTTTTTTTTTTTTTTTTTTTTTTTTTTTTTTTTTTTTTTTTTTTTTTTTTTTTTTTTTTTTTTTTTTTTTTTTTTTTTTTTTTTTTTTTTTTTTTTTTTTTTTTTTTTTTTTTTTTTTTTTTTTTTTTTTTTTTTTTTTTTTTTTTTTTTTTTTTTTTTTTTTTTTTTTTTCAATAATAGGTTCATTCTTAAAGCAAAGCATTATGCTGATTCTTATAGCAGAACACTAAGTCGTCCATTCTTATTGCATATCAATAGGTCCATTATTTAAACCAAACCACTATGAACACAACTACAATTATACATGGATCAATTATCGAAATACTTTTTAAGTACTAGGACTCAATCAGGTGAATGAGAAGCTGTACAATTACTCAATAAAATGTAGATTAGACTGGAACCATATTCTGATATGTTTGCAAAGCTTGCCCTTACTCAAACAGATGCATATGAGACAAGCTTGGGATCTCTAGCAGATGTATGAGAAAGCTCACCTAAGCCATACAGACACATATGATGTATCCCTTCTTAATCACATGTATAGACAGGTGTATTCTTACTCAAAGCTTAATAGCGAACCAATGGGTACATTTTTTTTAGCAATAAACTAGGTCCATTCTTATAGCAAAGCATTAAGTCTAATTGTATATCAGAACACTAGGTACATTATAAGAGCTTTACACTAGGTCAATTTAATAGCATAACATTAGGAATAATTGTATAGCAGAAACTAGGTACATATTTAGAGTGAAACATTAAAGCCAATTTTAAAGCATAAAGTTAAGTCCATTCTTATAGCACAACACTAAGAAAGTCCATTCTGATAGCATAGATTAGGTCCATTCCCATAGCCAATGACTAGGTCCATTAGTATAGCAATACACTAGGTTCATTCTTAAAGCAAAGCATTATGCTGATTCTTATAGCAGAACACTAAGTCGTCCATTCTTATTGCATATCAATAGGTCCATTATTTAAACCAAACCACTATGAACAAACTACAATTATACATGGATCAATTATCGAAATACTTTTTAAGTACTAGGACTCAATCAGGTGAATGAGAAGCTGTACAATTACTCAATAAAATGTAGATTAGACTGGAACCATATTCTGATATGTTTGCAAAGCTGTGCCCTCTCTCAAACAGATGCATATGAGACAAGCTTGGGATCTCTAGCAGATGTATGAGAAAGCTCCACCCTAAGCCATACAGACACATATGATGTATCCCTTCTTAATCACATGTATGAGCAGGTGTATTCTTACTCAAAGCTTAATAGCGAACCAATGGGTACATTTTTTATAGCAATAAACTAGGTCCATTCTTATAGCAAAGCATTAAGTCTAATTGTATAGCAGAACACTAGGTACATTATAAGAGCTTTACACTAGGTCAATTTTAATAGCATAACATTAGGAATAATTGTATAGCAGAACACTAGGTACATATTTAGAGTGAAACATTAAAGCCAATTTTAAAGCATAAAGTTAAGTCCATTCTTATAGCACAACACTAAGAAAGTCCATTCTTATAGCATAGATTAGGTCCATTCCATAGCCAATGACTAGGTCCATTAGTATAGCAATACACTAGGTTCATTCTTAAAGCAAAGCATTATGCTGATTCTTATAGCAGAACACTAAGTCGTCCATTCTTATTGCATATCAATAGGTCCATTATTTAAACCAGAACCACTATGAACATAACTACAATTATACATGAGATCAATTATCGAAATACTTTTTAAGTACTAGGACTCAATCAGGTGAATGAGAAGCTGTACAATTACTCAATAAGATGTAGATTAAACTGGAACCATATTCTGATATGTTTGCAAAGCTGTGCCCTCTCTCAAACAGATGCATATGAGACAAGCTTGGGATCTCTAGCAGATGTATGAGAAAGCTCCACCCTAAGCCATACAGACACATATGATGTATCCCTTCTTAATCACATGTATGAGCAGGTGTATTCTTACTCAAAGCTTAATAGCGAACCAATGGGTACATTTTTTATAGCAATAAACTAGGTCCATTCTTATAGCAAAGCATTAAGTCTAATTGTATAGCAGAACACTAGGTACATTTATAAGAGCTTTACACTAGGTCAATTTTAATAGCATAACATTTGGAATAATTGTATAGCAGAACACTAGGTACATATTTAGAGTGAAACATTAAAGCCAATTTTAAAGCATAAAGTTAAGTCCATTCTTATAGCACAACACTAAGAAAGTTCATTCTTATAGCATAGCATTAGGTCCATTCCCATAGCCAATGACTAGGTCCATTAGTATAGCAATACACTAGGTTCATTCTTAAAGCAAAGCATTATGCTGATTCTTATAGCAGAACACTAAGTCGTCCATTCTTATTGCATATCAATAGGTCCATTATTTAAACCAGACCACTATAAACATTACTACAATTATACATGAGATCAATTATCGAAATACTTCTTTTTAAGTACTAGGACTCAATCAGGTGAATGAAAAGCTGTACAATTACTCAATAAAATGTAGATTAGACTGGAACCATATTCTGATATGTTTGCAAAGCTGTGCCCTTACTCAAACAAATGCATATGAGACAAGCTTGGGATCTCTAGCAGATGTATGAGAAAGCTTCACCCTAAGCCATACAGACACATATGATGTATCCCTTCTTAATCACATGTATCAGAAGGTGTATTCTTACTCAAAGCTTAATAGGGATGGGTACATTTTTATAGCAATAAACTAGGTCCATTCTTATAGCAAAGCATTAAGTTTAATTGTATAGCAGAACACTAGGTACATTATAAGAGCTTTACACTAGGTCAATTTTAATAGCATAACATTAGGAATAATTGTATAGCAGAACACTAGGTACATATTTAGAGTGAAACATTAAAGCCAATTTTAAAGCATAAAGTTAAGTCCATTCTTATAGTACAACACTAAGAAAGTCCATTCTTATAGCATAGCATTAGGTCCATTCCCATAGCCAATGACTAGGTCCATTAGTATAGCAATACACTAGGTTCATTCTTAAAGCAAAGCATTATGCTGATTCTTATAGCACAACACTAAGTCGTCCATTCTTATTGCATATCAATAGGTCCATTATTTAAACCAGACCACTACGAACATTACTACAATTATACATGGATCAATTATCGAAATACTTTTTAAGTACTAGGACTCAATCAGGTGAATGAGAAGCTGTACAATTACTCAATAAAATGTAGATTAGACTGGAACCATATTCTGATATGTTTGCAATGCTGTGCCCTTACTCAAACAGATGCATATGAGACAAGCTTGGGATCTCTAGCAGATGTATGAGAAAGCTTCACCCTAAGTCATACAGACACATATGATGTATCCCTTCTTAATCACATGTATGAGAAGGTGTATTCTTGCTCAAGGCTTAACAGCGAACCACTGGTACATTTGTATAGCAATAAACTAGATCCACTCTCATAGCAAAGCATTAAGTCCAATTTTATAGCAGAACATTAGGTACGTACATTATAAGAGCTTCACACTGGGTCAATTTTAATAGCTTAACATTAGATATAATTGTATAGCAGAACACTAGGTAGATATTTAGTGTGATACACTAAAGCTAATTCGAAAGCATGAAATTAAGGCCATTTTTATAGCACAACACTAAGAAAGTCCATTCTTATAGCCTAGCATTAGGTCCATTCCCATAGCCAATGACTAGGTCCATTATTATAGCAATACACTAGGTTCATTCTTGAAACATAGCATTAGGCTTATTCTTATAGCAGTACACTAAGTCGTCCATTCTTATCGCATAGGATTAAGTCCATTATCATGACCGATTACTAGGTCTAATGTTATAGCAATACACTAGGTTCATTCTTGAAGCATAGCATTAGGCTGATTCTTATAGCAGTACACTAGGTTCATTCTTGAAGCATAACATTAGGCTGATTCTAATAGCAGTACACTAAGTCGTCCATTCTTATCGCATTGCAAAATGTTCATTCTTTAAAGCAGACCACTATGAACATTCCTACAATTATACTTTGGCATTTAGAATACTTCTTATTACTAGTACTCAATCAGATAAATGAGAAGCTGTACAATTACTCAATAAAATGTAGATTATACTGGAACCATATACTGATATGTTTGCAAAGCTGTGCTTTTACTCAAACAGATGCATATGAGACAAGCTTGGGATCTCTAGCAGATGTATGAGAAAGCTTCACACCTAAGCCATACAGACACATATGATATATCCCTTCTTAATCACATGTATGAGAAGGTGTATTCTTACTCAAGGCTTAAAAGCAAACCACTGGGTACATTTGTATAGCAATAAACTAGATCCATCCTTATAGCAAAGTATTAAGTCCAATTTTATAGCAGAAAATTAGGTACATTATAAGAGACTCACACTGGGTCAATTTTAATAAAAAAAAACATTAGGTATAATTATATAGCAAAACACTAGGTAGATATTTAGAGTGATACACTCAATCCAATTACAAAGCATGAAATTAAGTCCATTCTTATAGCACAACACTAAGCAAGTCCATTCTTATATCATATACATAGGTCCATTCTAATAGCCAATGAATAGGTCCATTATTATAGCAATACACTAGGTTTATTCTTGAAGCATAGCATTAGGCTTATTCTTATAGTAGTACACTAAGTCATCCATTCTTATCGCATTGCAATATGTTGATTCTTTAAAGCAGACCACTATGAACATTCCTACAATTGTACGTTGAATCAATTTTCGAAATACTTCTAATTACTAGTACTCAATCAGATGAATGAGAAGGTGTACAATTACTCAATAAAATGTAGATAAAGCTGGAACCATATTCTGATATGTTTGCAAAGCTGTGCCCTTACTCAAACAGATGCATATGAGACAAGCTTGGGATCTCTAGCAGATGTATGAGAGAGCGTCATCCTAAGCCATACAGACACATATGATGTATCCCTTCTTAATCACATGTATGAGAAGGTGTATTCTTACTCAAGGCTTAATAGCGAACCACTGGGTACATGTGTACAGCAATAAACTAGGTCCACTCTTATAGCAAAGCATTAAGTCCAATTTTATAGCAGAACATTGGTACAATATAAGAGCCTCACACTGGGTCAATTTTAATAGCTTAACATTAGGTATAATTGTATAGCAGAACACTAGGTACATATTTAGAGTGATACACTAAAGCCAATTCGAAAGCATGAAATTAAGTCCATTCTTATAGCACAACACTAAGAAAGTCCATTCTTATACCCTAGCATTAGGTCCATTCCCATAGCCAATGACTAGGTCAATTAATACACTAGGTTCATTCTTGAAACATAGCATTAGGTTATTCTTATAGCAGTACACTAAGTCGTCCATTCTTATCGTAGGAATAAGTCCATTATCATAACCGATTACTAGGTCTATTGTTATAGCAATACACTAGGTTCATTCTTGAAGCATAGCATTGGGCTGATTCTTACAGCAGTACTCTAGGTTCATTCTTGAAGCATAACATTAGGCTGATTCTTATAGCAGTACACTAAGTCGTCCATTCTTATCGCATTGCAATATGTTCATTCTTTAAAGCAGACCACTATGAACATTCCTACAATTATCCTTTGGCATTTAGAATACTTCTTATTACTAGTACTCAATCAGATAAATGAGAAGCTGTACAATTACTCAATAAAATGTAGATTAGACTGGAACCATATTCTGATATATTTGCAAAGCTGTGCCCTTACTCAAACAGATGCATATGAGACAAGCTCGAGATCTCTAGCAGATGTATGAAAAAGCTTCACCCTAAGCCATACAGACACATATGATGTATCCCTTCTTAATCAAATGTGTGAGAAGGTGTATTCTTACTCAAGGCTTAATAGCGAACCACTGGGTACATTTATACAGCAATAAACTAGGTCCACTCTTATAGCCAAGCATTAAATCCAATTTTATAGCAGAACATTAGGTTCATTATAAGAGCCTCACACTGGGTCAATTTTAAAAGCTTAACATTAGATATAATTGTATAGCAGAACACGAGGTACATATTTAGAGTGATACACTAAAGCCAATTCGAAAGCATGAAATTAAGTCCATTCTTATAGCACAACACTTAGAAAGTCCATTCTTATAGACTAGCATTAGGTACATTACCATAGCCAATGACTAGGTCCATTATTATAGCAATACACTAGGTTAATACTTGAATCATAGCATTAGGCTTATTCTTATAGCAGTACACTAAGTCGTTCATTCTTATGATAGGATTAAGTCCATTATCATAACCGATTACTAGGTATATTGTTATAACAATACACTGGGTTCATTCATGAAGCATAGCATTAGGCTGATTCTTATAGCAGTACACTAGGTTCATTCTTGAAGCATAGCATTAGGCTGATTCTTATAGCAGTACACTAAGTCGTCCATTCTTATCGCATTGCAATATGTTCATTCTTTAAAGATGACCACTATGAACATTCCTACAATTATACTTTGTCGTTTCGAAATTCTTCTAAGTACTAGTACTCAATCAGATAAATGAGAAGCTGTACAATTACTAAATAAAATGTATATTATACTGGAACCATATTCTGATATGTTTGCAAAGCTGTGCTCTTACTCAAACAGATGCATATGAGACAAGCATGGGATCTCCAGCAGATGTATGAGAAAGCTGTGTATTCTTATTCAAGGCTTAATAGCGAACCACTGGGTACATTTGTATAGCAATAAATTAGATCCACTCTTAGAGCAAAGCATTAAGTGCAATTTTATAGCAGAACATTAGGTACATCATAAGACCTTCACACTGGGTCAATTTTAATAGTTTAACATTAGGTATAATTGTATAGCAGAACACTAGGTACATATTTAGAGTGATACACTAAAGCCAATTCGAAAGCATGAAATTAAGTCCATTCTTATAGCACAACACTAATAGAGTCCATTCTTATAGCCTAGCATTAGGTTCATTCCCATAGCCAATGACTAGGTCCATTATTATAGCAATACACTAGGTTCATTCTTGAAACATAGCATTAGGCTTATTCTTATAGCAGTACACTAAGTCGTCCATTCTTATCGCAAAGGATTAAGTCCATTATCATAACCGATTACTAGGTCTATTCTTATAGCAGTACACTAGGTTCATTCTTGAAGCATAGCATTAGGCTGATTCTTATAGCAGTACACTAGGTTCATTCTTGAAGCATAGCATTAGGCTGATTCTTATAGCAGTACACTAGGTTCATTCTTGAAGCATAGCATTAGGCTGATTCTTATAGCAGTACACTAGGTTCATTCTTGAAGCATAGCATTAGGCTGATTCTTATAGCAGTACACTTAGTCGTCCATTCTTATCGCATTGTAATATGTTGATTCTTTAAAGCAGACTATAGCAGAACACAAGTTATAACATTAGAGTGATACACTATGGCCCATTTTACTGCAAAATATTAAGTCAATTCTTATAGCAGAAAACTAAGTCCATTCTTATAGCATAGCCTTTTGTCCATTATATTATCAAACGACTAGGTATATTATTAAAGCAATACACTAGGTTCATTCTCATAGCATTGCATTGGGCCAATTCTAATAGCAGAACACTAAGTCCATTCTTATAGCATAGCATTTTGTCCATTATATTATCAAACGACTAGGTATATTATTAAAGCAATACACTAGGTTCATTCTCATAGCATTGCATGGGCCAATTCTGATAGCAGAACACTAAGTCCATTCTTATAGCATAGCAATATGTCTTTCTTTAAAGCAAACCACTATATAAATTATTACATTTATACTTTGGGTTCGTTCTTGAAATACCATAAAGTACTCAATCAGATGAATGAGAAGCTGTACAATTGCTCAATGGAATGTAGATTATACTGAAACAATATTCTGATATACAAAGCTGTGCCCTTACTCATTCAGATGCATATGAGACAAGCTAAAGATCTCGAACAGATGTATGAAAAAGCTTCACCATAATCCATACAGATACATATGATGAATCCTTTCTTAATCACATGTATGAGAAGGTGTATTTTTACTCAAGTCTTAATTGCTAACCACGTGGGAAATAGTTATAGAAAATCATTAAGTCCAATCTAATAGCACACTATTTAGTACATTTTAAGTGTAATACACTTGGTCCATTCAAATAACACAACATTAGGTATAATTGTATAGCAGAACACAATGTACAACAATAAAATGATACACTAGGGCTCATTTTACAGCAAAAAATTAGGTCCATTCTTGTAGCAAAGCATTTTTTCCATTCTTATAGCAAACGACTAGGTCAATTAGTAAAGCAATACACTAGATTAATTCTTATAGCATTTTATTAGGCCTATTCTTATAACAGAGCAATAGGTTTGTTCTTTAGAGCAGACCACTATGTACATAATAACAGTTATATATTGGGTCCATTCTTGAAATACTTGGTACATAACTATAGCAATACACGAGGTCCATTCTTATAGCAAATCCATAGGTCTAATCTTATAGCAGCACACTAGGTAAATTACAATAGCAATACACTAGGTTTATTGTTATATCATAGCATAAGGTCCATCATATAGGAGAACACTTGGTACATTATTTTAGCAATACACTAGGTAAATTCTTATAGCATAGCATTATGTCCATTGATAATAGCAAACAGCTAGTTAAATTATTATAGCAATACACTAAGTATATTCTTATATGATAGCATTAGGTCCATCTTATAGCAGAACACTAGGTACATTATTATAACAAAACACGAGTTCTATTCTTATAGCATAGCTTTAGGTCCAGCATATAGCAGAACACTTGGATCATTATTATAGCAAAAGACTAGATTAATTCTTATAGCATAACATAAGGTCCATTCTTATAGCAGAAGACTAGGGACATTAGTATAGCAATACACTAGGTTCAATCTCATAGCATAGCATAATGTTTTTTTTTTGTTTTGTTTTTTTTATAGTAGAACACTCAGTCCATTCTTATAGCATTTCATAGCTCATCATATCAATACACTGGGTTTATTCGCAGAGCAATTTCTCAATTTTCAATAGCCGACCACTAGTAACATTAATATAACAATACACTATGTCACGTCTTATAGCAAAGTAACAGGTCTAATCTTAT